>JAQMRL010000003.1:5218288-5818288 GCA_035578175.1 Catonia carolina
ACACAGTTTACAAAGACGACGCTATTGGAAAAACCCAAGTGTACGAGTGGTTTTTGCGCTTTAAAAATGGCGACATGTCGATTGAGAACAAACCTCGTTCTGGACGACCGTCGACTTCCCGAACAGATGAAAATGTTGTGAAAGTGAAAGAAATTGTACGAACAGACCGACGACAGACCATTGAATTTTTATCTTTAAGTGTTAAGAAGACTACGAAACAGCATTCGTCGTAAAAGACCTAATTTGTGGCAGACAGGGGACTGGTTTTTCCACCACGACAACGCGCCTGCACACACGGCAATCTCGGTTACCCAGTTTTTGGCGAAAAACGGCATGGTTTTGCTACCACACGCACCGTACTCACCCGATCTGGCTCCGTGTGATTTTTTCTTGTTCTCACGCATGAAAAGGGGCATGAAAGGTCTCCGATTTAACAACGTTGATGATGTCAAGAAAAAAACGACGGATGAGCTGGCAGCCATCACTGAAGAGGAGTACAAAAAATGTTTTGAACAGTGGAAGCACCGGTGGGACAAATGTATTAGTTGTAATGGAGAGTATTTTGAAGGGGATAAGGTTCTTTTGTAAAAAAATTAAAAATAAATAGTTTTAAAAAATAATTCCGGTTTCTTTTGGGTACCCCCTCGTATATGTGTAACAGAGAACTGGAGTACTGTAATCAAGTGTGATGCGAAATGAAGTATATGGAATGATGATTGGTTAGTGTAATACAGTCTGGGACATACATTATGATCAATGTATTTTTGGGACTGGTAAGGTTCATGAGTTCACTGACCAATTGACAATTTCTCAAGCGGTATTCATGATTTTCAATGACAAGGCATGTGAACAAGATGTGTTAGATTAATTGGTTTTACAGATGGCTCTGAATTAATACAGTCAAACTTCTATAACTCGAATTGAATTTCAGTCCCCTTTAACCTTCCCATGCATTTAACATGTAAAAAGTCATTTATAATTTGAATTCCACCATTTCTCCAAGTCAAATTAATTATTTCATTTCTTTTGACAAAATTTGTACATAGTATTCAAAATAGCGGTTTTGGTCTTTTGAAAAATGAAGGTACAATGTTTCTTTTATTATAAGAGGATATGTTTGACCGTAAAAGGGAACAGACCTTCAAATTCATCTACAGTCCAGCCTTTCTTAGTTGCTCCTAATGTAAACAAATAAGGACGTCACTGAGCATGCGCATTATATAAAAATGAGTACACGCTGATTAAAAAGTAACAACAAAATACTTTAAAAGTATTTAAATACAAAATACATTTAAAAGTATTTTTATAAATGAATAAGACCGAAATGTTAAAAAAATCGATTTTTCTCACGTTTTCGTGAGAAAAAAAACAGAAAATCGCAAATTACCGCTAAACTAAGCGTTATACAAAAAAATGTTTGAAACAGAAGTTGTAGGTTTTTAAATTCTCTACAACTTTTATTATATAAGTTTTTGCGCTAAAATTTATATTAAAGCCGTAATCTTAAAAAAACAACGTTTTTACGTGAAAACAGCCTCACCGAGAATTTAAGCAAACATGGCGCCTACCCTATCTTGTAGAGAATAAAAAATTGAGTAAAATAGGCGATTTTAAAAAAAATCGTAGGACCAGTTTTTGAGAAAATCGCAAAAAACTGAAAAATTATACGAATAAACTACTACTTCCGGTTGACCGATTTTGATGAAAATGGTCGTGTCGCGTCCGGTAGTGGTATGTGACTTAAGTTTCAAGTTTCAAGTTCGTACGATGTTCCGTTCTTGAGATATTCTGTTCACACACACACACACACACACACACACACACACACACACACACACACACGCACACACACACACGCACACGCACGCACGCACGCGCACACACGCACGCACGCACACACACACACACACACACAGACACACACACAGATCAATCGCTAAAAACATGTTTTTTGGGTTCAGGGGGTCTGAAAACGTATAGATCCGGTGAAAACTCGATTTCGAAAAATCGACATGAAAACAATACTTTCCTTCCTATATATTCATATAGGCAAGAGAAAGTAAATAGTTAGGCTTAGATCATATCAAGACTGATGTTTTAAGTACTTATAATTTAAAAGATAGTTAACTTAATAGGATTAAAGTCCATAAAGTGGTGGGACCCTAGCGTGCACCCTGTAGTAGCTGGCTTTGGTTTGTTTACAGTAGGAGTGAACTAAAGACGGCTGAACTGTAGTTGCCTTTGTATAGGCCTAACAGGCATAAACCAAAACAATGAATTTCTTTGGATAGAATCTTTGGTCGCCGCAGAAAAATAGAACCATAGTCTGTCGGTACTGTATTCAGCATGTACTGCGTAATTTTGGAATACTGTATACAATATATACAGTACTTAACACTGCAATAGCTAAGCTAAATGCAATGTATAGTACAGGGTGATTTTTTTAGTCCTGTTACCCAATTGTTAATGTCTGGTAATTTTTTTCTAAGAAAGGGATATTTTGTTTTGTGACACAAAGTTGGTAGCCCTACTCAACCGGTATAGATACGACAGTTTGAGTTGATTCTCCTTGAGTTGCGTAAAATTTTGTGCTGTTTCCAGTTGTGTTACGAACAGAATGTCTTTTACCCTAGAACAACGGGTTTTCATTCTTGAACAATATTTTACTACAAAATCGTATGCGAGTGTAAAAGAATCATTTCAAATTAAATTTTTTGGTGTTCCTCCACTCTATTCTAGTCAATTTCTAGGCTAACTAACTGATTTTTAGAGGCAGGTATTGTTTGCAGCAGAAAACATAGTGGTCGACCAACTCTCTTGACAGATGACGTTAAGAGAATGTGAAAACAAGATTGCTCAATTCTCCATGGAAAAGTTTACAAAAACTTTCCTCGCATGTTGATTTGTCATGTTCGAGTGCTCAGAAAGCTGCTAAAAAATTGAAATTGTATCCGTATCACATACGATTAGTTCTAGAGCTTCAGCCTCCAGATTTAAACAAGAGATTGTTTTAGGATAAAAGACATTCTGTTTGTAGCACGACCGGAAATGGCACAAAATTTTACACAGCTCAAGAAGAATCAACTCGCACTGCCATATCCATACTGGTTGAGTAGGGCTACCAACTTAGTGTCACAAAACAAAATTTATTTTTTTTAGAAAAATATTACCAGACATTAACAATTGGGTAACAGGACTAAAAAATCACCCTGTACTATATTACAAAATTACGCATGCACAGTAGGCCTACATATTCCACATCTTGTAGGATATTGTATTAGCCTATGTGGAATGTTTTGTTTTTGGTTTTTTTTAACAATTGCTTTTTTTATTTTTCCATGACTCGAAATTTCTGTAACTCAAATTGTTTTCCCCATCCTTTAACGATTCGAATTGTAGAAGTTTGACTGTATTTTATTTTCTACAGTCATTCTTTTCGCTTCATTTTTTAGCTGGAGTAGAAACCTGTTAATTTTATATAAAAATTTTATTCTTGGAGAGGCATCAATGGGGGCTCTACCCCTCTCGTGCTTATCTTGTCATTTACACAATTGTCGTAATCATTACATTTAGTGATTGTACAATTTTACAGTCGTAAATAAAGAATTGCAGAAAAAGAACAAAAAAAAAATTATCAGTGTTCAGATTCTATAACTATATCGGTGTTTTCTTTTCAAGAGGTAACATTTTTTTTTACATACCTATGGTCTAAGTAGGTAATTCGATCTTTACTTATTCTTGCCTTATATGAATATATAGGGTATAGAACAAGACAATTCGACAAACTTGTGTATCGCTGGGACGTATGCTTATCACATTTAGGAAATTATGAGGAAAAATAAAAAAATGTGTGCATTTTATTTTTTATATTTTTACGTTGACACGGTTGTTGCTTATTTAACATCCCTCGTACTTTAATTTTATTAAGTACGGTTATTGAAAGGAACTGTGGTTGTGCAGTCACTTAGCACTAAGCCTTTAGAATATGAATAGAATTTATTTTTGGTTTGTAATGAAAGATTTATTGTGTGTTAACAGTTGACAAACAATGGTCAGTGGGTAAGAATGATACCGTCCTTGACTGGAGGTCTGTATAAATTCAACGGTGAATTTATTGAAGCGATTCCTGTGAATGCAGAACATCTACTAAAATCATCTTTTAGATACTCAGATGACTTGGTTATTTCAGGTGCGTAAATTAAACCTCTCTAATGCGACCACCACAACTTTAAGAGTAAATAAAAACAAATAATAAAAAAATAATAAAATAATTTTTTTTTTGTCATCAGTCTCTCGACTGGCTTGATGCATTTCTCCAACCTGTTCTATCTTGCGCAAGTCGTTTCATATCTACACACCTGTAACACCCTACATCTTTTGTAATTTGCTTTATATATTCTAATCTTTGCCTCCCCCTACAATTTACTCCCTCAATATTACCCTCCATTATTAATAGCCCAATACCTGGATGTCTTAAGATATGCCCCACTACCCTATCCCTTCTTCTGGTAAGATGCTTCCATATACTTCTTTTTTCATCCACTCGCCTAAGAACCTCTAAATTACTTATTTTGTCCACCCACCTAATCTTTAACATTTTCCTATAATACCACATTTCAAAAGCTTCTATCCTCCTCTTTTCTACAGCCCCTATCACCCACGTTTCACTTCCGTATAATGCTACTCTCCAAACATAATGTTTTAAGAAATTTTTCCTAATCTGTAAATCAATGTTTGTAGTCAATGTTTGTAAGCTGTTTTTCATTTCAAAGGCTTTTCTAGCTTGAGCAATTCTACTCTTGATATCACTTGTGCTTCTACCATCCTTTGTTATTCTACTCCCTAGATAGCAGAATTCCCCAACTTCCTGTATGTTTTCGTTGCCTACTTTTAAATTTCCCATCTCTTCTAAACCACTCTTGCTGCTGCACAACACTTTCGTTTTGTTCTTATTAATTCTAATGAAGTAACCCTTTCTCAAGATCTCATCCATTCCATTTAAGGCGTCCTCTAGTTCTTTCTTTGTCTCGGCTAATACTACTATATCATCGGCGAATCTCAGCATTTTTATTGTTTCTCCTTGAATTTTTATTCCTGCGTCAAATTTCTCCTTCACTTCATTTATAGCCTCTTCTATATACAAGTTAAAAAGTAGTGGTGGCAAAGAACAACCTTGTCGTACACCTTTTCTTACAGCAGTATAAAATAATAAAATAAATAAAAAAATAAAAAAATAAAATAATAAATAATAAATAAATAATATATAATAATAATAATAAGAAATAATAAAAAATAAAATAAATAAATAATAAAATAATAATAAATAAAAACAACTTAAAGAGGTCTTTTTGAGGGGTGGTTGTTCAATAGGGGTTTATAGAAACGTTGGCAGTTTTTTTTTAAGTATTGTAGGCCTACGTTATGTGTAATTTGGTAAGAGGGCGTGAATTTTGCGGTTATGGAATTGAAATGAAATGTATATACCAAGTCGTTGTATACAAATTTGTATTTTTGTGATCTAAAACAAATACAGTCAACTCCCGATTATCCGCGCACGTCGGATGAAATTTTTTTTTTTAACGTTAACGTTAAGTAAATTTCTTGTAA
This sequence comes from Catonia carolina, assembly GCA_035578175.1. Classification (NCBI taxonomy): domain Eukaryota; kingdom Metazoa; phylum Arthropoda; class Insecta; order Hemiptera; family Achilidae; genus Catonia; species Catonia carolina. Next base: position 5,223,896 of record JAQMRL010000003.1, read on the forward strand.
TGTGATAACATTAAAGATAAAATTTGTACAGCACACGAAGTACGCGCTTTGTAAAGTAAAGCACATGCTTAAATTTGTAAAGCACACACTTTGCTTTGTGACAAACTTATGTTGAGAAAACTTCAGTTCCAAATCATGAAAAAGTGTTTTAACTCAAAAAAACAAAAGCAGATGACTGACTTTTTTTAAAACGTTGTGATTTCTGTTACAACATAGCTTCTGCACATCATTGTTAGTAAACAATATTTTTATGTTTTTTTTTCTAAATATATTGTATGTACTAATTTTAAAAAGTTACAGTAAACAAACATTTTTAGTGACAAAAAATAATTAACAACATTTAAAATTTTAATTATTGTACATATTTATGTACTTTAATTAAATAACAAAAAATTAATAAAGATTTTATACGTATACTACTGCATATGCCTACGCTTTATTTTGTCATTTTGTGGATTGTCTGCGGAATCGGATTATCTGTGGCACTCGTGCCACCCAATTCCGCGGATAATCGGGAGTTGACTGTACATTGTTTAAAAAAGCATCATTTCATCCTTCACCGTCTGCATTAGCAGTGATTGCAGAACAGTCGGATGTTAAACAAAAAAAAATTAAAAAAGCATGCTCATAGTTGCACGCTAAATGGACCGACAGTCTTAGATGTGAACAGTAGCTGAACAATAAATGCACTGATGTACTCTGACAAGTGTCATCAATCATTATCTAAGAGAGAGGGTGAACAAAAATATGTATGGTGAGGGGGTCTAGAAATCATGCTCCTCAGCAGTGGGTGTTCGACCCTTTCAGCCCAGGTATGGAGGGGTCGGTGAACTATACACAATATAGTAATAGAAATGCAAAAATATCCTTTCAACATAATTCTTGGAATTCTAGGAGCCTACACTATTCTAGGAGCTGTTCCGTACATAACCTAAAACAATGAATAGCAGCAGGGAAATAACTAACATGTGCAATTGGTGTCTATCTATAGCAGTGTTTCCCAACTTGTGGTCCGTGAGAGTCCGGTGACTACTTATAAAAAAGTAATATTTTCCCGTGATTCAATCAAAGTTACGATTTTCATTGAACAAGATTAAGTAAATACATTCAAGATTCAGATTAAGTGAAGGTAGAAGAGTTGTGGTGTAAGAAAGCCCTGGGCTTCGCCAAGAATCGGCAAGTAGAATTGCGGTAACTTATGATTTTTTTCAACCACTTATTTGTGTGAGCAGGGGTTCTCTAGTTTATTGTTAATTAAAAACAAACAATGAATGTAACGGTTAAAATAATTAATTAAGGAGTCTCTTTATGAAACTACAATAATTACAAGTAATCTGAACGGTATAATTGAAAACACTTAAAGGATTATGTTTATTTTAGCTGGATGTAGATTGTAGATTTTTATGATTATGATTGAACATAGTGCAAGTTAATTGTCAGGCGGAAAGGTAGATACGCGCCAGAGTAAAACTTCCGTTTACAACGTATAGGTGCTTGCCTCACGCGGAGTACTCTTACTATAAAAACTTACTATAAAACTTACTATAAAAAAGTTAGACTATAAAAATAATATTTTTTTAGTCATTTTTTAAACACTTTGAACCAAAATAGACTAGGTCAATTCTGAACAATGTAATGGCATATATGACACAATAAATGAACTGTAAAATATTTTATTTATTTATTTTTGTTTTTAAGGTGGTAAAGAAAGCAGGACGTATGGTGTAGAAGTTGAAACTGGACGCGTCTTGTATGAATGTACCATGAATAGTTGTGAAAACATGACTGAGGATGAAGTTGACAATGTCGGAGATGTTGTTCTTATACAACGATTAACGCAGACTGTTAGAGCTGTTGAACCAAGAACCGGATCGGAAAGGTATAGTAGATGTTGTTTTTGGAAGAAGCTTGTAAGGGGAGGGCGAGTAGGTAGAGTAGGGATAGTTTCAATGGGGCAACTGTTGTCTCCTTCTCACTTAATTATCATTCCCTCTGTTAAGGCACGGTATACTGGCAATAACGTATTTCAAATTCCTAAGTAAAATAGTTCCTGTGACCTCATGCACACGTCATTCTTCCTGTCCCCTACCACCGCTCTCTAACTTCCTTTGTCTCTATAACTTGCACTTGTAATCTGGCAATGAGCGCAACAAGTTCGGCGCTATCTCGTTCTGGTTATAATGTCGCGTTATGACCTTATATCGTAATATATGCCTATCGTTGGCATTTACTGCATTCGATCTCTTCATGGGAACTCTGATTGTGCTTTTATCATTTGTGTATTGTGAACTTATAACTGTTTAATTTGCAAATTATGTTTAGTGAGTTTTCAATCTATCAACCACGTGTTAGCGACAATTGCGAAACTATTCCAGGCTTAATTAAGTTAAGTGCTGAATTTTGTTGTGTTTTATGTTATTTACTAGTGCAATTCCAGTAATTTCATGTTCCTCAATTCATTCTATTGTTCATTTTGCCAGTCGTTCTTAATCGCCTTAAACTGCCCGTTACAATCAATCAATCGTTTAGTTGTGATTGCCAACTATCTTATCAACGCAATCTGGTCCTTCGGAAACAATCGTTTTATTTGCTATTTCACTAAATTCAATAATTATTCGTCGTGGGTAATTTTTCATTGTCTTAACATCCAAGGTATCCCTCGCATCGGAAACCTAACACCCTCTCTTTATAACTGTTTACTACTCTGTTACAACTACTAGGCTAGACTTTGTCCGTTTTGTTCAGCTTCTTTTTTCATAAAATTGTATACACTGACTATATACTCCCTAGCCTGATCGTGTATTACCTGCCTTTTCCGTATTACACTAGCACTCGTGCTCGAAATTTTCACTACTACAACTAGGTTCCATTGTAATAACTAAATAAATAAAAAGTAGAAACGAAACAAAGAATACGTACAAAAAATTAATATAAACAAAACCAAATAGCAAAAGAGTAAAAACAATATTTCTATTTCATATAATGAATTAATACAATAATTTCACTAACCTTCTTTTTAAACTGCGTCACCTTTATTTCAATTTTCACTTACATGTGTTTCGGTGGATCCACCATCATCAGAGTAAATAACATATAATTGAAACTAAAAACATTATTTATTAAAAATCTATAGAAGATGATACATCTTCAGTCACTTGTATAAAAGTCACGAGTTTTATACAAGTGACTGAAGATGTATCATCTTCTATAGATTTTTAATAAAAAATGTTTTTAGTTTCAATTATATGTTATTTACTCTGATGATGGTGGATCCACCGAAACACGTGTAAGTGAAAATTGAAATAAAGGTGACGCAGTTTCAAAAGAAGGTTAGTGAAATTATTGTATTAATTCATTATATGAAATAGAAATATTTAAAACTGCAGGATGCATTATAAAGATTTATTTTTGTAAAAACAATAGGTACATAAAACAGTAGACCTACTACTGTTTGAATCGAATACATGAGTTGAAGACTTGTAAAGGGAATAGAACAACAAAAATATAAAATTACAACATATAGTCAATGTTTTTAGGATTTATAGTACATTTAGGCTGTTAACGCTGCTAGCTTTATGGAGAGACTGATCACTTCCCTTCGAGGTGCTTCCCCCACCATTAAACGGAACAGCTCAGCGGCACAGAGCATTGGTGGGAGAGCTTCTAGCTAGAACAAATGACCTATATGTTCTCATATTTTCAATGTATATTGTAGTGTTTATTCCGGGTTCTTTCAGGATCTGGTCGTTTATAAATAATGAAACTTCCTTTGAACATATAAAAAATCTGATGTGAAACACTCGCACAAATTTCTCTTGCCAATGCAAATAATGAACAATATAATCTAATGTTAGTAATAAAACATTAGAAATAAACAAAAAACTAACCTCAATAAACATAAACTAATTTTAATCATGAGTGAAAGATGCAAAATAAAAATCAACCTCAGTTTGGCTGTAAAATATGGAAAATCACTCTTTCACGCTAAACTAGGCTCTGTAGAGAAAAATGCTTTAAATAAAAGTTGTAGATCTTTTAATTTCCTATAAATTTTATTATATAGACTTTTGTCGTAAAATGCATACTAAGGCCGAAATCTTAAAAAAAATCGATTTTTCACACATTTTCGTGAGAAAAAAAAACAGAAAATCGCTAATTACCGCTAAACTAAGCGTTATACAAAAAAAATGTTGGGAATTAAAGTTGTAGGATTTTAAATTCTCTACAACTTTTATTATATGAATTTATGCGCTAAAGTGCATATTAAAGCTACAATCTTAAAACACAATTTTTTTACATGAAAACAGCCTCACCAAGAATCTCAGCAAACATGTCGCCTACCCTATCTTGTAGAGCATAATAAATTTAGTATACCAGGCGATTTAAAAAAAATCATAGGACCAGTTTTTGAGAAAATCGCAAGAAAGTGAAAAATTACACGAATATACTACTTCCGGTTGACCGAACACATTGGGGATGAAAAAAGTGTTTTAATCAAAAATTTCACTTAAAAAATTTGAAGGAAGTCTGCTATGTTAGGTGTTTTTTTTGTGATGCTTGGTGTAGCAGTAATTTGTGTTTTTTTTTCACAAAAACACATTAAAATTGTTTTATCAAAAATTAATAGCTTTTAAAACAATTCAACAGAAAAGTGTGTAAATAAGACAACGTTAAGAAAATGAAAAATTTACAGTTATTATGTTTAACCCTTTATAGGGCAGTACTACGGGGAAAAATATACATGTTAAATTTTGTTTTATAGGGACTTGAATAATGTACCGGGTGAGCATAAAGTCTTGCCCTGATTATAAAAATTTATTGCAGAATAACTGTTTGACATAATAATTTAAATTTTATGCTGTTACATAGGTTAGTGTTAATAGCTTTTTTTAAGATTACTTACATTAGTAAACTTCAACGTGTGCCCCCTTGGTAGCTCGGAGAATGTCGAAGCGGTATTCCAGTTCCGGCCAGGTGTTTTGTAACATGTGTTCTGTCACAGTACCCACAGCAGCTTGTATCCTAGCCTTCAGTTCGTCAACGTCAGCAACTGGTGTGGCGAAGACTCTATCCTTGATATAGCCCCAGAAAAAAAAGTCAAGGGGAGTAATGTCTGGAGAGCGGGGTGGCCAGGGTGGTGGACCATCCCTTCCAATCCACCGATCCGGAAATGTTTCATCCAGGAAATTACGCACTATCAAAGCCCAGTGGGGCGGTGCCCCATCTTGCTGGAAAATTATCCATGGTTGATATTCTTCTAACTGTGGTGCAATGAACTGTTGCAAAACATCTAAGTAAATGTTAGTGTTAATGGTGTTTTCCGTGAAGAAAAACGGCCCGAAAACCTTATTATGCATGAGGCCGCACCAAACATTCACATTTTTGCTGTCTCGCTGTAACTGTACAGTAGCATGTGGATTCTCTGATCCCCATATACGGACATTATGCCTATTTACCATTCCACTGACATGAAAGGTGGATTCATCGGTAAAGCATATGCGATTTAAGTAATCGTTAGCGCCGTCAATCCTGTTGAGAATCTCAGTTGCGAATTCTGCACGTCTCAGCAAATCATTCGGTTGCAAGGCCTGCACGATTTGCACTTTATAAGCATGCAACCTAAGCCTTTTATGAAGAATTTTCACCACACTTGCTTGCGGTATTTGAAGTTCACGTGATGCTTGACGAGTTGATTTAGACGGACTCCGTTGAAACGATTCCCGAACAAGATCAACAGTTGCTTCACTCACACTAGGCCTGCCACTTCTAGGAAGATCTTCAACGCTGCCTGTTTCTTTAAACCTTGCATACCATCGCTTTATTGATTTAACATCAGGAGGGCTGCGTCCATAAAAATCCCGAAAATTACGCTGAACACTGATGGGCGATTTCGTTTCGTGAAACCAAAGCACACATTGTGCTTTCTCCTGCTTCAACGCCATTTCGCCAGCAACTTACGTGAATTAACAGACCATGTCATTGTTGAGGAGCACTAGCGCCATCTATTGGTCACAAAATCTACTAACAATAACCTATGTAACAGCATCAAATTTAAATTATTATGTCAAACAGTTATTCTGCTATAAATTTTTATAATCAGGACAAGACTTTATGCTCACCCGGTATTTCTAGTGCCAGAACAGTAAGATATTTCTTTTTTTTATGTTAAGCCTTATTAAGTATACTTACCAAGGAACGTTTATTGAAATTGGAATCACATAATGTTTAGCGGTAAGAATGCTTATAAAAACAACTTGTAGTCCTACATAACAGAAAAATGTGTAGAATAATGTATCTCAACTTTATATTAGCATGAATGCTTGCTTTTCCGTAAAAAACTCGAATTTTCTAAGCACTGTTCAAAAGTAACAACAAAACAACACGGTCGTGTATGCTGGTATGAATCCTTACCACATTCATGTAACTCATGATGCAAATGGTCGCTGCGCAATAATTTCAAATTGCGGATAGCCTACTTAACATGGAACATCTAAAAAACCATAAAATGCCAATAGGGTTCAACTGCATAGCTTATTCTTAAATAAAATCAACCTTATTGCCAGTGGTAAGTATACTTACCAAAGACCTATAAAGGGTTAATAGTTAAAAATTTACAGCAGTTTGCTTGTCTGTTAATATTATGTTTGTTTATTTGTTAAGGTGGAATTTTAGTGTCGGACAACACGATGTAAAGTTTTCACCAGATCCGACGGCTGATTGCCATCTTTTACCAGATCCATCTTCTGAAGTTGTACTCAAAGTAATCGTTCCTGAAGGTTTGGTCTGCGCGTTGAGCAAAACACAACCTGGAAAAGTTTTATGGACTCATAAGGTATACCCATATTACTTATTTACATTTCATATAATGAATTAATACAATAATTTCACTAACCTTCTTTTTAAACTGCGTCACCTTTATTTTAATTTTCACTTACACGTGTTTCGGTGGATCCACCATCATCAGAGTAAATAACATATAATTGAAACTAAAAACATTATTTATTAAAAATCTATAGAAGATCATACATCTTCAGTCACTTGTATAAAACTGATTTAAAATTAATTTATTTTAATTTATCCCTTCTCATATTTACTGTAGATAGCAGCAGCAGTCAATATCACTTCATCATTCCTAAATTTCACCTGTTCATTCAAAATGTCCTGCTTTTGCTCTTTTAAATATTTATAAATGTGGAACATCTCATATTTTTCAATTTTATTTTTATTTTCTATATTACATTGTTCTATTATATTGAAATGTTCATCTATTTTACCAAATTTATGTTTTTCTTCTTTTATATGATTGGTATAGTTAGATATAATGTAGTCACATTTCAGTGCTTTTTTATGTTCATTATACCTCACTTGAAAATTACGACTAGTCATACCAATGTAAAATTTTTTACAATCCTCATTACCACAATCTATTTTATACACACCCTTTTTATTGCTTAGTGTTTCATTTATATTATTTTTAATTATATTTGTGGACAGTAGTTTTTTATTATTACATGTGTATGCGATTTTATAAAATTTATTTACCATATATTTATGTAATTAATTATTAGAATTTTTAGATCTTAGATCACATTTCATATTTTTTAACACACATTCAGTGCTACGCTCTGGCCTAGCAAGTAATGTTGTGATGTGACGCTCATGAGCGAGTCGCACAAAAGAACTAGTTCTTTTAACTGAGCAGTGAGCTACCACCTCTTTTATTTTGAACGACCAGCACACTGAGCGTTTCTCCCCACGTAGCACGCTCTCCGCACAGAGCTGACTTGTACATCCCCTCCACGACTAAACCACTTTTCTCTAGTCGCATCATAGTAAGGGCTACCTAATTTCCCTAGCCCTTGGGTGTACCATAACCATCTTCCAAGCTGAAATATTGGCCATTAAGGTCTGTGCGGAGAGGTGCATGGAGAGGCGCCTCAGTGGGTCGCACATTTATATTTTGTCCGATAGTCAGGCGGCCATCAAGGCTTTGGGTTCTTGTACCTTTGAGTCGCGATTGGCCTATGATTGTCGGGAGGTTTTGAATGCCGTGGCCAAGCGTAACGTGGTGACGTTGCGTTGGGTGCCGGGGCACCAGGGAGTGCCTGGAAATGAGAGAGCGGATGCCTTAGCAAAGGAAGGTGCTGCCTCTCACTTCATAGGCCCAGAGCCATTCTGTGGAATTGGGGAGGGCTATTATAGAGGTATAATTAGGGCCTGGGAAAAGGAGGCTAAAACCTCCTATTGGAAGAAGGTGCCAGGCTGTGAACAGGCAAAGAAATTCATTGCCTATTCCAGCAAGAAGGCTGGAATATATAATGGACTAGGAAGACAGGACCTGAGGAGGGTAGTGGGCCTGATGACTGGTCATTGTAATCTTGGGTATCATTTATCCAAGGTAGGAGTTGCTGGAGACAGCCTGTGTAGATTCTGTCATGAGGCAGAAGAGAAGGCTGAGCATATTTTATGCAGCTGCACAGTGGTGGGCTGCAAAAGAAGAGCGCTGATGGGTGAGGATGTGTTGACACCCTCTCAGGTAAGTGCACTTGATCCTAGGCAGATCCTGCGCTTTATTGAAAGTGTGGGTCTGGTATAAAGAGGAATAGGGGCAATCACAAAAGATCTTTTAGGTCGCGGTGAGGAGGGGCTGAAGAAGCCTGAACGCCCTGGTAGTAAAGTAAAGTAAAGTAAGTAAGGGCTACCTAAACGCTGCATGGAAAGTATATATATCGTATCAACCTCTACCTCTGTTTGTGAGGGTGCAGGAGATGGGTGCGGAGAAGGGGTCATTATTCTTTCATACTATACTACAGCAACCCTGAGACAAGTGGTTGTAAAATACCATTGTATTGTACTGTAACAATTTTACCACGTGCGTACGAAACAAAGATAGACACATGACAAAAATTTGTTTGTGGAAAGGGATGCATAAACGTTCAGGTTGGCGTACGCGCAAACACAACGTGCTCTGTGCGAAGGAGCGAGCGAAAGTCACCCTCGGCTTGACTCACTGTCTGTTTATTCACGTAGCTCAGCTCAGAGCTGAGTGCTGTACGTATTAGACTCTTCATTCAAAAATATATCTTTATAATGCATCCTGCAGTTTGAAATTAATTCTATTTTATATGATGAATTTATATAATAAATTTCACTAACCTTCCTTTTTAACTGCGCCAACTTTTATTTTCACTTACACGTGTTTCAGTGGATCCACCATCATCAGAGTAAATAACATATAATTGAAATTAAAAACTTAATTTATTAAAAATCTACAGAAGATGATACATCTTCAGTCATTTGTATAAAAATGACTGAAGATTGACTTTTATACAAATGACTGAAGATGTATCATCTTCTGTAGATTTTTAATAAATTAAGTTTTTAATTTCAATTATATGTTATTTACTCTGTTGATGGTGGATCCACCGAAACACATGTAAGTGAAAATAAAAGTTGGGGCAGTTAAAAAGGAAGGTTAGTGAAATTTATTATATAAATTCATTATGTAATAAAATAGTATTAAACTCTACTAGTTCGTTGTTATCAACGAACATAATGATAGTTCTGAAGAAATCAGGATCAGAGTGGAAAAAGCTAGAGTCACATTTACTAAAATGAAAAAGGTGTTCTGTGGAAGAGATCTAAGCCTTGAGCTCAAAATTCGCCTTGTGAGATGCTACGTGCTCTCAGTTCTTTTCTATGGAATGGAGGCGTGGACATTGAAAAAGATCGATACCAAGAGGGTAGAGGCATTCGAAATGTGGATGTATCGTAGGATACTGAGAGTATCGTGGACAGAGAGAGTGACAAACGTGGAGGTTTTGAGAAGGATGCAAAAGGAGAAAGAATTGATACTAACGATTAAGAAGCGCAAATTGCAGTATTTGGGACATGTTGTGAGGGGAGATAAATACCAGTTGTTGCAACTTATTATCCAGGGAAAAATAATTGGCACAAGATCCATAGGCAGAAGAAGGAATTCATGGTTGAAGAACTTAAGAGAATGGTTCAATTGCAACAACTGCCAACTGTTTAGATCTGCAGTATCAAGAATACGCATAGCTTTGATGATAGCCAAACTTCGGAACGAAGACGGCACCTAAAGAAGAAGAAGAAACTCTACTAGCCCATTGCCACAGTTCACCCCGTCTCATCGTTCAATTGTACGGCATGCTCTGTGCCGTTCACTCAAGTGTGCGGAACGGGGTCTGCTAGCTCACCTATTTTACTGTGCCGTCCCATGACTAAAGTAATGAGCAGGTGTTGCCATCTTGGCCGGCGTGATCTGTTTTGTTGACATTTTAAGTAATTCTGGAGCGAGGCTGCCTGTCGGATATCAGTTTGTTGCTATTGTATTGATCTTAACCCTTTCAATCCCAATTTTTTTAACTATACACAAAAAATATCTGTTCATTGTTTCATACAACAATATGAATATGTAAAATTATGTTTAGGCTTCCTAAACAAAATATATTCCCTTACTTAGATTTGTAGCAAAACAACCAAATATGATTTTAAAGTCATCATTTAAGACAAAATATTTTACAATTAAAAATATTGATGAAATGAATAAAATCACTTTTTACAAACAGTCTAAAAAATATACTTATACTTACGTACAACATATTCGAAGAAATGCTACTTTATTTTAGTAAATGAACACGAATATTTAAAACTAAAATTAATTTTTAAAAGAAACTAATTAATGGTCGCCTCCGTAGCGCAATGGTCAGATGCTACACTGCAAAGCGGAAGTCTCAAGTTCGATTCCTGGTTAGGGTACAGCAAATTATTATACTTCACACCCAGCGTTCTTAATCCAAAGTAGTCGCTAATAACTAAAATTTTGATGTCTGATATTTCACTCCAGTGTGACTTCTTCGCCACACTGGGTTAGAAAGGGTAAAAAGGGTTTTTTATGTAACCATGCAGTTTGTTTTTGCATTTTGTCGCATGATCTTATATCCTCATATATCGGCCTACTCGTACAGTATTTTTAACAGGTTTTCAGGATACAGTTGAAATTGTTAATTTAATATCTAAGCAGGTATCGAGATGCAAAATAGCTTACACTTTTGGATTATTTTAAAAATTAATTATTTGTAGTTTAAAATTATACGATAGATTACGCGTAAATCGTAACAGTAAATGGAAAAATTCAAACAACAAATAGATTTATTATAATTTTTTTTTATCCGCGTAATGTGTGTACGTTGCAATCTGTTCAATTTAAGAACAATAAGCAACCCCATGACCCAATTAGATGAAGATGATGTGTATGACGTGTAAATGAGGTGTAGTCTTGTACAGACTCAGTTTGACCATTCCTGAAAGAGTATGGTTAATTAAACCCCAACCATCAAAGTACACCGGTAACCACTATCTAGTGTATTCAAATCCGTATAAAAGTAACTACCTTTACTAGGATTTGTACCAGGAACCTTATTCTCCGCTGTTAAACAGCTGATTTTGGCGACGACTTTACCTCTAGACCAACCTGGTGGGTTTTATTATAATTGGCGAAAATAAATTTAACAAAAAACCATCGAATTGTTTACTTTTATGTTATTTGGAAACATAAATTTACGTATAGTTCACAAATAAAAAATTCTATTAAAACATATAGTTGTAAATAAAGCAAGGAGAGAATATGCCGCACAAGTAATCAACCTGGCGGGAGAGATAACTCAGATTGCTCAGCATTGAATGTGTTAGTACAGTCATCACAAAAGAATGTGGAGTTTTTAACATAAATTAAATGGAAACAGAAAATTTTTATCAGTTAATATTTATTCATAAAATATAACATCTCAAACAGTTTTTTTTACTTTCTCTAGTCTTGTGTTGAAATATGTGTATGAAATACAGGAACGAAAGTATTACTTTCATGTTGATTATTTAAAGTTCAGTTTTCATCAGAAAAATATGTTTTCAGGCCTCCTGAACCAAAAAAACCCTTACAATAGACAATTTATTTCCTTAGACATTTCTATTTTATCACTGTACAATGTTACAATATTTATACAATATAATTTTTGATAATATCAACCTGCAGGATGTATTATAATGATTTATTACTTTCTCTTGCCTATATGAATATATAGGAAGGAAAGTATTGTTTTCATGTCGATTTTTCGAAATCGAGTTTTCACCGGATCTATACGTTTTCAGACCCCCTGAACCCAAAAAACATGTTTTTAGCGATTGGTCTGTGTGTGTGTGTGTCTGTGTGTGAACAGAATATCTCAAGAACGGAACATCGTACGAACTTGAAACTTGAAACTTAAGTTACATACCACTACCGGACGCGACACGAACATTTTCATCAAAATCGGTCTACCGGAAGTAGTAGTTTATTCGTATAATTTTTCAGTTTTTTGCGATTTTCTCAAAAACTGGTCCTACGATTTTTTTTAAAATCGCCTATTTTACTCAATTTTTTATTCTCTACAAGATAGGGTAGGCGCCATGTTTGCTGAAATTCTTGGTGAGGCTGTTTTCACGTAAAAACGTTGTTTTTTTAAGATTACAGCTTTAATATAAATTTTAGCGCAAAAACTTATATAATAAAAGTTGTAGAGAATTTAAAAACCTACAACTTCTGTTTCAAACATTTTTTTTTTATAACGCTTAGTTTAGCGGTAATTTGCGATTTTCTGTTTTTTTACTTTCTCTTGCCTATATGAATATATAGGAAGGAAAGTATTGTTTTCATGTCGATTTTTCGAACTCGAGTTTTCACCGGATCTATACGTTTTCAGACCCCCTGAACCCAAAAAACATGTTTTTAGCGATTGGTCTGTGTGTGTGTCTGTGTGTGTGTGTGTGTGTGTGTGTGTGTGTGTGTGTGTGTGTGTGTGTGTGTGTGTGTGTGTGTGTGTGTGTGTGTGTGTGTGTGTGTCTGTGTGTGAACAGAATATCTCAAGAACGGAACATCATACGAACTTGAAACTTGAAACTTAAGTTACATACCACTACCGGACGCGACACGAACATTTTCATCAAAATCGGTCAACCGGAAGTAGTAGTAACTTAGTTTATTCGTATAATTTTTCAGTTTTTTGCGATTTTCTCAAAAACTGGTCCTACGATTTTTTTTAAAATCGCCTATTTTACTCAATTTTTTATTCTCTACAAGATAGGGTAGGCGCCATGTTTGCTGAAATTCTCGGTGAGGCTGTTTTCACGTAAAAACGTTGTTTTTTTAAGATTACGGCTTTAATATAAATTTTAGCGCAAAAACTTATATAATAAAAGTTGTAGAGAATTTAAAAACCTACAACTTCTGTTTCAAACATTTTTTTGTATGACGCTTAGTTTAGCAGTAATTAGCGATTTTCTGATTTTTTCTCACGAAAACGTGAGAAAAATCGATTTTTTTAACATTTCGGTCTTAGTATGCATTTTACGACAAAAGTGTATATAATAAAAGTTATAGAAAATTAAAAGATCTTTAACTTTTGTTTAGAGCATTTTTCTCTACAGAGCCTAGTTTAGCGTGAAAGCGTGATTTTCCGTATTTTTAAGCCAAACCGAGTTCGATTGTCATTTTACGTCATTCACTCATGATTAAAATAAGGTTATGTTTTTGAGGTTAGTTTTTGTTTATTTTTAATGTTTTATTAATAATGTTAGGTTTATTGTTAATTATTTATATTGGCAAGAGAAAGTTGTGTGAGTGTTTCACACCAGATTTTTTCTCATGAAAACCCGAGGAAAAAATTGATTTTTTTAACATTTCGGTCTTAGTATGCATTTTACGACAAAAGTGTATATAATTAAATTTATAGAAAATTAAAAGATCTACAACTTTTGTTTAGAGCATTTTTCTCTACAGAGCCTAGTTTAGCGTGAAAGCGTGATTTTCCGTATTTTTAAGCCAAACTGAGTTTGATTGTCATTTTGCGTCATTCACTCATGATTAAAATAAGGTTATGTTTTTGAGGTTAGTTTTTGTTCATTTCTAATGTTTTAATACTAATGTTAGGTTTATTGTTAATTATTTGCATTGGCAAGAGAAAGTTGTGTGAGTGTTTCACACCAGATTTTTTTTTAAGTGTAATAGTAGAGTTTTATGAATGTATTGTTTTTATTAACAGTTTGAGTCACCGGTGGTAAATGCTTGGCGCTTGGATGAAGGTCAGCTGGAATTGGTCGATTTATTTGGTGCTAAAACTCCGGCGATATCACATGCACCAGAAGACAGCGATTTAAATAACGATAGTAAAAACAACAAGAAAAGTGAAGATTTTGATGATATAATGCCTGACTCTCCTGCGCTTTATGTTGGGATGCATAAAAAACAGGTAATTATTTTGTACTGTAAATCAGTGAGTATTAACTAATAATAATAATTAATTAATTAATATTCAAAGTATATTAACCCTTTCGAAACGGACTGTTTCTCGTAAAACAGAAGAATTGCAAAAATCAAAACGCGCTTTCAAAACCACTGTTTTATCTAACGTTATTACTGATAAAAATCCTGAAAAAATTACAGTTGATTCATATAATACATACGCACCTTTTGAGTATAATTACAAGAAAATGGCTTCATAATTCTTTGCGTTTAGGCGAGCGAAATTTTCATCCGCGAAAATTTTTGCGTTTACTTTAGATTTTTTACTATAACAGGTTTAAATTTCAGTTTAGCAAACCAATTTATAAAACATGTTGTTTAAACAAGAGTTTACTGGAATAAATGTTATGTTTTATTTAAATTTCCGTAAATATTTGACGGAGTTACAAAATGTTCAACATGAGTCCATTTTCACATCACAGGGAAGCATGAAGGGATGGTATTTACCATTCTTTATGGTGATGTCACAGAACCACTATTATATTTAGGTTACAGCTGTAAGCAAAGCAATTTAGAAAATTCTTTTCCCTACAACCATGTGTTTTGAAAAATTCTGTAGGTGCAGTTAGAAGGAAGCCGTTACATGTCCTTTGCAACCCGGCAAAGTGTCAAATTTTTGCCTCTGTGATGGTAAACCCCCTCCTGAAAAGTAAAATGGGCTTGTCTTCCCTTTTCAAGGGCAAATGCTGTAACATAATCGTCATAGCTTCAACACAAACTAAAGAACATGCATGTACGTTGACTTACATATGAGCTACATGGATTTCCATTCAAAGCAAACAATTCCCAAACCATCAATGCTACCTACACACTATAGAGGGAATAAAAATTTTCCCTGTTATGATATTCTATTTCTGTAAACACTATTAGATGCGTTAAAGAATTCCCTACTAGAAAAGAACAATATTTACCGGTTTCCAACTTATACTGACCTTGCAGAAGCACGTTTTATTGCCCCAACCACAATCCATTCGGCATCATCTAAAATTAGATTACCAGTGTGAACAGGGTTAAGTAATGATGTGTTAAGTACTTAGGTTTTACAATCCTTTATTGGCAAGTTTCATTTCCTATTCCTGAATATCCTTCAATCGGACATAATTAAAAAAAAACGGGTTACATTATATCACCCTGTTTAACGCTAATTTTAATTTCAGAGATTCAGATATTCAGAGATTTCTCCTAGAAATCTTTTCTTTTATTGTGTCTGTGTTAATGGTCGGCATTGTTTTGGTATCTATTCCAAATTCTTCTGAAATATTTATTAGTGTTTCTCAGTCGATTGAATTATGAGCTTTCTTAAAATCAATAAACTTTACCACTGGATGTCTTGAAATAGAACTTTTCAGAACTTTTTTTGGGTTCCAATAGACTCGATAGAGTAGCTAACAGTATTGTCATTACAGACTTTATCGATTTAATATCTGTTCTGTGCAGGATCTTTTTTTCCTTAATCCAGCTTGATTTTCTCGCAGTTTATGATCTACTTTTTCTTCTAGTCTACTCAAAAGTGCTTTGGAGAGCACTTTGAGCAATTTAGTGGCAATTATTTACATCTGTTATGTCTTTTTTTTTATGCCACGGATATATCCGTGCCGTTTTCCATTCACAGGGAATCTTTTCAGTTTCCGAGATCTTTTCCAGTTCTAAGCGCTCGGATGGTTACTTCTTCACCATTTTTCAACATTTCTGCTGTGATTGAGACTTCTCCGGTTGCTTTGTTGTTTTTCAGTTCTGTGACCATACTCCGAAGTTCACTTGAATTTAATGGAAATGAATTGTTGTTTCTTCGTGTGGAATCTTTTCTTGGTTATTTCTCTTCAGGTTCTATACAATTCAGCAACTTCTCAAAATATTCAGCTATGATCTTTTAATTTTCCGTATTTTTCATAGTTATCGTACCATTCCCTCCGAAAGGATAAACTTAAAAGGTTGATAGCCTGTCAAGTGTTGTTTGAACATCCTATAGAAGTTTCTGTTGTTTTTTTTTAAGTCTGACTCAATGCCGCGGATTTCTTTCAATATCCGATTTCCCCTGGCTAGTCGGAGTGTTTTTGCTGTCTATTTTTAGTCTATCCCAGTAATATGTAAATGTGTGAAACATATTGATGTGGAATCTTTTATGTTAATGGAAAATCTGTGGATTATCGAAACCCTTACAGTATTTTTTTTTGTTTTACATCGGCTGTTTTGAAATTACTGCTAATGCAGATGGGGGAAGGATGATAAATGAAAATGAGTAATGAAAAAATACCAGACCTGACCGGGAATTGAACCCAGGACCCCGGCGTAAAAGCCAGATATGCTAACCATTACGCTAACTGGGCGGCCTAGAATACTGTATTTATTTAGACTGTTGCAATCTATTGTTGCATGAGATTTGTAGCGTGTTTTATTAATTTATTATTAATTATTTAGAGAAAATAAAAAAAAACAACTGCACTTACCGGTACCAACCAGTAACCAGCTACCGACAAACAAATTTTTATTCTTCTTCCTTTTTATTTTTTTAAAATTCCTAATATGTGTATATTGCAATCTGTTCAATTCAGAACAATAAGCAACCCCATGACCCAATGAGATGAGGATGATATGTATGACATGTAAATGAGGTGTAGCCTTGTCCAAACTCAGGCCGACCATTCCTGAGAGAAAGTATGGTTAATTGAACCCCAACCATCAAAGTACACCGGTAACCACTGTCTAGCATTCAAATCCGTATAAAAGAACTACCTTTACTAGGATTTGAACCAGGAACCTTCGTCTCCGAAAATCAGCTGTTAAACAGCTGATTTTGGTAACGACTTTACCTCTAGACCAACCCGGTGGGTATTCCTTTTTCTAAACTTTCAATTGTTATAAATATTTTTTTTAATTTATTTAATTTATTTGACATAAATAATTTAATTTGAAAATTTTTTAATTATATTTTTTACCAGGAATAAATGACATGTTTTACAATAATGAAACCTCAAAACTGGCTGCTACAGGTTATTAATTCTTTTTTTCCAGTTATACATCCAAGAGAGTGTTACGATGCAAGCCGTTTTACATAAAGTGGCTACCCAATACAAACACCATTTAATTGGACCGGAGAAAGCTTTTCCTAGAATACCATGGCAACCTATACCTGCGAGCGCGCTCATTCTAGCCGGTACTAGTAAAAGGAATTCCGATTTAAAAGAAGTTCTTCAAATTACGGATGAATCTTCACCATCAACTTCATTAACTTCAAATCAGAATGAAATCACCGCTACATCTGTTTTATATGGATCTGAATATGTTAATGGTAAGTTTTTTACTTTTCCTTGCCCTATATGAGTACACAGGGAAGGAAAATATTGTTTTCATATTGATTTTTACTTTCTCTTGCCTATATGAATATATATAGGAAGGAAAGTATTGTTTTCATAATGATTTTTACTTTCTCTTGCCTATATGAATATACAGGAAGGAAAGTATTGTTTTCATGTTGATTTTTACTTTCTCTTGCCTATATGAATATATAGGAAGGAAAGTATTGTTTTCATAATGATTTTTACTTTCTCTTGCCTATATGAATATATAGGAAGGAAAGTATTGTTTTCATATTGATTTTTACTTTCTCTTGCCTATATGAATATATAGGAAGGAAAGTATTGTTTTCATATTGATTTTTACTTTCTCTTGCCTATATGAATATATAGGAAGGAAAGTATTGTTTTCATATTGATTTTTACTTTCTCTTGCCTATATGAATATATAGGAAGGAAAGTATTGTTTTCATATTGATTTTTACTTTTTCTTGCCTATATGAATATATAGGAAGGAAAGTATTGTTTTCATATTGATTTTTACTTTTTCTTGCCTATATGAATATATAGGAAGGAAAGTATTGTTTTCATATTGATTTTTACTTTTTCTTGCCTATATGAATATATAGGAAGGAAAGTATTGTTTTCATATTGATTTTTACTTTTTCTTGCCTATATGAATATATAGGAAGGAAAGTATTGTTTTCATATTGATTTTTACTTTTTCTTGCCTATATGAATATATAGGAAGGAAAGTATTGTTTTCATATTGATTTTTACTTTTCCTTGCCCTATATGAATATATAGGAAGGAAAGTATTGTTTTCATATTGATTTTTACTTTCTCTTGCCTATAGGAATATACAGGAAGGAAAGTATTGTTTTCATATCGATTTTTACTTTCTCTTGCCTATAGGAATATACAGGAAGGAAAGTATTGTTTTCATATCGATTTTTACTTTCTCTTGCCCTATATGAGTACACAGGGAAGGAAAGTATTGTTTTCATATTGATTTTTACTTTCTCTTGCCTATATGAATATATAGGAAGGAAAGTATTGTTTTCATATTGATTTTTACTTTCTCTTGCCTATATGAATATACAGGAAGGAAAGTATTGTTTTCATATTGATTTTTACTTTCTCTTGCCTATAGGAATATACAGGAAGGAAAGTATTGTTTTCATATCGATTTTTACTTTCTCTTGCCTATAGGAATATACAGGAAGGAAAGTATTGTTTTCATATCGATTTTTACTTTCTCTTGCCTATATGAATATACAGGAAGGAAAGTATTGTTTTCATATCGATTTTTACTTTCTCTTGCTTATATGAATATATAGGAAGGAAAGTATTGTTTTCATATCGATTTTTACTTTCTCTTGCCTATAGGAATATACAGGAAGGAAAGTATTGTTTTCATATCGATTTTTACTTTTCCTTGCCCTATATGAGTACACAGGGAAGGAAAGTATTGTTTTCATATTGATTTTTACTTTCTCTTGCCTATATGAATATATAGGAAGGAAAGTATTGTTTTCATAATGATTTTTACTTTCTCTTGCCTATATGAATATATAGGAAGGAAAGTATTGTTTTTCATATTGATTTTTACTTTCTCTTGCCTATATGAATATATAGGAAGGAAAGTATTGTTTTCATAATGATTTTTACTTTCTCTTGCCTATATGAATATACAGGAAGGAAAGTATTGTTTTCATGTTGATTTTTACTTTCTCTTGCCTATATGAATATACAGGAAGGAAAGTATTGTTTTCATATTGATTTTTACTTTCTCTTGCCTATAGGAATATACAGGAAGGAAAGTATTGTTTTCATATCGATTTTTACTTTCTCTTGCCTATAGGAATATACAGGAAGGAAAGTATTGTTTTCATATCGATTTTTACTTTCTCTTGCCTATATTGAATATACAGGAAGGAAAGTATTGTTTTCATATCGATTTTTACTTTCTCTTGCTTATATGAATATACAGGAAGGAAAGTATTGTTTTCATATCGATTTTTACTTTCTCTTGCCTATATGAATATACAGGAAGGAAAATATTGTTTTCATATTGATTTTTACTTTCTCTTGCCTATATGAAAATATAGGAAGGAAAGTATTTTTTTTCATGTCAATTTAAAGAAATCGAGTTTTTCACCGGATCTACACGTTTTCGGACCCCCTGAACCCAAAAAACCATGTTTTTAGTGATTGGTCTGTGTGTGAACAAAATATCTCAAGAACCGAACATCGTACGAACTTGAAACTTAAAACTTAAGTTACATACCACTACCGGACCCGACACGAACATTTTCATCAAAATTGGTCAACCAGAAGTCGTAGTTTTATTCGTATAATTTTTTCACTTTTTTGCAATTTTTTCAAAAACTGGTCCTACGATTTTTTTAAAAATCGCCTGATTTACTCAATTATTTTATTCTCTACAAGATAGGGTAGGCGCCATGTTTGCTGGAATTCTTGGTGAGGCTGTTTTTTACGAAAAAAAGGGTTTTTTTTTTAAGATTACGGCTTTAATATGTATTATAGCGCAAAAATTTATATAATAAAAAATGTACAGAATTTAAAATCCTACAACTTTTATTTCAAACATTTTTTTGTATAACGCTTAGTTTAGCGGTAATTAGCGATTTTCTGTTTTTTCTCACGAAAACGTGTGAAAAATGAATTTTTTAAAAATTTCGGCCTTAGTATGCATTTTATGACAAAAGTGTATATAATCTAATTTATAGAAAATTAAAAGATCTACAACTTTTATTTATTGCATTTTTCTCTATAGAGCCTAGTTTAGCGTGAAAGAGTGATTTTTCGTATTTTTAAGGCAAACTGAGATCGATTTTCATTTTGCATCTTTCATATATGATTAAAAATTAGGAAATGTTTATTGAGGTTAGTTTTTTTGTTTATTTCTAATGTTTTATTACTAATGTTAGGTTTATTGTTCATTATTTGCACTGGGAAGAGAAGGTTGTGCGAGTGTTTCACACCAGATTTTTTTTCTTGCCCTATATGAATAGACAAGGAAGGAAAATATTGTTTTCATATTGATTTTTTGAAATAGAGTTTTCACCGTTTGTTGTTGTTTAGGTCATCAGCGGAAAGGCTGGTTTGAATCTGTAGAGGTTTAACTAAGTAAAACGAGGAGTGAGGTGGTTTACCATTGCCACAACTCACTGAGTAGAAAAGTACGCTTATCAGCATGCTGAGCCCTCTGAAAAGCACATATTTACCACTCTGCAAATGACACCTTCACTTTATTCACCACAGGGTCTGGCTGTATAATGAAATTCATTACTTTCAGAGAAGATAAACTGATTAGTGTCTTTTTACACCTCTACCTCTTCTGTTCTTAAATGATTCAGTCATTTAATTGGCTGACCATGTAATAAGAAACAAAACAATTTATTTTAGCCCTGCAACGAACAGATTGAGTGTAAATTATTTGACACTACACCTGTTTATACACGTTTTCAGCACCCTTAACCCGGAAAACGTGTTTTTATTTGGACATAAACATTTTCATCAAAATCAGTCAACTGAAAGTAGTAGTTTATCTGTGCAATTTTTCTCAAAAATGGCTCTTACATTTTTTAATAAATTGCCTCATTTTTTTTATGCTCTACAAGATAGAGTAAGCCCCAGTCTGCTGAAATTCTTGGGGATCTGTGCTGTAGTAAAAACGGTTTTTTTTAAGATTGTGGTCTTAGTATGCATTCTTGAGCAAAAAAGTATATAATCAAATTTGTAAAACATTTAAAAACCTGCAACATTTTATTTCAAACCTTTTTATTTTGTATGCTTAGATTAGCAGGAATTAGTGATTTTCTGTTTATTTTTTTCATTAAAATCTGTAAAACAAATTTGATTTTTGAACATTGCAGCCTATCATATGCATTTTTCAACAAAAATGTATGTCGTCAAAGTTACAGGAAATTAAAAAAACCTACAACTTTTAATTCAAGCATTTTCTTCTACAGAGGTTGATTTTCGTTTTGCATCATTCACTCATGATTAAAAATAGGTTAAATTTTTCATTATTAGATTGGCAAGAGAAAGTTGTGTGAGTGTTTTAACACCAGATATTTAATAATAATCATTACTATATCCGTTGTTTTTGTTTTTTCTTTAAGGAAATGGTTATTATTTGTATCCGGAAAGGACGGTTCAAAAATCAAAAACCGGTTTTGTGTCATTCCAGCGATGACAATATGACAATAAATGGTACAGTTGATGATACGGGAATGATCCTCAGTAATGATGACGAAGATTTTGATGAGTTTGAAGATGAAGATGACACCCCAGTACAAGTCATCATCGTTTCTTTATGGTATTGGTGGTAAGTAATGGAATACGTAATTTTTTTTGTAGGTAATTAAAACTTTTATCGACCATCCTATGCAGGTATTATCTCAACAGCTATGTTATATTTTATAATTGAAATATGTACAGGGTGGAGCAGAGGAAACGCATGTTTTTCACTATTGAATGACTGGGAAACTGTTAGATAAAATTAATAAAAACAAGCATTATGTGATAGATTTTTTAATGCAGTTTTGAAATATACATACTTTAATTAGGTTCGAAAAATAATGTCTTGGAGATGACGTCCTTCTTGCTGGATACAAATTTGGATCCTCTCCTCTTCAAAAAATAGGGTCCAACAATTCCCATCTTTGAAATGCAGCACCACACTGTTACTTTTAAACTGTGGAGAGGTCTTTGGTGCAATTGATGTGGGTTCTCCGACGCCCAATACCGACAATTTTGAACATTGACGTAACCGTCTAGATGAAAATGTGCTTCATCACTCATGAAGACTGTAGCATCTGCATCTTCCTTAAAAATTTCGTCCATTACGCGACAAAACTCTGCGCTGCACAAAATCCCCTTCACTAAGCTGCTGGACGATTATTGTCTTGTACGGGTGAAAGTTAAGATCATCATGTAAGATGCGATGAAGCGAACGACGTGACATACCCAACGCTACAGCCTGTCGTCTAGCCGATCGCTTCGGACTAGCATGTTGCTAGTCCGAACTGTCGTTCTCACTCGGTCTACATTTTCCGGAGTTCAAACTGAACAGGAAAGACCTGGTGGTTTCTTTTTCATCACAGATCCAGTACTTCTAAACGCTGCAACCCATTGGAGTACAGTATTTCGATCAGGCACTGCACCTCGACGTCCAACTCTAAAATTTTGACGGAAAAGACGTTGCACTGTGACTACGGAATCATTGTTTCTAAAGTACTGCTCGACAACGAACACACGATGTTCTACGCTCCAATGCTCCATAGCGACTGAAACTGCGTTGTATGGGCAGTCTACCAACATTCATTCAAGTTCAATACCCCCTCTCGTCACCGCGTACTAGCAGTTAAAAAAACATGCGTTTCCTCTGCTCCACCCTGTATTTCCAAACCAAGATTAATATGGTAACAGTAAACACGTACCTAAGGTCTTAACTTTACCTGTTGCTATGTCTCCTAATTCTGATTTAAAGTATATTTTTTATAATATTTTCCTTGGGTTTATCAGCTTCACTGTTAACATATTGTGACACTTATCGCTAAGGTCCATTTCGGGATCTAGATAATTAAATAATTAAAATACACTAAAGTTTAAAATTACAAGTACGAGGCGTATTTTTAAAGTAAGTACCGTTTGAAAATAAAAAAAAAATAAAAGGAAATTTGCAAAAACTAATTTTATTTTCGGAATCTACATACTTTTATCTATTTTTCTATATAGTTTCCAAGTTTTTGTAAACATTTATCATATCGCACAACTAAATTTTGGAAACCTTCTTCATAAAAACTTGCCGCCTGCTGTGATAACCAAGAATTCACGGCCGTTTTCAATTCGTCGTCATCGTCATAACGGCTGCCGCCCAAGTGATGTTTCAGATGACGGAAGAGATGAAAGTCGCTCGGCGCAAGGTCAGGGCTGTAGGGTGGGTGGTCCAAAACTTCCCAGCCAAAAGAGTCCAATGCAGCTCGGGTCTGAGCGGCAGTGTGAGGCCGCTCGAGAGAGTTCAAAAGACTCGACAGTTCCTTGAATTTTCTGACACGTTATGACGAAAACGGTGACGATATGCTGAGTCGGATCGTAACTGGAGACGAAACGTGGATTTCGCATTTCACTCCCGAATCGAAACAACAAAGCATGGATTGGAGACACACGCACTCTCCCGTAAAGGTCAAAGCCAAAGGTCAAATCACAGCAGGCGGCAAGTTTTTATGAAAAAGGTTTCCAAAATTTAGTTGTGCGATATGATAAGTGTTTACAAAAACTTGGAAACTATGTAGAAAAATAGATAAAAGTATGTAGATTCCGAAAATAAAATTAGTTTTTGCAAATTTCCTTTTATTTTTTTTTTATTTTCAAACGGTACTTACTTTAAAAATACGCCTCGTATTTATTACAACTAATAGATTTACAAAATATGAGGATTATCCAGAAAATAAACCTCCGTTTTGAAATAAAAAGTAAACGAGTGAAAATACAAAAACTTTATTATATACATATTAAAACTACAGTTTTTCTCTATTTTTCGACATAGTCGCCAAACAGATTCAAGCACTTGTCGTACCTTGGAACAGTCTTTGAAATACCCTCTGCATAAAAATCTGCCGCCTGTGAATGTAGCCAACCATTCACGGTGTTTTGAAGCTCTTCGTCATTGGCGAACCGCTGAGATGGAAGCCACCGCTTCATGTACATTTTGTTTGTTAGTTTACTGCATGCATAAGCGCTTGCTCACAACAATGAATAAAATTATACGAAAATGTTATTGGAACGGCGCGTATGGCTTGTGTGAGTGAGAGCGTTATGCATTCTCTCACTCCCACAGCTAGGGGACATTAGTTCATCTGAATACTGTATCTTGCCTGAAATTAAAGCTCCATTTTTCCTCTTCAAAGCATTATTTTTAATAGTTGTTTTAACATTACTTGTATTGATTTTGACCTTAATGAAATAAGGGCTTTTTTAAAGAAGAAAAAATTGAAAACCGTAAAAAACTACATTCTTTACACTGATAAAACAATTTATATTCACAAACAAATGAACTATTTACAGATTATTTACAAGAAACTAGTATACAAATGCTAGAAAATTCACATTTTATAATTATTTTTTTTAATGAAATAACTGAAAACAGAATAATATCATCGTCTTTGAGCGACATTTTTACTGGTTTTAGGTTAGACGCACTACTTTCTGAACTGTAAACAATACGTTGTGAAATGAGTTTTAGACTACGTAATTGAGTTTAAAACAGTGCTTTAACAGTTGAAATAGTAACTAAACGTATTGAAAAGAGTTCACAACATACAAAACCTGTATTAAAACGTTTGTACATGTATTCCACAACACGTGAAGAAACTTCGCAATGTAGCGAAGTTTCTTGAACCTGTAAATTTACGGGCTTAGCACTGAAAGTGTTCGTTAAAGTAAAGAGTAATGTGATTTTTTATTTTACAGGAAAGAAGTGTTCGTTATCAGTATATCAACTGCTATTGTTGTTAATTTATTGTTACAAAGAAGACCGTTATTCAATTCTGCTTCTTCTCAGGTAATTAAATGTTTTTTTTTTTTACTGACTCGTAAACAGTCAAACGTTTTAATTTATAGTCCATCTACCGTAAGAGTACTCTGCACGAGGCAAGCGCCTATAGGTTGTGTGGGATACAGCAGCTGAATGGTAGTACAACTCCCGTATCCCTGGGGTTTGATTACGTTAATTAGCTGGATCGAATACAGCTTGTACACATAAAGACGCGATGTGGCTTTGACGCGCACATTAGGCGTATAGCTTAGCTCGTTATTTATAATAGGTACAATGGTAAGGATGTTTAAATACACAAAATATAAGAAGGAAGAAAACTCTATCATGTATTAACTCGGTACTTACAAGTTTTGAGTGCGAAGATTGCTGCTGAGTTCGTTATTACACACACTGATGAAATTGACACTTAATACGGCTGCAAGCCTGCTTGAATAGTCACACATAAGAGTTTACACAAATCACTTTAGCACTGAAATCGTTCGAATAGTATTAACATTGATAGAGTCTAGGAAAGGCACGTTAGGAAAATGTAGGATATCGCTACAAGTTCACACATGAATGGTTAAGATCGTTAATCGAATATACGCCCGTTAAATGAATTTGAATAGCTAATTGCAATAAGCACGTTGCTTCGAATTGCACGTTAATTGGGGCCGAATAAGCATATTTCTATACGGCGACAACACTTTGAGAAATGCGACTGGCGTTATGCGTTACTGACGCCTCATGGCATGGCGTCCCCACGATAGGAAACGATACACGTCCGATCAGAATGAATGCGCAACTTGCACTGAGAAGGATTCAGGAAGAAGGAACAATGGCGTGAGCACGAAATTAATAGAATTTTGCTATTGGCGGAGAGCGGCACGTGGCCAAGAATCGCACATGCGCTGAGCTAATTAGTACAGCGATCAATACAGAATCAATATTAAGGATTTAATCGAGCGGGAAAATCTTATTCTAGAATATTCGACGGCGCGGGGTATTTGAACTTATTGTAATACTGAACAGGTTGTAAATGAAAGTTTTACACTAGTTGGCGCGTATATACCTCCCCTCCGGACAATTATCTTCTACTATGTTCCATCATAAAAATATCTACATCCAGCTAAAATGAACATTATCCTCTAAGAATTTTAAATTATACTGTTCAGATTACTTGTAATTATTGTAGTTTCATAAAGACTCCTTAATTAATTATTTTTACCATTATATTTAACAAAAAAAATTTTTTCTACTTTTTAATTTTTACCGCTTTTATGTTTTAAAAACTCAACACATTAACTATCACGAATGTTAACAAAACACAGCTTACAAAACTTTTCAACTTCAGTCTGAAGAAAATCGAAACGAACCAATACAATTCCAAAAGATAACTGAGAAACTTAAAATGTGTTAAACACGGGCAAGTGCAAACAATTTGTATTAAACTAGTCACACATTTATTATTTTAATGATACGAAATAAATAATCTGAAATGATAAACAACGAATCACTGGAATTGTTTACTCTCCTGTTATAAAACATTTTCTAACAAATGAATTGAACATGTTTTTATTATATTAAGCTTAGAGCGAATCAGTGTTGCATGGAATTTTGTTTTTGATCATGCTCTGCGTATTTTTAATTAATACGCATGCGCAGTTGTATTGCTGGTTGCCTACGTCGGAGTACTCTTAGCATAGACAGACTTTACATTGTAATAGATCTGACTTGAAAAATAAATAAAGAAATATTTTTAATATGTTGTTGTTTAGGTCAATAGCCGAAAGGCTGATTTGAACCTTTAGAGGTTTTACTAAGTAAATACGGGAAGCGAGGTAGTTTACAATTGCTTTCCTCATCGAGTGGAAAAGTATGCTTATCAGGATGCCAGGCCCTCTGAAACGTACCTAATTTCCACCCTGCAAATGACACCTTCATTTCATTCACCACAGGGTCTGACTGTATAATGAAATTCATTACTCGCAGAGGAGATAACTCTTGACTAGTGTCTTGTACAGATCTACCTTTTTTGTTCTTAAATAGTTCTGTTATATAATTGGCTGACTACGTGATAAGAAACAGAACTATTTTTTTTTGTAGCCTTGGAACCAACAGATTGAGTGCAATTCATTTAATACTCCTCCACTTTTCTGTACCAGAAAAAAAGATAAAAGTATTCTCATAAATCTGTAAATAAATTATTAAAAGGTATATATTCAAGTACAAAAATTAGAAAACACTATACTCTTTTTCTTGTTCAGAATGCAGTACAGCTCTTATGAGAACCCGTTGTGTTATCAGGCACAGCCAATACAATAACAGCTCTCCACTGACTATTCGAATATCACGGGCAAAAATATTCAGAGTTTTGTTTACCTTGCTCCAACAAGCTAAAACTTTGAAGTCGTCTACGGCCTTTCCAAATGTGTCTCTGTCCTGGATAGCTTTTTTCTGTATTCCCATTTCCTTAAGGTCTCTTTCCACTTCTTTAAAACCATCCAGTGCTTGTCTTGATCATTCTATTTAATAATTTAAAAAAAAATTATTTAATAATTTTTATCAATTTTATATAATAAATTTCAATAACCTTTTAAACTGCCTTGATCTCCGCTATTTACTACTGACACGTGTTTTGGTAGATCCATTATCATCAGAGTACACAAAATATCATTTGAAACTTTAAATTGGTCATTTAAAATCTATAGAAAATATTACATCTTCAGTCATCTATATAAAAATGAGTTGTTGTTGTTTAGGTCAACAGCCGAAAGGCTGGTTTGAACCTCTAGAGGTTTTACTAAGTAAAAACGAGGAGTAAGGTGGTTTACCATTGCCTTCCTCACTGAGTTGAAAGAGTATGCTTATCAGCATGCCAGGCCCTCCGAAAAGCACTCATTTTCCACCCTGTAAATGACACCTTCACTTCATTTACCACAGGGTCTGGCTGCGTAGTGAAATTCATTACTCTCAGAGGAGATAACTGTGACTAGTGTCTTTTACACCTCTACCTCTTCTGTTCTTAAATAGTTCAGTCATATGATAGGCTGACTATGTGATAAGAAACAGAACTATTTTTTTTAGCCCTGGACCAAACAGATAGACTGCAATTAAAATAACACTCCACCTACTCGTTTTGGGCATACAGTATTACAGTATTAATAAAAATGAGTTATTCTTCTATAAATTTTAAATAAACAATTTAAAGTTTCAAATGAAATTGTTTACTCTGATGATGGTGGATCCACCGAAACACGGGTAAGTAGTAAATACTAGAGATCAAGGTAGCTTAAAAGGTTAGTGAAATTTATTGTATAAGTTTATTATATAAACTAGAATTCCCCGGTCACGGCTTTGCACACGAAAAATGGTGTAATCATTTTTTTTTTTAAATATGTAGCAGAAATTGTGTTCCTCCGTTTCAGCAGTTCTTGCTTTTTGAAGTTTATTTTTCTTTTGAAGATTTTCTTCCTAGTGATGGTTTTTTTATGGCATTATTGAAAATGGAAAAAAACAAAAAAATTTGTCAAACCAAAAATTTAAATCTACGTTGAATAAAATAAAAGTTAAAATAAAATATCAAAGCAATTGATCACTCACCAATTAAAAGAAAATTAAAGAAACACGGAACTTAACTTTTATAAGTACTCAACAATACAAAATCGTATCTACATAATAAAATACAATAATGGAGGAAATCCGACACGAAGGGTGTGACACTTGGCAGAGGAAAGGACGCGCTATATATAGATTGTTTGGCTTTTGCGGACGATATCGCTTTAATCACAGACACTCCAGAAAATGCCATCATTCAAGTCGAAAATCTTATAGTTCAAGCTAGAAGAATAGGACTACAAATATCGTTTCCTAAAACAGAGTTCATAACAAATGTTAAACAGTGTATGAATTACTTACCTGTACAACAAAATAAAATCAAAAAAGTAAACGTGTTTAAATATCTAGGAGAGTGGGTTAACATCAATGGCAATGAAAGGATAAGTCTTGAGAAAAGAGCAGATAAAATGGGTAATGCCTTTAAAAATACCAGAAGAATTTACAATGAAAAAGTTTTATCATGGGGTACAAAAATCAGACATTACGAAACAGTGATAAGGCCAGAAGCGTTGTATGGTGCGGAAACGCTTAAAATTAAGCTAAAAGGAGGTATAAATAAAGTGCAGAAAGGAAAATAATGAGAAGTATATTGGGGCCTAGGAAACTAGATGCAGAGTACAATAGACCCCGAACAAATAAGGAAATATATAGCAGAGTTGAAAACATTATCCACCCAATGAGGAAAAGAAGACTTATGTTTTTTGGTCATATAGCGAGAATGGACAATAATCGGCTGGCAAAACAGGTCTATGAGAGGATAATGAAACTTAAGATTAAGCCAGCATGGTTCACCGAAACGCTGTCAGATTGCTTAACGGCAGGGATTACCACAGAAGACATATGCAATAGAGAGGTTTTTAGGGGTAAAGTTGAGAGAGTGACCTTTAGGGAGGAAAGTGAGAGGAAGAGGTGTGAACCCCACAATATGGACCAACTGAGGATGGACAGATCAAGAAGGATGAAGGAGGTGTGGGTGAGGAAGAGAATGGAGCGGCATAGGACATGAAGAAACACCCCAAATATTGATTTAGCGTGCTCTCGTTAAAGAGCTATTCGAAAAAAAAAATACAATAAAATTATCATGTGATGTTTTCACCAGCTGATCCTTAGCACCACGTCACTATTAGCTAAATCATATGACTTTATATATGACAAATCTTTATTTGAATCATATCAGCCGGTTTAAAAGCAGCAGATTATCTTACCTCATAAAAGTTTTAATGTAGGACATAAACATTATTTTCAACCCTTAAGGGCTAAGTTTTTAAGGGTTTCAATAGCCTAAAACCTGCACCGGCATCATCGTTACAACATAAAAAAAACTGCATGAAAATTGGTTCAGTAATTTAGGAGACAAAGGGGAACATACAGGGTTTGTATAAAAAGTAACCGGACTGAACTTAGAAAACATATTATTGGCAAAATTTCTACACTTTTACACTTTCTACACTTTTTTTCTAGAAATATTCAAAGTAGTCTCCATTGAAGTCGATAACCCTTTGGTATCGGATTTTCCATTCCCTAAACGCCCCCTGGAAGTCGGCAACCCGTAAAGCTTCTAGAGCCCTCGTTGTAGCGAGTTGAACAGCTTCTAGAGTCCTGAACCGCGTCCCCTTTAGTACTCTCTTGATCTTGGGGAATAGGAAGAAGTCCGGTGGTGCCGTATCCGGACTGTAGGGACCCTGTGCCCTGTGGCAACGTTGCCTTTGAGTGTTTGGCCAATTCCTCGGTAACAAGCAGACAGGTGTGCGACGGCGCATTGTCGTGTTGGAGGATCCAGGAATCGGCAATCTCCGGACGGACTCGGTGAACCCGGGCGGTCAGTCTTATCGATCCCGACCTCTTCTGCGATTGCTTGGATGCTCAGACGACGGTCAGTGTTCAACACATCAAGCACTTTTTGCACATTTGGGTCCGTGTGACTGGTTGATGGACGTCTGGCGTGCTGTTCGTCGTGGACGTCATCATGGGCCTCTCGGAAATTCTTGTGCCACTGGAAGACTTGAATTCTGGATATAGCTTCCTCACTGTAAACCTCATTGATCATTTTAAGAGTTTCCGTAGGCGTTTTTTGAGTTTGACACAAAATTTGATGTTAACACGTTGCTCGATGGTACGCTCCATTTTCACCCTGACGAGATCACTGAACACGCACTGCACTGTCGCATGATGCTAACCCTCCAAGCGTTTAGAGGCAACTGACTCGGGCCTGCTCCCCTTCCCTCGATCCCCCACCACCACTAGAGCACCAACAACCGGTTTACAAACGTTTTACCTGGGCGTCACAAGCTCAGTCCGGTTACTTTTTATACAAACCCTGTACACACACACATACATCTAATTTTATATATATAGATAGTGTTTTAATTTAAAAAGTGTTTTAATTTTTTTTCTTTCCAGGAATTGATGCTGTACATGAAAGGATCACATGGTAGTATTACTGAGGGTGATTCTGGTGTAGACTTGTCGCGATACAACACAGGTCCTCCCAATTATTTGGATTACACATCCAGATACCTTACCGATTTCGATCCGGTTCATTGCCTAGGTAAAGGTGGTTTCGGTGTCGTGTTTGAAGCGAAAAATAAGATAGATGATTGCAATTATGCGATTAAAAGAATACCGTTACCTAACAGGTAAATGTTTGGTTAATTATTTATGTTTTGTGTATGTGATTATGTTTTAATCTTCATAAAAATCTACTGTTTCAATTAAGAACAGAAAGATCTATTTTTAGTAAATGCTTATAACGGTTGTTTTTTTTTTTAGAGGTATAGAACTTTAAAATGGAATAAAACACAGAATAATTGAACAATTGATGTGGAATTGGTTTTATTTTAAAGATAATTATTTGCCCTTTTTATTTAAAAATAATTTCTGGCATGTGGCCGCCACGGCTGGCTTGGACGTGGTCCAATCGAGACGACCAATTCGTGACCACTTTTTGCAGCATTTGGGGCCGTATAGTGGTAATAACGTGGCGAATGTTGCCTTCCAAGTTGTCAATTGTCTGTGGCTTATTGGCATAGACAAACGACTTCACATACCCCCATAGAAAATAGTCCAGCGGTGTTAGATCGCATGACCTTGGAGGCTAATTTACAGGTCCAGAACGTGAAATTATGCGTTCACCAAACGTTTCCTTCAGTAAATCGATTGTGGCACGCGCTGTGTGACATGTTGCACCATCTTGTTGAAACCACAGCTCTCCAACATTAAGGCGATTCAATTCAGGAACTAAAGTCATTGATCATGGCTCTGTAGCGGTCACCATTGACTGTAACATTCTGCCCGGCATCATTTTTGAAGAAGTAAGGACCAATGACTCCACTAACCCATAAAGTACACCAAACAGTCACTTTTTTTGGATGTAAAGGCTTTTCAGTAATATATCGAGGATTAGAAGACCAGGGTGTTTGTTTACGATCTTCACCCAAGACTGAGAGAATTAATAGCGACAAGAATGTTAGAAATGTATGAATAAGCCAGGAAATAACGGATTGCGGTATATCGAATAGAAACAAGGAACAAACAGGTATCACTGCACGTAATAACTTAATTTAGTGTAATTTGAAATGGTTACTTACCACAGCACAAAAACGTAGCATATACAGTAGAATCGAGACTTGTAGATTTGTACAGTATTTGACAGAAGCGATGCCCACTAAATAGTTAAGTTTGTTAGTTAACACACCACATACGAGGTGTGATTGGAAAGTTTTAAGAATGGATTTGCTACTGCTTATTTGTTTGGCGGGTGGGTACACGGAGAGTGGGGAGGGAGTCATTGCCTTGTCCTTGAACGCCCTCTGACAGGAAACTGCATTTCCTTGATTCAGTTGGCTGTGGCAGCTGGTTGAGTGCGGGTCCGGTAGTGCTTGTTGCCGGATTCTGTCTGCGTGAAAATGGACGTAAAAATGGAGCAACGAGTTTGTGTGAAATTTTGTTTCAAAACCGGGAAATCAGCTTCTGAGACTTACGAACTATTAAAAACAGCTTTTAAAGATAATTGTATGAGCCAGTCAAATGTTTTTGTCTGGTTCACCACGACCGAAAAAAGCATGGCAAAGTCGGTCGAAGGTGAAGACAATGTTGGTGATTTTTTCGATTCTACCGGTATTGTGCATCATGAATTTACGCCTGGAGGACAGACAATTAACCAGGAATACTACAAATGTGTCCTTCAGTGTTTGCGTGAAAAGGTTCGGAAGAAAAAGCCTGCATTGTGGAAAGACAGGAGTTGGGTTCTACACCATGACAATGCTCCGCCTCATCGTGCCTTCTCCATTGTTGAATTTTTGACCAAATTCAACATTCCTATGCTTCCACAACCGCCATATTCCCCTGATTTGGCCCCTGCGGACTTCTCCCTGTTTCCTAAACTGAAATTTTCACTGAAAGGGAAGCGATTTGACTCGATTGAAGACATCCAGGCAAATACGGAGAGCGTTCTTAACACACTCCAGGAAAAAAATTTCCAGGAATGTTTCCAAAAGTGGAAACACCATTGTAGTCTGTGTGTTCAGTCGGAAGGGGACTATTTTGTAGGAGATGCATCACAGTAGCATGTAAGTACCACCATTGTACCATTACAAGCCCATTCTTAAAACTTTCCAATCACACCTCATATGAAACGGTACATGAATTTGAACTAATTACAGTACATAATCGACACAGCATGTAACATGAAGCAACCTCCAATAATGCCTATTGGAGGGCGAGCAAAATGTAACCATCTATAAACTGGTAAGCCACCACGCACAGTGAGTAGACAAAGGGAACGGAAGCTACAGGAAGCCGCAATCAGAGTAGTGGAAGAAGGATGCTGGGATGACGTACAGAGATGATGAAACAATGAGAAGCCGTAAATTACTCAGCACAAAAAGGAATAAAGGCGGCAAAATGAGAGGCCCCGTGCGTACATTTGAAATACCGCATAAAAGCGCTACTAAACTTATTAACCTAGGTGAAGAATACTTAACAGTGATATTCTGTATTTTTTCATCAAAATCTGTAAAAAATCCGATTTTTTAATAATGCGGCTTAAGTATGCATTTTACAACAAAATTATAAATATAATTAAAGGTATCAGGAGATAAAAAAAATCTACGACTTTTATTTCTAGCATTTTCGTCTACATTGCCTAGTTTAACGTCAGTTAGTGATTTTTTTTTTGTATTTTTAGGTTGAATAGAAATTCCTTTTGCGTCATTCACTCATGATTAAAATAGGTTATGTTTTTAATTTTCATTTTTATTGTAGTTTTAATGTTTTGTGTTTATTACTGTATTGTGTATTTTATATTTTTGTTTTTTTATTGTAGGCAAGAATCAAGAGAGCGTGTCATGAGAGAAGTAAAAGCCCTCGCCAAATTAGACCACAGGAATATTGTGAGATATTTTAATGCTTGGCTTGAGTGCCCTCCACCAGGTTGGCAGGAAGCTCAAGATAAAAAGTGGACTGATAAATCTATGTAAGTGTAAATTACAGTTAAATTTTTTTAATTTTTTTTTTTTATTTATTCCTAATATGTGTACGTTGCAATCTGTTCAATTCAGAACAATAAGCAACCCCATGACCCAATGAGATGAGGATGATGTGTATGACGTGTAAATGAGGTATAGTCTTGTACAGACCCAGGTCGACCATTCCTGAGAGAGTATGGTTAATTAAATCCCAACCATCAAAGTACACTGGTAACCACTGTCTAGTATTCAAATCCGTATAAAAGTAACTACCTTTACTAGGATTTGAACCAGGAATCTTCGTCTCCGAAAATCAGCTGTTAAACAGCTGATTTTATTTATTTATTTATTTACACAGTTAAATTTAACAGTGTAATAATACCTTAATAGTGACTATGATAATAATGGTTCAACGTGTTACTTTTCCACCTTGTATAGGGCCAATTTTAGACCATGTGAGGTGACTTTAGAAGTTTTTTTGGAATTTTTTTCCAGCCCATATTCTCAGGATCGCTCGTTGTAAGCTTTTCTTCTTCCTTCTGTCCGCCCAATGTTCTGTTTTTACTCTTCATGGAAGCCCTTAAAGTCTAATTATTTGTCTGAATTTGGTTCGGTTCATTAAGTTTGGTCGGTTTATTCCGGTTTTCTCAATATTGTTTCTGATTTATTTAAACCATCTTATCTTACACCTTAGATCTATTGTTTAGTGTCTTTTCAAAGCGTTAATGATAAAAATAAAATTTTTTCTGTTTTTTGGTTTCCATATGAAAAGTTTTGTAGTTTTTTTTTTAGCTACTCTAAGCGAGTAGCTGCTTAGTCTGATTTTTGTATTCTGTGCAGTAGTATAACCTTTCTATTCAATAGTAAAACCAGGTTCAATTCCTGTTAGTTCTGGCATATTTTCATCACTCATTTTTCATTATCATCTTTATCTACCATGTGCATTTGCAGAAATTGCAAAACAGTCAGATGTAAAACCAAAAAAAATCTTTTCTATTATGTATCCAATTTTTTTATTAATCGTAAGGTGAATTACTTTATATTACAACTTGTTTACATTATTATTACAGTTTATTTTATTTATTTCATTTTTTGTATTTCTTTTTGTATTTTTCCTCTTATAGGGCCAATTTTAGATCACATATGGTGACTGTAGATGTTGCTAAAGCTTATTTTGCAGTCCACATTCTCAGTATTTGTTCACGTGCGGTTTTTCTCCTGTTTTCTGTCCACCCGGTGTTCTGTTTTTGCTCTTCATGGAAGCCCTTAAAGTCTGTTATTAGGTTTCTGAATTTGGTTCAATTCATTAAGTTTTCACGGTTCATTCCGGTTTTTTCAATATCCTTTTTAACTTCTTTAAACCATTTATCTGACACCTTAGGTCTATTGTTTAGTGTCTTAAAAATTTGTTCTGTCAACCAGTGTCGTTATCCATTCTTTACTGGTATCTGTAAAATTTCAGTCTTCTTTTTCTAATTTTGTCCATTGATCGTTCATTTTTCTTGTACAGTTCTTCTCGATCTCGTAACCTATATTGTCCGTCTACTATCTTCATGCCCATTATTTTGCGGAGGATCTTTCTCTGCTTCTCTTAGACCCAGCTTTCCTGGTCATTCTAAGACACTATTGCGTACAGACACAGAGGATTTATCACAGTATTGTAATGTCTATTTTGTTTATTATTATTATTATTATTATTATTAGTCGTAAAGCTCCCGAAGTGGAAGACGCTAAGTAAATCTGGTTTGTTTTTGGGATTTCTTGTCCTTTTTATCCGCCCACCAGTTTTTCATTCTTTGTGAGAATTCAGCTTTTCTCTGTTCACTCCACTTAGTTCCGGTTCTTGGAGCTTTTGTCTCTGGTTTAACCTCCCATTT
Source organism: Catonia carolina (assembly GCA_035578175.1). NCBI lineage: Eukaryota > Metazoa > Arthropoda > Insecta > Hemiptera > Achilidae > Catonia > Catonia carolina. Next base: position 5,260,075 of record JAQMRL010000003.1, read on the forward strand.
TTTAACTTTTGTTCTAAAATTGTCTCTTATGAGAATTTCTTCTTTGGTGATTTTGGCCAATTCTAAAACTTTTTAAACACTTTGTATCCATTCCCCCCCCATTAACAAGTGATGATACATATTTTACTATTCTCTTTGTGAGTCTATTGTCAGGAAGCCTCATAATGTGGCCATAAAATTGAAGGCGTCTTTTCCTCATGTCTGTCTCTATGTTGGAATATTCTTCAATTTTCGACGTTCTCTGTAATCTGTACCCGTTTTCGGTCCATCTAGGTCCAAGAAGTTTCCTAATTATTTTTCTTTCTTCCTTCTTTAAGCCTTCCATGTTTGTTTTCCTGTTAAGTGTCAAGGTCTCACTGGCATATAAAATTGTTGCTGTTTGTTTTATTATTATTATTTTTTATTTATTTATTTAGTTGCATCAACTGCTTGGTTATTAGCGACTACAGTGGATTATATGACTGTAACTGTTTTATGGTTTTGTAACGGATTTTGTGACTTGCGAAAATTTCCAGACTCTAGCCGGAAAATCGAACCCGGGACCTCCGGTTGGTAGATTAATCACTATGCTACGGAGGTGGCCTATTATATTATTTTATTGTTAATAAATAACTATATGTCATATAATATAATTGTAATAACTATTTATAATTTATATTTTATTATATTATTACATTTTATTTATTGTTTATCGTTAGCCTGACCAACGTTTGAGAATTAATCTTGTGTTATAAATCCGTTTTTTTTCTCTTTCAGCGGTTTTGATGATGTGACTTCAGTTCACTCGACTAGTCAGCTGACTAAAGGTATCGATAATCAACTGAGTGATACAGCTGCATCATTACCGTTTCCACAGAGCACTGTTGACGATTGTTCATTCTCGCAACCTCCGCGATTTACTTCGAATTACGATGATAACGACTCATTCATCGTTTTTGAAGATAGATCTTGTAAAATCGATAACTGTGATGTTTTTGATATCGATAAAAGTAGGCAGTGTAAAGAAAACGATGATGATGATGATGATGAAGATGGTAATAAATGTGATATCGTTAATCGTAATTGTAATAATGACAGCGTAATTATGATAAGTTCGACTACAGAAAATACAACGATGACGACTTCTTTAAGTGATAATAATAACGATGATATTAATGGTGTTAAAAATAGAAAATTGAATCGTACGCCTAGTTATAAAAAACATAAAAGACCGAATTCGTTATCGTTAAGGAAAGAAGATGTCGATTCGTTTAAAAGTAAATCGAGTGTAAATAGCTCTTCGAGAATGTTCCTCTTCATACAGATGCAATTGTGCCGTAAAGAGAGTTTAAGAGAGTGGTTAGAATGTAACACGACGACCAGGAATAGAAACGAAGTCGTTCGTATATTCGAACAGATTGTAGAAGCTGTCGAATACGTCCATTTAAAAGGGTTGATCCACAGGGACCTTAAGGTGTGTATTTTTTATTCACTTGTTTTCATTTCACTTGACTAAAAATAGTACAAGAAAATATTTAACGTTATAAATAAGTTGTGTGACACTATCACATGACTTCCTCTTGCCAATGTAAATTATGAACATAACCTATATTTGATCGTTAATAAACAATGTAAAATGAAAAACGTAACCTAAATTTAGTCGTGAGGGATGATTTAAAATGAAAATCAACCTTTTTGGCTTAAAACTACAAAAAATAACTAATTGATGGTAAAATAGACTCGGCAGAACAATATGTTTGAAATAAGAATTTTAAAAAGGATTGATCCACAGGGACCTTAAGGTGTGTATTTTTTATTCACTTGTTTTCATTTCACTTGACTAAAAAATAGTGCAAGAAAATATTTTATGTTATAAATAAGTTGTGTGACACTATCACATGACTTAATTCTCTGCCCATAACAGATAGGTGGAGTGTCAAATTATTTACACTCAATTTGTTCGTTGCAGGGCTAAAATAAATAGTTCTGTTTCTTATCACACGGTCAGCCAATTAAATGACTGAATCATTTAAGAACAGAAGAGGCAGAGGTGTAAAAGACACTAATCAGAGTTATCTCCTCTGAAAGTAATGAATTTCATTGTACAGCCAGACCCTGTGGTGAATGAAGTGAAGGTGTCATTTACAGAGTGGAAAATATGTGCTTTTCAGAGGGCCCGGCATGCTGATAAGCGTACTTTTCCACTCAGTGAGGAAGGCAATGGTAAACCACCTCACTCCTCGTTTTACTTAGTAAAACCTCTACAGGTTCAAACCTGCATTTCGGCTGATGACATAAACAACAACAAGAATTGTAAATTTTTTTTTCTTATTACTTTATTTATATACACTTTCGTCATACTTCCATGAATGGTAAATAAAGGTGTTTTTTTTTCTTAAATAAATTTGTAGAAAATTTAATTCTGAAAAGATTCATGTGAATTACTCAAGGAAAAAATGAATAATAGTTATTGAAATTTCGCTTTATTTAAAATCAAAACAGAAATATTAACAGAAAATATTAACTAATATGTACAGTTCAGCCTCTCTTAGTTTGCTCCTAATGTAAACGAATAATGACGTCACTGAGCATGCGCTTTATATCAAAATGTGTACACGCTGATTAAAAAATAACAACAGAATAATTTAAAAAGTATTTAAATACAAAATACTTTTAAAAGTATTTTTATAAATGAAATTGTTAGGCCTACATCATATCATGACTGATGTTTTTAGTACTTTAAGTGCTTATAATTTAAAAAATAGTTAACTTAATAGGAATACGACATCTGTAAAGTCGCGGACTCTAGCGTGCACCCTGTAGCAGGTGGCTTTTGTTTGTTGACAGTAGGAGCAAACTAAGAACGGCTGAACTATAGGTTGGGATTAACAGCTGATCAGCTGTTACTCCCAACCTACGTATTAGTTAATATTTCTGTTTTGATTTTAAATAAAGCAAAATTTTAATATCTCTATTATTCATTTTTTTCCTGAGTAATTCACATGAATCTTTTCAGAATTAAATTTTCTACAAATTTATTTAAGAAAATATACACCTTTATTTACCATTTATGGAAGTAATCTTACGTTAAACACAAAAATGTATTATTTCTTTGCACCAATTCTTGTGTTTTATGTAAGATATCTCTGAAAGTATTGCATTTACAGCTCTGGAACCAATTTTATTCAATTTTTCAGAATAAAAAACATAAGAAACAATCGTATTTGTATCTTTGTAACTACCTTTAACATTTTTATACGGTCTTACTTCACCGAGGGTACAGAGTTGTAGGTCAAATATTTTGCTAGCCGTAACTCGCTAACTAAGCATTTTCAGGCATATGTTTATATGAACTTTTTTTTTATTTTTATCTATAGAATGAGATCCCAAGAGATTGCCGTATAGTTTTGAATCACCCTATATAATTGGGTGACCAATAAGAAACAGAACTATTTTTTGTAGCCCTGAAACTAGCAGATCGAGTGCAAATAACTTAACACTTCACTATGGAGTGCAAATAATTGCATCGAGTGCAAATAATTTAACTTTTCACCTGCTTGTTATAGTCGATATCACTGTTTTAGATATAATTGCTTAATAGTTACGTTGGTATCTAACATTAATTAATTTTTTTTTTCAGCCTTCAAATATATTCTTTTCTCTCGACGGTCAAATTAAAGTTGGTGATTTCGGCCTTGTTACCGCTATGGTCGAAAGCGGTGATACTGCGTGGTCACCGATCGATACGACACCTGACAGTAACAGTAAGACTGCGTTCGGATCAAAGAGCAGTGAAAAACATACTGCTCGTGTTGGTACTCACCTTTATATGAGTCCTGAACAGGTAAAACATGAACAACCAAAACTAAATATCCGTTCCTTTTTCTCCTGGAAAATCGTTCATTGATCTGTACCAGATAACATTCTATCCTGGATTCCTTTTCCTGAACATTTTCAGTTAATCTTCCTTTTTTTTGTGAGTACTTTTTGTCAACAAAATGTTCTGTACTAGTATTTTACGTAGTATTTGTTTACTATTATTTTTTTTTAAATTTATTTTAAATACACCAACATCTTGGCCAATAGTAATTAGTTTTGGTTAAATAATGAGTGTGAACATGTAATAATTTTTCGGACCCTAGCTGGAAATTAAACTTGTGATCTCTGCTTTGCAGTGTAGCACAATTAATTACTAAGCCAGTTTACAAAAATTTTTACGTGTTTATATTTTAGGAATGGATGTGAGTTTAACACTTTAAAGACTGAAATTTTTTTTGTAGTTGTGCCAGTGGACTGCCATTTTTGGGGGATTTTTAAAAAATTGTAACAAATCAACCATTGGTCATAAATTCAAAAAGTACAGATTAAATTAAAGATCATAATTAGTAGATTACTTTTCATTTATTAAGATTAGGATTATTTACCTTATAAATGATAAAGATGTTTGACTGAAGAGAGGTATGTTTTCTTGAATTTAAAAAATATTTCACTGTATAATGATAATATAATTAATTATATGAGTTAAATTCTTACAAACTAACTACCTATTTCTAATAACCAATTTACTTTTTTATTTCTCAAGTAAAATTTAAAAAAAAAGAAAGTATTATAATAATGAACAATAACTAACAACAACACGCAGAAGTACCGGCAGATCGGTTGCTCAGGCTCGATAACATCAATTCTGTAAAAGTCAATATATTCGATAATAATCTGACAACATTAGGACTATGAGTGTACTCTACTAGATTCAGAATGAACTAAATTAAGTGAGAGCATAGACGGCAATCGTATACAATACGAGCTAATGGTTATAAAACCAAGAAGTGAAATAGGCGCCCGTATCGTATATGGGTGCCGTCCAGCCGATCAAAATGGCGCGCCCATATCGTATACGGGTGCCGTCCTGAAAGTGTTAAGTAAAATTGTCTGCACAATAATTTGGTAATTCCTTTGTTAATACCTTAATATTTAAACATTCAAAGAACAGAAGTTAAAGCGATTTTTGAGAGTTTATTTTACAGAAGGATGTTGGAATTGTTTTTAGTTTGATAAAATTATGAATTTCTGCTGAAGATGTGTAAGTAGGAAGAAAATGGAAATTCGATAAGGGATCTGAGTTGTGACTTGCAAAAGCTGTGTTGTATGAAAGGGGATGTTTAGGTCAACAGCCGAAAGGCTGGTTTGAACTTCTAGAGGTTTTACTAAGTAAAAACAAGGGAGTGAGGTGGTTTACCATTGCCTTCCTTATTGAGTTGAAAGAGGATGCTTATCAGCATGTCAGGTTCTCCGAAAAACACCCACTTTCCACTCTGCATGTGAGACATTTACTTTATTCATCACAGGGTCTTGCTGTACAATGAAATCCATTACTTTCAGAGGAGATAACTCTGATTAGTGTCTTTTACACCTCTACCTCTTCTGTTCTTAAATACGAGGGCCATCCGGAAAGTAGTACCCGTTTCCGCCGCATGAGGCGCTGACGAGGCGAGCAGCCGCCGGTCAAGGTCAGATCGCTTCAGTGGCTTGTCTGCCTTCTCTGTTGTAAGTTCCGCGACGCTAGCATTGCCTGTCTTGTTTCTGTGACCGTTCATAATGTTTAAAAAAATTGAGAACGCCGCCAGTTGTGAAGTGAGGGCTGTAATAAAATTTCTCAATGCAAGAAACGTTCAACCTTGTGATATTCATCGCCAATTAAAGGAAGTGTATGGAGACGATGTGATGGATGAGTCATCTGTTCGGCGCTGGTGTCGTAATTTTAACTTGGGGAGGGGGAACACACGCGACGATGAGCGTTCAGGGAGACCATCTGTCATTACAGATCAACTGCTGAGGTCAGTAGACGAATTCGTGAGGCACGATCGGCGCGTTACAATTGATGACATCTGTGAACATTTCCCTAATGTTTCTCGCACAATTCTTCATGAAATTGTCAAAGACCATCTGCATTATTCAAAAATTTGCGCAAGGTGGGTCCCTCGCATGCTTACAGATGAGCACAAAACCAAGCGTATGGCTGCTGCATTAACATTTTTGGAACGTTATTCTGATGAAGCAGACGCGTTCTTGAATCGCATAGTTACTGGTGATGAAACGTGGGTTTGTTATGCTTCACCTGAGAGTAAACGACAGTCAATGGAGTGGCATCATCCTCATTCACCAAAGAAACCAAAAAAATTCAAGACTGTTCTGTCCACCAGGAAACTTATGGCAACCATTTTCTGGGATCGACGTGGTATACTGCTTATTGATTTTATGGCCCGTGGAGACACTATTAACGCTAATGCGTAATGTGAAACATTAAAGAAATTACGGCGGGCAATACAAAATCGACGGAGAGGTCTATTGTCTGATGGCGTCATTCTCCTCCATGACAATGCCAGGCCTCATGCAGCGGGGATAACACAACAACTTCTGCAGCATTTCAATTGGGAAATTTTCGACCATCCACCGTATAGCCCGGACTTGGCCCCTTCAGATTTTCATCTCTTTACAAAACTTAAAGAGTTTTTGGCGGGAAAAAGATTTGACAGCGATGAAGAACTTAAAGAAGGTGTGACTACGTATTTCGATCGGCTGGCGGCGGAGGAATATGATGCTGGAATACAAAAACTCGTCACACGTTATGACAAATGCTTAAATTTGCTTGGAGATTATGTGGAGAAGTAGTTTAAGGTATGCTCTTTTCAATAAAAATGTTTACATTTGTTAATATTTACTTCTGTGTCTTTATTTCACAAACGGGTACTACTTTCCGGATGGCCCTCGTAGTTCAGTCCGATAATTGGCTGACTATGTGATAAGAAACTGAACTATTTTTTGTAGCCCTGGAACCAACAGATACAGTGCAATGAATTTAATACTCCATCTGCCTGTTATGAGCGTATGAAAGAGGATATAAGAGGAAAATAACACAAAACTGAAAGCTGGAACATAATATTGTGGATTAGGAACCTAAAAGAGTTATTTTTGTTGAACTTTACGAATTTAAATACTTGTGTCCATAAAATATTGCGATGATGACCTCCAGTGCCTCATTTGGAGACAAAACCCAAGAAAATTGTTTTTATTTTCCTGTTTCCGAAAGTTATTTTTAAAAGATATTATCTGCGATTTCTACAATAGAACAATATTGCTTTGAGTCTTGATAGTTCAATATTTCTTTCAACTTGTATGTCATTGTAAAAATGTTTTTGTACAATCTGTTTCAGGTACAAGGAAAACTGTACAGTTACAAAGTTGATATTTATTCTCTTGGCCTTATATTATTTGAACTGTTGGTACCGTTTGGTACTTCAATGGAAAGACAACAGACTTTAGGAAATCTTAGAAAAAATCAATTTCCAGATGATTTTCAAAGTAATTTAAAATACGAAGTAAGTATATATTATCTTATGTTAATTTCATTTAATTATCTACGGATTTGTTTACAGTAAAATATTTTGGAATTTATTTTATTTTGGTATATTTTCTTTAAACTATATGTTCATTAGTGATGGTTTTATTACTTTCTCTTGCCTATATTAATATATAGGAAGGAAAGTATTGTTTTCATGTTGATTTTAACAAAACGAGTTTTCACCCGATTACACGTTTTCAGACCCTCTGAATCCAAAAAACATGTTTTTAGCGATTGGTGTGTGTGTGTGTACAGAATATCTCAAGAACACAACATTGTACAAACTTGAAACTTAAGTTGCATACCACTACTGGACCCGACACGAACATTTTCATCAAAATCGGTCAACCGGAAGTAGTAGTTTATTCGTGTAATTTTTCAATTTTTTGCGATTTTCTCAAAAACTGGCCCTACGAGTTTTTTAAAAATCGCCTGGTTTACTAAATTTTTATGCTCTACAAGATAGGATAGGTGCCATGCTGCTGAAATTCTTGGTGAGGCTGTTTTCATGTAAAAACATAGTTTTTTTAAGATTTCGACTTTAATATGCATTTTACCGCAAAAATGTATATAATAAGAGTTATTGAGAAATTAAAATCCTACAACTTTAATTTCAAACATTTTTTTGTATAACGCTTAGTTTAGCGGTAATTAGCAATTTTCTGTTTTTTCTCACGAAAACGTGTGAAAAATCAATTTTTAAAGATTTCGGCCTTAGTATGCATTTTACGACAAAAGTGTATGTAACCAAATAATAGGAAATTAAAAGATCTACAACTTTTATTTAGAGCATTTTTCTCTACAGAGCCTAGTTTAGCGTGAAAGAGTGATTTTCCGTATTTTTAAGCCAAACTGAGGTCGATTTTCTTTTTGTGTCTTTCACTCATGATGAAAATAAGGTGATGTTTTTTGAGGTTAGTTTTTCGTTTATTTCTAATGTTTTATTACTAACGTTAGGTTATATTGTTCATTATTTGCATTGGTAAGAGAAAGTTGTGTGAGTGTTTCACACCAGATTTTTTTCAATATCTGTCGTAACTATAAACTGAATTGTTGCAGTATGAATTATTATCACTGATGCTGTCTCATAACCCGGAAGAACGACCGACTACGTATGGTATTCGAGCAAGACCGCCTCTTAATAAGAAAACGGAATCTTCCTCGGATGATATGTGGCATTTTGAATTGCCGTCGCGACGTAAAACGTCTAGTCACTCCAGTAGTGTAGAAAGTTAAATTATATTTTTAAACATTTTTATGTATTATAGAAGTATGTGAATCTATTTGGTAATTGGTTCGTTGTAAATTGAAGATTTCATGCGGAAAATAATCTGAGTCTACTTTTTTTATTAAATCTGAGTCTACTTTATTAAATCTGAGTCTACTTTTTTATTAAATCTGAGTCTACTTTTTTTATTAAATCTGAGTCTACTTTTTTTATTAAATCTGAGATCATGTTTTGTTGGGAAGTAGAGATCATTTTTGTTTTTGGTCGCTCTTAATCATCTTCACTTTTTCCAATTTTCTTGGTCAATTTGAATTTTGATTATTGACCACCATTTCGTTCTCTTTTTCCCCACCCTGTAATTCTATTTACATCATTTTGTGCTCATACTGTTAGTCCTTAATTTTTTCAATCCATTTTTTCCAGGGTCTACCTTTCTTTTTTTCACCTGCCTTTAAATACAACATTTTGGATGGTGAGTTTTTTATTCTCTTGGCAGACTTTCCTTGTGTTTATCATATTCCTTCTATCTTCATTTTTAGTTAAATCTCTTTACGTCATCTTATTATATTCAAATTTCCTTTAACATCGTCTTCATCCCTCTTTTCAATTTTCTCAGTTCAGGTCTAACACATGTCCTCTCCACCTCCCTTTATCATGGATCTATCTCTCCTCCATTGGTTTCTTGGCATTCCGTGTTTTTCCTAATTCATCCATAACTGGACTCATCCATTTCACCCTTGGTCTGCCCATTGGTATTTTCCCTCAATCTCCAAGTACATCATCCCTTTAAGCAATCTATCTTCCTGGCTGGCCTGTTGGCATAGTGGTTAGTGCAACTAACTTCTACGCCAGGGTCCTGGGTTTAATGCCCGGTCAGGTCTGGTATATTTTTATCACTCATCTTCATCTATCATCCTTCTTATCGTCTGCATTAGCAGTAATTGCAAAACAGTCGGACGTAAAACCAAAAAAAGAAAAAAAATTGTCCATCCTTCGGAGGTGACCAACCCATCATAGCTTTATCTGCTGAACTGCCCTTATCTGGTTACGTATCCCCAATTGTTCTCTAATTACATCATTTCTCATTCTATCTCTTCTTATCTTCCTCTGTTTAAAATTGAAGTCTGTTTTAACGAAATTAATGAAATTCACGACTGTTACAAATTCAATAACCGTAAACATAATTTTAGGTGAATGATATGACATCACATGATGTTCTTGGAGTACACAATCATCTGACCATTTATATTTTCAAAAACTTTTTCACTCTTGTTTACTTTTTAAAACAATTACGTACAAAATTATTTTGTAACGTTTCAATGTTTATAATTCATTAGTATCCTTTTAAAATATTGAATTTGACTCAGATTGTTTTTTATGTGATATCTTCAACCATTTGTATTAATTTGAAAGTTATTCATACAATACTAAAAACATTATCGTTTGCTTTGTAGCAAGTGTTTTTTTTTAAAATTCATAACAGTATTGAAAGGATTGTGTAATCAGTTTATTAAAATTTCTGCATAATGAATCGGTGAAACCAGTTTTTCTTTATAAATGTATTAATAGACTTGATTATCTGAACTAATAGCGGAGACGGTTGGTCAGATTTAATCAATGATCGGGCAAAGTAAACTGAACGAGGCCATCTACCTGAGGGACCGGAGGTTTAAGGAAATCGGTGTTTTATTAGTGTAGAAAGGGTCGCCTATTGTGTTTTATTACTTGTGAAAGGGTCGCCTGTTGTTATGATGCGATGGACTCTTCTAGTTGCCTAAAGGCACTTTTACAGTTAACCTATTTTAAACCTATGCCATGCAAATGAACATGCAAAGATCTGTGGTCGCTTTTGGTAAATGAGGAGGTTATTATGAAAAAAACTAATAATTTTCCATATTATCTAAAGCAGCTGAATGAGTAGTGAAAACGAAGAACTCAAGAAATAAAATCTTCTCTTTTGTTGCACTACTGCACTATTTATATTTTTACTTTTTAAGTTTTATTTGTTAATTTAAAATACATTATAATTATGTTATATAAAATTTATGTACATTGAAGTACATTATCTTTGCATGTTCATTTGCATGGCATAGGTTTAAAATAGGTTAACTGTAAAAGTGCCTTTAGGCAACTAGACGAGTCCATCGCATCATAACAACAGGCGACCCTTTCACAAGTAATAAAACACAATAGGCGACCCTTTCCACACTAATAAAACACCGATTTCCTTAAACCTCCGGTCCCTCAGGTAGATGGCCTCGTTCAGTTTACTTTACCCCAATGATCAAACATCTTTCAAACATTGGGTTTTTGTTTACGACACATTTGTTGCAACTAGTCAGACAGTTGCAATCAATCATTCAGTGTTGGTTGACACGGTACTGTCCCATCTTGTCTAACAATCCTGTTTTGTCTATTATCAAACACGTTTTGATAATCCCCCCCCCCCCGCGTATGTATCTTGTCATCATCAAACCCCTTTATCAACTTCAACAATATCTTCTCATTTTTGTACACACACCTATATATTTATAAAAATCTTCGTTAGGGCCCTTACGGTTATCATTTTTAAAAAAAAGTAAAAGTAAATTGGCCGGCTCGTGGTGTAGTGGTCAGCGCAACTGGCTAATAGGGTCCCGGGTTCAATTTCCGATCAGGTCTGGCATTTTTTCATCTGTAAATCACCGTATATCATTACCTACGCACAAGCCCAAGGCTTATGTAGGGCCAAGGCTTATTCATCAGTATACAGATGAATATGCTGTCAAAATTTCATGAAAATCTGTTCAGTAGTTATCGAAATTAGCGTACTCAAAAAAAACCCGCTTTGTAGTAGCTTTTTTTGTAGCTTTACTTAGTCATTTTTAGCCGTGTTTTTAGATGAAAACTATATTGTAGTACAAAGTGCATTTGTTCAAGGCTACAAATAGCTATTGGGAGTACTATAATACTTTTCACGGTTGATGAGCTCTGTTGTTACACATGTTTAGACCAATCAGAACGTTTGCCAGCGTTGTCAGATTGTACACGACAAACATTACGCGTGCATGCGTATAAGAGCCGCGATAGTTCACTCTCATCTTGTATCTCGTACTGAACACATCGATTATAGAGCGCATTAACATGCATACTTTATTATATAATCAGCTGATTGTATGTTCGTAGGTTATAAATTGTTATTGAAAGACAAAAAAAATGGCTGACGAAATATTTAACAGAGCTACAAGAACAAGTATTGGGAACGTTGCTGGCAAGTGATTGGCTAGCTATAAAGTGGGTGGGGGAGGGGGCAATGCATACGTTCATAGCTCATCAGCCTTGAAAAATAGTATAGCAGCGGGAGCAGGTCTTTTACCATATAAACTACTGTAGTAAAAGAATGTACTGTAACTGCAAAAAAGTGGAAACAATCTTAAGAGTTGGGTTGACACCATTGCTTTTTTTTACATTTTATGACCACAAAGGATCACTTTAGTCTCTTTGGTTAGTTCTTTTTCTTCGGCAGTTTATTTCCTTTTCATTTCTTTCTTGCCAATACTTTTTCATTCTGTCAGATCTTGCTTTTCTCAATTCGTCTGAACAAACCTGTTCTTTTCGTTTAATTGTTCTTACTGATAAAATTTTGTTTTTGTCTTTAATTGTTTCTTTGTAAACCGGTGTGCGATCTTTGACATCAGCAATTGTTAGATTTAGTTCTGTTCTGTCTTTTTTTATTTCTTCAAGCCAAGGAATTGTAGCTTCTTCCGTTTTTGCACACATGACACCATTGCTTTACTGAATCAGAATTCACTTTTTCATTCTCTCTTAGGCAATTTTCTCAATATCTAGTATGATGTCGGAAAAATATACGAATATTATAAATTCGCAACCCATGTATTTACCCAAAGTATACATGTTTCCTCAATCAACATTTCTTAATTCAATTTTAAATGGGGCAGAAGTTCAGGTAATCTTGGGTTTGGTTAAATGTGGGTTGTATAATCTAACGACTATTGTTTATATTATTTAAATAATAAAAAAGTACAAATATTTATTAAAACTATGACAAATAAAGTCCCATTATATGTTTAAAAAAATATTTATTTTTTATGTAACTTATATAAAATTGTGTCAATAAATTGTAATAAATATTTTTTTACATAATGTGTGTATGACAAAAAGTGATAATAATAAAAGAAGGAATAATTATTGCCAAATATTTATGCTGTAGAATTTAATCATATATTTTTATATTAAAATGTGTAAGTAAAATATCTGTATATTTGTGAATGGAAAATTTTTCTTGAAAATTACAAAATAAATAATTAAAAATAATGTATTGTCAGGTCTGATAAAAGGGGTTATCATAATTGATTTAAGTTATAATTGTTTATACAGGGCGTCAGAGAATTCTGTGAAAATTTGTAATTGAATGAACAATTTATTTGTCAGGATAAACTTAGAAGTTATGTTAATTCGAGAAATTTTTCTTTGTAAATTTGTACATTCAATTGAGCATTGTTAATGATAATCAATTTTTTACCATGTTTGCTCAGACACATTAATTGTAGTGCCATCTCAAAAGCTATCGTAACCCTTGCATTTAGTTCATCAGCATTTGAAACGAGATTTTTAACATTGTAAATTACAAACCCTCTGTAAATATTGTCCAGTGATTAAGCTGGATAAATGATCAATGTGTCAAGACTTTTCAAATGATTTTGTAAAAAATTTTTGATTAGAAAAACTATTCATGTGCGTTTTTAAAATTATCATATTTATATTAAAATGAAATCCGTCTGATGTAAACACGTCCTATAAAAACATTTTTTGGTATCTTAAGAATAAAATTTGCCCATAACAGACAGGTGGAGAGTCAAATTATTTACTCTCAATCTGTTCGTTGCAGGGCTAAAATAAATAGTTCTGTTTCTTATCACATGGTCAGCCAATTAAATGACTGAATCATTTAAGAACAGAAGAGGTAGAGGTGTAAAAGACACTAATCAGAGTTATCTCCTCTGAAAGTAATAAATTTCATTATACAGCTAGACCCTGTGGTGAATGAAGTGAAGGTGTCATTTGCAGAATGGAAAATATGTGCTTTTCAGAGGGCCCGGCATGCTGATAAGCATACTTTTCCATTCAGTGAGGAAGGCATGGTAAACCACCTCACTCCTCGTTTTACTTAGTAAAACCTCTATAGGTTCAAACCAGCTTTTCGGCTGATGACCTAAACCAGGGGTTCTCAACCTTTCAGGCTCTGTGCCTCCCTTAGTAGACTGACTTTTCGTCACGCCTCCCTTGTACTATTACCCCCTTATATGGTCAACACAAGTAGGCCTAATTAGTAGAATTTCAATTTGTAACTATAGCGAGTTTAGGGGCGGGATAAAGGTTAGACTTGCAGGTAATACGATTAAATATTTGATAACTTTTTACAAAATGTTAAATACTACCTTCAATATATTTTTGAACATACAGTCAAATCACAGAACCAAAAAACTTAAAATATAATTGTTTACAAAATCTTCAAACTATAACATTGAGTGTTGTGCAATAAAATAATGGTATTTGAAATATAAGGGCAGGAACTAACCTGGGTTAATCATAGCTTTTTTTCTATTCTAATATGATGACGCCTCCCTTGAAAATCTTTTATGCCCCCCCCCCAAGGGGGGCGCGCCTCCCAGGTTGAGAACCCCTGACTTAAACAACAACACACAAGAATAAAATTTGGTCGGTCTGTGTTGTAGTGGTCAGCGCAACTGGGTTCGATTCCTGGTCAGGTCTGGGATTTTTCATTTGTAAATCACCCCGTATCATTACCTACACACAACCCCAAGGCTTATGTAGGCATCATCCCTTAATTAAAATAAAAATAAAAAAATAAATTTGAAGTCCTGTCTTTTTAAATTATTTATCGTTGTATAGATATTTTTGTATCAATTAGCATAATCTCTAATATGGTGTAAACAAATTTATTTAAATATTTGCTGTAAATAACACATCTTAAATGTGTTAGCATTTTTTTTATTTTTTTATTTTTAATTTACGCCCCAATTGGAGCACTCAAGTCACTCATGGACATGCGTTCCTTGAGGAGTTAGTTGTGGCACCACACTGTTGTTTTCTTCGTTCCCACATCAATTTCATATTCCTTGACCTGGTGGCTCTCAATCTCTCTGCTACAGCTGCATTCGGCTGTCTTCTCTCTCTGAAAGGCAGTTGAGTTATCCTCTTTTCCTTTAGGATGGTCTTCTCTTCTCGTCTCTGGATCATTTCTTCATTTATATTCAAGTTCCTCATGTCTGACATGACTTCCTGTATCCATTTGTTTTGGATCTTATTCTTCATTTGGTAGTCAAGGAGCTGTTTAATGAGTCTTGAGTCAGGCAGTCTGCTAAGGTGGCCAAAGAAAGCGACTCTCCTCTTCCTCATTGTTAGCATTTAATAAAAATAATATTTTATATCATCGATTTATTTGGAAACATTCCACAATTGATATGCTTTGCTGTTATTATTTTATAAATTTTAGATAAATATTTGTAAATTGTTTTTTTTTGTTTTTTATTGTTTTGTCTGTAAAAGCTGTTAGTATTTTAGTAAATTTCTAAATTTAATTTTTTAATGTATTTTATTATACTATTATTTATGATAAGTTTATTGAAGGTTTTAAATATTTTTATTATTGTCTATATAGTTTTGAATTGTACTAGAAAATTTTTATTGTTAATGGCTTACATAATTTTTTATAGTATTAAGCTAAAGGTTAATTTATAGAGTTTTAAACATAATTTCTCTTCTTGTTGAAATAATAAATTAGTAGTGCTCTATTTGAATATATAGGGAAGGAAAGTATTGTTTTCATGTCGATTTTTCAAAATAAAATTTTCGTAGGAAATACATGTTTTCAGGCTCTCTGAACCAAAAAAAAAACACGTTTTTACCAATTTGGTCTGTGTGTAAACAAAATACGAGGTGTGGCTATTAAATAATGAGACTGACGTAAAAAATTTTATTTTTATTTTATACATAATCAGTTATTGTCACCTTCAATGTACACTCCTTCTCTATCCCTCCATGTGAATTTTCCATTGTTGGAAACAGTGCTGGAAGTCATCTTCTATCACCTCCTTCAGGACTAGTGCTGCTTTCTCTTTAACGCTTCCACAGACTCAAATCTTGTCCCTTTTAATGCAGATTTCACCTTAGGGAGCAGGTAGGAGATAATAAAATGTAATGAAACGTGGTTTTTTACTTATGATCCGGAAACAAAGCGCCAATCCATGCACTGGAAAAGCCGTACTTCACCAAGAGTCAAAAAAGCTCGAATGAGGAAGTCAAAATTTAAAGCAATGATGATTGTTTTTTTTTATATCTATAGGATTGTGTACCTTCACTGGGTTCCTGAAGGTCAAGCAATTAATCAATATTACTACCTTGAGGTACTTTCTAAACTACGTCAAAGAGTAAGGAAAAAACGCCCCGAAATGTGGAAGGACAAATCATGGGTTCTCCACCAGGACAATGCACCAGCCCATTCCACGCTATCTGTCAAGAGGTTCCTAGCCAAGTACAGCTTCTCAGTGTTAGAACATCCACCATTATTCACCAGATCTTGCACCATGTGACTTCTACCTGTTCCCTAAGGTGAAATCTGCATTAAAAGTGACAAGATTTTAGTCTGCGGAAGCTGTAAAAGAGAAAGCGGCATGTGTCCTGAAGGAGCTGATAGAAGATGACTTCCAGCACTGTTTCCAACAATGAAAAATTTGCATGGAGCGTTGTTGGGATAGAGAAGGAGTGTATATTAAAGGTGACAATAAGTGATTATGTATAAAATAAAAATACAATTTTTTACAACGTCAGTCTTGTTGTAGCTAATTATGAGTTATTATTATCCATAATATTTACAGTTGTTAAACAGTGTAAGGCTAATTACTATTTTGTTTTTCTATAAAGTCCTATAATTTTCAAATACGATTAACAAATCTGTGAATTCGTCACGCAAGACAACTCGGATTACGAAAACAGTGATGTTGAAATATCGCTTAATATAGAAATAGACTTGTAAAATAAAATATGGATAAATAATTTTGAATTTGGGCTAGAGAATGATTTTTAAGAATGTTATAAATTGAAAAACATTTTGCTCCCAGGGCCAATGTACCTACATGAGGGACTAATTTTTTTTTACTTTATTTTTGTTGCCTTTTAGTTTAAAAAAAAACTTTTGCGTATTTCGGTGGTACCACCTTCTTCAGAGCAATATTAAACTAAAATAAAAATTGAAATTCAGAATGTTATTTCCAATTAGTCATATAAAATAAAACTCGCCACTCCAGAGGCGCCTCGCGCCACTTACGTGTCTCGGCCTCAGAAGGGTAGGTGGATGAGAATTCATAAGTGGATCAGAACCATTTGCCATAAGGTGAAGTTCAGCTGCCAAAGGGGTTAGGTGGATCACAATATTTTGAAATTTGAAGATATGAAAGTTTAAAGATGAAGTTTGAAGTTTGAAAATTTAAAATTTGAAGGTTTTAAAATTTTAGGTTAATGTTTAAAGTTTCAAAATTTCAACTTTGAGTGTTGAGGTTTGAATGTATTTTTTGTTTTATTATGTGACCTGGGGTTGCGACCTGAACATTTTTGGGTTACCAAATTTTTATTTAATTTTCTTCGCTAAATAACATGCCGTTAAAAGATTATTTGTATTCCGAAAATTTTAAAATTTTTGTTGGGGTAGCAATCACCATAGGACCCCTTAAATAAATTCTCCTTGACTCTAGGGGTATGTGTAACGTTTTGTCAATAAAAATTTGCGAAAAAAACCGTTGTGAAGGTGTAAAGAAAGAAAAACATTAAAACGGCAAGCCCTAAAAGCCGAAATACTAGTATTTTGAGTAAAATAAAATTCTTATGTATATGATAAATTTTTCACCAAAACCCATGTAGGCTTTTTTAAACTAAAGGCAACCAAAAATATGGTAAAAGATAAATTTCATTTGTATTTTTATTTATAAATTAAATGATTGGCAGTATGCATTACAAAAATTTGTTTGTGAATGAGGACTAATTTATTGCTTCATCAAAGGGTTAAATATGAGTGATCTAAAATATTATAATCTAATTGTTATTAATTAATTAGATATAGAAACTTATTTTAAATTATTTGAGCCATTAACAAAAGTTATTCAAGTTAATAAAAGCAATAGTAACAAAATTGTTTTATTAATTCAAAATCGTTTTGGTTTTGGGGTTTTATTAAGAATATTTTAAAGTGTTGTAAATTTTTTGTTTGTATTGTAAAACACCTTGACTAAAATATTGGGAGACAGAACCAATTTCGGTTATGCAAAATTCGGGGTATCAAGTAGACTTACCGTTAAGGTTTAAAAACAGTAAAAGTGAATCCACTGGTTTTTTTTATGACTATTAGTACAAAAATAGAGAAATTTCAGTTGAACAAAATAAATATAAAAAAAGTAATATTGTACAGTAATTAATATTTACTGTATCTTATTTTAATTATTTACAGTTTTTTAAATGATAAGATTTTTGATAAAAGTTTTTCCGGTAATAAACAATCATTTTGCTCGATATTGCCTTGTTGTATATTTGTAATTTATTTCATTGAAACAGTTCTACTTTCTACATTAACAATACTTATTTAAGTGCTGTATTGTGCCTATACAAGGGCTGTTCAAAAAGTATCGAACTATTGACATTAAAAGTGCATTTATTGAACTAGAGCTACAAACTTCTAATCCCCTTCAAAGTAGTCTCCTTGGTGATGCACACACTTCTTCCAGCGCTTCTGCCACTGTTAAAAACATTTCTGGAAGGCATCTTATGGAATGCTGTTAAGTTCGGCCGTCGTATTCTGTTTAATGTCTTCTCTTTCTTGAAATCGAGTTCCTTTCAGGGGCATTTTCAGCTTAGGAAATAGCCAGAAGTCGCAGGGAGCCATGTCGGGGGAGTACGGAGCTTGACGAACCAGAGGAGTGTTGTTTTTAGCCGGAAAACTCTGAATTAGATGTGCAGAGTGGGCAGGTGCATTGTCGTGATGGAGCTGCCAAGTTTTTGTTGTCCACAGATTTGGTCGTTTGCGCCGCACAGCATCATGTAGGCGACGAAGAACCTCAAGATAGTATTCTTTTGGTCCTCGGTGACTAAACTTCGCACTTGTTCAATAATTCCGGCTTGTTGATGGCCTGCCTGAACGCGATTCACTTTCCACTGATGTTTGACAATTTTTGAATCGATTGTACCACTCTTTTATTCAAGTGCAGCTCATGGCAGACTCCCCAAAAGCTTGTTGAATCTTGCGAATTGTTTCCACTTGCGAATCGCCAAGCTTTTGGGAAAATTTAATGCGGTAACGCTGCTCAAGTTTTTCTGTCATTTTAACTTGATAAAAATCGCCGAGCACAACAGAGAGGTCTACACTACTAGGCTGACTGCCGGCGACGGAAGCTTTGTCATGACACGAAACAGTGCATGCGCGTGTGTATGACAGTCCCCCTCCACATCCCCACTAAGCTTGGCCGCCAGCGCTTCATTCGTTTAAGCGGGAGGACAGAACGTCCGATACTTATTGAACAGCCTTCGTATACAGTATTGAAATTGAGTAATCACCAATTTAAAAACCAACAGTTTTTGGATCAGCTTCGTATTAAAAAATTAAGCCAGGTTATGGTTGATCGGGGTTCGGATAAGCAGAATTTTATTGTAATTGATTTTAAAATTACTTTGTATTGCGTTTTATTTTAACCCTTTCAGTGGCCAAACAATTTTTAAAAGTTTGACCTTAAAGTGCCAAATAATTAGTACAAGGATGTACAAAAAGTTATTTCGACAACTTGCAGGCCATTTAGTAGCCCTACCATTAACAACCTAAATTTTAATGTTAGAGAAAAATAAATTCACCAGGTTGGTTTAGAGGTAAAGTCGTCGCCAAAATCAGCTGTTTAACAGCTGATTTTCGGAGACGAAGGTTCCTGGTTCAAATCCTAGTAAAGGTAGTTACTTTTATATGGATTTGAATACTAGACAGTGATTGCCGGTGTACTTTGATGGTTGGGGTTTTATTAACCATACCCTCTCTGGAGTGGTCGACCTGGGTCTGTACAAGACTACACCTCATTTACACTGCATACATATCATCCTCATCTCATTGGGTCATGGGGTTGCTTATTGTTCTGAATTGAACAGATTGCAACGTACACATATTAGGAATTAAAAAAGAGAAAAATAAAATTTCCCGTTCAAAATTAATTTTTATCGTGTTCATAAAACTAATATAATTGTTCTGATAACGCTAAAATATTTAATAAATTATTCAATTAATTTTTGTTTAAAAAAATAGAAGATTTTTTTAAATGTCTAAATTGGCACTTAACAAATAGACATCTGGTTAACCGGACGTTGGCACTTTACATAAAAAAAATCAATATCCTGTTTTCCAGATTTTGGCACTGAAAAGGTTAAAAGAAAAATTGTTAATTAAACTGGTTTATGTTTTTAAGAATTTTATGTATAAAATTTTTGTAAAAAGTTTTAATGTAATTTAGTATAATAACAGTAGTAGTATGCTGATTGTTAAATTTTGTATATTTGTCTGTATATATTACTTAATTACCATTTTTTATATTTTATTCATGACTATTTCATTTATGGTATCTTTTTAGTTAGTAAGTATTTAATTTTATATAACGGGTGATTCAAAAAGAGCGCCGGTTTTTAAACGGCTGGTAAATTTTTGTTTATCGGTTGGCAACATTGTTAGACCTCATTTCTATTTCGGAGAACATTCCGATTGATGATTCAGTTGTAGTTTCTCTTGTTCGCAGTGTAGTACTCTCGCAGTTTGTGTCTAACCATGGAGAAGTTTACTATTGCACAACGAGTGTTAATCGTCAAAACATTTTA
Organism: Catonia carolina; assembly: GCA_035578175.1. Lineage (NCBI taxonomy): Eukaryota > Metazoa > Arthropoda > Insecta > Hemiptera > Achilidae > Catonia > Catonia carolina. The sequence continues at coordinate 5,280,594 of JAQMRL010000003.1, forward strand.
CCAGAGTGGAGAGAGTTATGCGGCTACTGTCAGGCGACTTCGCGGTACTCTAGGACGTAATGAAGCACCGAATGAATCAACAGTTCGCAGGCTCATGAAAAAGTTTTTTGAGACGGATTCAACAGTCGACCTTAAAAGTTCTGGACGTCGTCGTTCTGGCCGAACTGAGCAGAACGTTGTGTTGGTTCGTGACAGTGTGGCTGTTAGCCCAGCAAAATCAATACGTCGCCGTTCTCAACAATTAGGTTTACGATGTTCTTCTGTACGGAGAATTCTTCGGTACGATCTCCAATATCACCCGTATAAAATTCAGTTGACGCAACATTTGAAAGTGGCAGACCACCAGAAGAGACGACAGTTTGTTGACTGGGTATTGAGAAAACGGCAGGATGATGACACCTTCGCAAACAAAATTGACGCCTTGTGACTTTCATCTTTGGGGTCATCTGAAGTCATTGGTGTATGCCAATAAACCCCAAAACATCAATGACTTGAAGGAGGAAATTCGACGGGTTATCGGGCAAATGGAAGTCGAAACTTGTAGTGCAGTAATATCCAATTTCATGGACAGAGTTGATGCGTGCCAGCGCAGTAGAGGAGGACACATGCATGACATCATTTTTCATACATGAAATCAGAAGGTTAGATGAACTTGTTGATGTATTTATTTTCAGTTTTTCAATAAAATAAATCTCTTAATTTGATATATCAAAACCGGCGCTCTTTTTGAATCACCCTATAATTATAAATTTATTGCATTTTTTGTTATTTAGGTCTGTTTTATAATTTCTAAATTTTGATATACAGTAAAGTTTGTTGAAATCCAGCGCATAGTTTTGGAGATGCTTTGGGTTCAAACTTGGGTGTCTACGATTATGAAACTGATAGTAGGTCCTCGATCTGTACACAAATAAAATGTTTTAAAAAATATATAATACTTGAATTAAATTATTTGAACTTAAGTTTACTTGTTATAGTATTGTAAGTGATTTAATTAAAGACATTATTATTATTATTATTTCAGTTTTTAGTAATTTAAATTTCAGTAATTCTGTATTTGTACAAATTTTTTTGATAAAATACTTAGGCTATGTATATTATATTATCTGTAAATATTGTTTTGTTTTTAAAGCCATATTTTAAGTATTTTTAATGGAGACTGTTGATTTGGAGTTTTACTTAATATTTATATTTACAATCCAGCCTCTCTTAGTTTGCTCCTAATGTAAACAAATAATGATGTCACTGAGCATGCGCATTACATAAAAATGTGTACACGCTGATTAAAAAGTAACAACAAAATACTTTTAAAAGTATTTAAATATAAAATACTTTTAAAAGTATTTAAATATAAAATACTTTTAAAAGTATTTTTATAAATGAAATTGTTAGGCCTAAATCGTATCATGACTGATATTTTTAGTACTTTAACAGGTTGACTCCCATGAGACACTTATACGTCTCTCACCAGATCTGTAAAATTTACTTTTGAGAGACTGATTCGTCTCTCGCATAATAATGTTTTTAATGGAATCGTGAGACGGATTGGATGCTTGTTTGCATTGAATCATATACTGAGCTGTTAGAAATGAGTTAAAAAAACATTTCCCCAGTCATGGTTCGTGATTTAATTGACCGATTTTGATGAAAATTTTCATGTCGGGTCCGGTAGTAGTATCAAACTTAAGTTTTAAGTTCCTACGATGTTCCGTTTTTGAGATATTCTATTCACTCAAACACACACAGACCAATCGCTAAAAACATGTATTTTGGGTTCAGGGGGTCTGAAAACGAGTAGATCTGGTGAAAAATCGATATGAAAACAATACTTTCCTTCCTATACATTCACATAGGCAAGAGAAAGTAAAAAAACAAAGGAAACATAAAATAGGTATCGGTTTATTAACAAAATTGCAAAAATTGCCTCGGGAGTCAACCTGTTAAGTACCTATAATTTAAAAAATAGTTAACTTAATAGGAATATGACATCCATAAAGTCGCGGACTCTAGCATACACCCTGTAGTCGCTGGCTTTGGTTTGTTGACAGTAGGAGCAAACTAACAACGGCTCAACTGTATGTGTGTATAATAACAGTTAAGCTACTCATTTCTATTTGTAGATATTTTTAGACATTAGTAATATTTGTGTACGTTTTGATAATATTGTTTGTCAGTACAGTTGTTGTTTAAGAAAATTATTTAGCTAATATTATAATTAAGCTGTAGATACATACGTACTTTGATTTATAACTGCCTTTTGAACGCAGCAATGTTTTCAATAAGTAGTTCTACTCGGTTAAATTTTTTTTTGTAAATATAAATTCATTATTAAAACTGGTATGATAAACTGTTAATTCAAATTTTAATTTTTAAAGTCGTAATTTTTTTTTTAATACTGTTTAAACTCACTATTGAACAATCTAGATTTTTTTTTGTTGGGTAATGTGGAAATCAGAGTGTACAATTTAGTTTACTTGGGTTCGAATCCCACTCAGGCACGGCATATTTTCATACGTTACAAAAAATCATTTCATCCTCCATTGTACACAGTTACACCCCAACGTCGGCGCTAATGACCGTTGCAGTTGATGTGACGTTAAATAAATAAATTAAAAAAAAAAAAAATTTAGTTTTGTTCAAGTTAAGGGGAGCAGACTGATTTTAATAAAAAAATTGATTTTTCAATTTTACCATATTTATATTGATCGATCGTTTTCCCCTATTTAAATCGATATATAACACGACATTTGTTGCTTTTTCTGTTGAGAAAAATTTATGTTTTTATGTTGATGGGGCACGTAGTGTTTATTTCTATACTTTTTCACGTTTTTCATTCTTGTAAATTGAGATTAATATAATCATGTTACTGCTCTAACATTATGGAGATCGCGTTTACATAAAAACGATAATTTCTAGAACGTGTAGGAATCAGCCGTAGAGCAAATATTGGTGTTTTTGTTTGGAAGTTAATTCCAATTGGCAATAGGTGTTTCTGTTATGGTATTATGCTTTTACTATATCCACATTTTCCACATATTGTATTTTTTGACTTTAGGTACACTTATTTTAGGAACCATCCCACCTAGGAGTGTGAAATTTCACACACTACATTTTAATACTAAGGCGTGTATTTACTCCAGAGGTATTTCAAAAATTTTGGAGTTTTTATTTTTTGGGTGTGTTTTTCATAAAAACATTTTGGCCAATTTGAACATTTTTTGAGAAAAAAAATCATTTTTAGATTGGATGAAGATAAATGAAAAAGCTCTGGTACAAATTTGTAAAAAGGTACTGTAGATAGGTGTGCCAAAGCTCAGCTTTGTAGCTTTAACGGTTCCTACAAAAAATCTACCTAAATTAGTATTGCAGGTATAAGGATAATGAAAATATCTGCTTCCCTTAATCTGATTTATAATGGTGAATAAGTTTAATACTTTGATTCATCCTCGTATGTTATATATTAGTTTAAAGTAATAATTAAAAGTTAATTCTTAATATATGTAAAAATTTGAACTCTCATAATGTTAAATATTTAGAAAATATTTTTGAATGAAATTTATATTTAGTAGATGTCCATTGTTACTATTTTGTATATGGATACTAATTCCATTTTTGTATTATCAATGTCATAGTTAATTTAGTATTGTATTAGTAATTATCATTAGTAATAATTTATCAAAATGAATTTAGATTTAGCTCAAAATTTTGGTTTATATTCTTCATAAACTTTATTGGAAATGTTACTGTACAAGTACAATAAATATAATAATAATAATTTATAATGTGCGTCATATCATCGTGAGCTTGAAAGTCAATGGATTTATCTACAGTTTTACTGGATTGTGTTCTATTTACAACTTGTACAATTATCTTGCTCACACAATCTTTAACTTGATCTTGAGCAAAGATCAAGTCTGTTGTCTCCTTCCTGTTAGTATTCCAAGAATCTGAATCATTTTTTATAGTTGTTAACTGTATACCAAAAATACGTCAATTTTAAGAAATCAACTACACACGCACAATATCAGTTGTATGAAATTTTAACAAAAAGAACCGCATAGTAAATATAACAGAAAGAGGGTATGACTTCCCTCTCTTTCATTCCTGTCAAAACGATGGTAGGTACATAATTTAGAAAAAAATTTATTGCCTGTTACCCCAAATTGAATCGAAGATATTTTACCTGTATATTGTGCACGCGCAATTAATTTCAATGGCGTGCGGCTTTCGACAGTGACACAAATGTCAAAACAATAACCGCATGAACAGAACACAATGAGTAGCGAGTACTATTTTAGAGGCAGCCTGTATCAGGCTACAAAGCTGTGGTGGGGGGGGGAGCTACTTACTGCGCATGTGCGGCCCGCATGCCACCGTAGTTGGTTATAGTTATACCAGTGTTGCAGTAGTTAATAATAAATCTCTAAAACCTATGTGTGTGTAGACATTCCAACCCCACCCCACCGGGTTGGTCTGCTGGTAAAGTCATCACCGCGAGTCAGCTGATTTTTGGAGACGAAGATTCTTTGTTCAAATCCTAGTAAAATAAGTTAGTTTTACAAATTTGAATACTAGACAGTGGTTACTGGTGTACTCTGATGGTTGGGGTTCAATTATTTATCCAGTGAGTCTGTAAAAGACTACACCTCACTTACACGTCATACATTAATCATCCTCATCTCATTAGATCATGGGGTTTCATATTGTTCTTAAACTGAACAGATTGCAACGTACATATATTACAGATTAAAATAATTCCATTCCAAATGAACCTGCTTTCTAAATAAAAACTGTTCACTTTTTATGTAAACGTAAAGTTATCTATTTCATATAATGAATTAATGTAATAATTTCACTAACCTTCTTTTAAACTGCGTCACCTTTATTTAAATACAGTAAATATGAGAAGCGATAAATTAAAATAAATTAATTTTAAATCAGTTTTATACAAGTGACTGAAGATGTATCGTCTTCTGTAAATTTTAAATAAGTGAGATAAAAATTTTTTAGTTTCAATTATTTTATTTACTCTGATGATGGTGGATCCATCGAAACACGTATAAGTAAAAATAAAAATAAAAGTGATACAGTTTCTAAAGAAGGTTAGTGAAATTATTTTATAAATTCATTATATAAAATAGAAATAATTTCAAACTGCAGGATGCATTATAAAGATTTATTTTTGAGTAAAGTTATCTAGGCAATATTTAGTTTAGTTTACTTTTCTTAATATTAATGTAAACAATTTGTTATTACAGTAATGTGTTATTTGTAATAAATAGATGGTACTTGTAATTTAAATTTGTAATTTTCAGTCGGTATAGATACTTTAGTTACAAGAATGCCTTTTGTATATAGATGGGCTGCAAGGAAGGGAAGTGAAAATCTGACAGTGCTGCCAACCTCAACTGTGAGACACTATGTTTCACTACTTTGCAGTTATTACATTATATTTTGTAAGCTGTGATTTATTTCCAAGATAATTTTTTCTTTATAAACCTTATAAGAAAAAAATTTGACCTGTAATATTGCCTGTACCTTAATTGCATTATTGGGAATGTTTGATTTACTGTAATTACCAACTACCTTATTCTATTGGAACAATATCTTCTACGAATGAATCGCCTTCTTTACTATCAGTCTCACTAGTTAGTATCTACCAAACAGTTTCCTATTTTTTTACCAGGTGTCAATAAAACTGTTGATGAAGAATAACCTCTTCACGTCTTTTAATTTTCTTCTTTACATTTCAAATTGTTGAAAGTGAAACTTCACAGTAGTTAGCCGCTCGCTCATAGCTTTTGTTAATACCTTAATTACTGATTACTTATTGCCTATACCTTAATTACATGACTTCTTCTTCAGGTGCCTTCTCCATTACGAAAGTTGGCTATCATCATGGTCAGTCGTACCTTGTCCACTGCTGCTCTGAAAAGGTCATGCGACAAGCAGTTAAACGCTTCTCTCAGATTTCTTAACCAGGACATTCGTCTGCGTCCCACCGAGCGTTTACCAATGAGTTTCCTTTGAATTATGAGATGCAGAATCTCGTATTTAGACCCCCTCATGATGTGTCCAAGGTATGTCAGTTTTCTTATCTTTATGCTCTGCAGGATTTTCAGCTCTTTCCCCATTCTTCTGAGGACTTCCATATTTGTGACCCTGTCCGTTCACGGTATTCAAAATATTCTCCGGTCAGTTCACATTTTAAACGCTTGCAGTCGGGTCTCACATTCTCTGGTGAGTGCCCACGCCTCTACCCCATACAAGAGGATGGGAAAGACGTAGCACTTAAAGAGGTGGGTCCTGGTTTCGAGGCTCAGGTCGCGGGCCGATAGAAGAGGTCTCATTTTTAGGAATGCTGCCCTGGCCTTTTTAATTCTGATCTTTATTTCTGGCAGGTGGCTTGCACTGCAATTGACTCGGGTTCTCAGATAGTTATAGCCTCCACTCGAACAAACCTCCACTTGTTCGATTCTGTCTTGCCCAGCAAAAAGTTGTTCTTGTGGATTGTCTCGTTTAGTAATGACCATGTATTTACATGACTAGAAATGTTTAATTTACTGTAATTATCAGTTATCTTATTCTATTGGAACTGAATCTTCTATGAATGAATCACCTTCTTTGCTATCGCTATCACCGTTGGCTTCACTATCAGTTTTACTAACATGTACTGAACCTTTCTTTTACCTGGTGTCAATAAAACTGTTGAAGAAGAATAGCCTCTTCACTGTCTTTAATTTCTTTTTACTTTCTCTTGCCTATATGAATATATAGGAAGGAAAGTATTGTTTTCATGTCGATTTTTCACCGGATCTATACGTTTTCAGACCCCCTGAACCCAAAAAACATGTTTTTAGCGATTGGTCTGTGTGTGTGTGTGTGTGTGTGTGTGTGTGTGTGTGTGTGTGTGTGTGTGTGTGTGTCTGTGTGTGAACAGAATATCTCAAGAACGGAACATCGTACGAACTTGAAACTTGAAACTTAAGTTACATACCACTACCGGACGCGACACGAACATTTTCATCAAAATCGGTCAACCGGAAGTAGTAGTTTATTCGTATAATTTTTCAGTTTTTTGCGATTTTCTCAAAAACTGGTCCTACGATTTTTTTTAAAATCGCCTATTTTACTCAATTTTTTATTCTCTACAAGATAGGGTAGGCGCCATGTTTGCTGAAATTCTTGGCTGTTTTCACGTAAAAACGTTGGTTTTTTAAGATTACGGCTTAAATATAAATTTTAGCGCAAAAACTTATATAATAAAAGTTGTAGAGAATTTAAAGACCTACAACTTCTGTTTCAAACATTTTTTTGTATAACGCTTAGTTTAGTGGTAATTTGCGATTTTCTGTTTTTTTTCTCACGAAAACGTGAGAAAAATCGATTTTTTTAACATTTCGGTCTTAGTATGCATTTTATGACAAAAGTGTATATAATTAAATTTATAGAAAATTAAAAGATCTACAACTTTTGTTTAGAGCATTTTTCTCTACAGAGCCTAGTTTAGCGTGAAAGCGTGATTTTCCGTATTTTTAAGCCAAACTGAGTTCGATTGTCATTTTGCGTCATTCACTCATGATTAAAATAAGGTTATGTTTTTGAGGTTAGTTTTTGTTCATTTCTAATGTTTTAATACTAATGTTAGGTTTATTGTTAATTATTTGCATTGGCAAGAGAAAGTTGTGTGAGTGTTTCACACCAGATTTTTTATATTACAAATTGTGGAAGGAGAAACATGACAGTAGTTAGCCGGTCGCTCATGGCTTTTGTTTGTTGTTGATTACATTTTCGAGAAACCAACATTTCTTTTTACGGTAACAAACAGTTATATTTGTACAGCTAATTTACAAAAAGTTCCTTGATATAATGTATATGCTCTAGATATAGTTTATGTTGTGTTGGCTGAACTAAAACGTCGTGTATATGCACTAATGCTTTCCCCCCTTTACCCCTCGTTCAAAACAAAGGCATTCTTGTAACTCAAGTAACTGTACCATTTCTATTTCATATAATGAATTAATACAATAATTTCACTAACCTTCTTTTTAAACTGCGTCACCTTTATTTTAATTTTACTTACACGTGTTTCGGTGGATCCACCATCATCAGAGTAAATAACATATAATTGAAACTAAAAACATTATTTATTAAAAATCTATAGAAGATGATACATCTTCAGTCACTTATATAAAACAACAAGTTTTTTATACAAGTGACTGAAGATGTATCATCTTCTATAGATTTTTAATAAATAATGTTTTTAGTTTCAATTATATGTTATTTACTCTGATGATGGTGGATCCACCGAAACACGTGTAAGTAAAATTAAAATAAAGGTGACGCAGTTTAAAAAGAAGGTTAGTGAAATTATTGTATTAATTCATTATATGAAATAGAAATATTTAAAACTGCAGGATGCATTATAAAGATTTATTTTTGAATGAACTGTACCATTGTATTATTCTTACAGGGATGTGATGTAAAAATAAGAAGACAGAGTATCTTTATTTTTGTTGTAAATATCGAAATAGTTTTTTAAATGTATTTTTAAGTAAGTACTTTGATGTGGTTGGAGGAATATATAGGTACGCTCGTCCTGCTGCTCAATTTGGTCAGACCCACACAATCACGGAGTTCTACCATCTTCGTTTTTTTTTTGCTCTAATAGAGTTGGTTGATGAATGTATTTTGTTAAATATCATTAATGAAGTTTTCCCATAACAACGAGGTGGAGTGTTAAATTATTGACACTCGATCTGCTAGTTCCAGGTTTACAAAAAATAGTTCTGTTTCTTATTACACGGTAGAGTTGTACAATACACTAGTCACAGTTACCTCTTCTGAGAGTAATGAATTTCATTTTACAGTCAGACCGTGTGGTGAATGAAGTGAAGGTGTCATTTGCGGAGTGGAAAGTTTTTTTTAGATGCTTTTTTTTTTAGAGGGCCTGGTATACTGATAAGCATATATTTTCACTCATTGAGGAAGGCAATTGTAAACTACCTCACTCGCCGTTTTACTTTGTAAAGCCTTTAGACCAGTGGTTTCCAACCTTTTATGGGGCATCGCCCCTTTGTGAAGGATGACTTACATCTATCGCCCCTTCTGTTAGCATCGTATACCTAATTTAATTTGAAGTAATGTGTTGATAAATAATAAAGTATATTATTCTGTAAAAAAGATTTATTATTGTTCACAACAAATAATCAACCAAAGCAGTTGTGTCCAGAATTCTTCATCTCATGTGTAGGAGCTCGACCATAAAAAATGTCAACAAAGAGTTTAGTTTATTTGTTTGTAAAAACTAAACTATTTGTTTGTAAAAAAAACATGTATCCGCGACAGTAAAGATTCTACCCTATAGTACAGTTTTATTTTTCTGTCTGAATACTCATCGCCTCCCACAAATTTATCGACCCCCTGCGTACCCAAATCGCCGACCAGGGGGCGATCGCCCCCAGGTTGGGAACCACGGCTTTAGACGTTCAAACCTGCCTTTCGGCTGATGACCTAAACAACAATAATGAAGTAGGAAATTAAAATTTGTGAAAGTTTTACAAATTGGACATTCCATGATTAGATAAAATGGTATAGTTAATATATTTCCAAAGGAGGTTTGTTTTGGGTGAAATGACAACTGTTTGATCTGGAGTTGTATTACGGTGACATGTGGAATGATAATTTGGAAATGTCATCACAGCAGGAGGATGCTCATTGGTACGTTCATGTATTCTTTCCACCATGATTCTTTGAAATTATTTGTTATTGAATTTTTTGAAGTTGTGATAAGAATTGAAAAATTTGTTTTTTGTATTGTAGATATCTGTACCATATTTTTCCCCTGTATAGGGCCAATTTTAGATCATGTGAGATGACTTTAGTTGTTTCTGGAAGCTGTTTTGCAGCCGACATTCTCAGCATTTCTTCACTGTAGTCTTTCCTTCATTCTCTGTTTTTACTCTTCATGGAAGCCCTTAAAGTCCATAATTAGTTTTCTGAATTTGGTTCTATTTATTAAATTTTCTTTGTTTTCTCCGCTTTTCTCAATATCCTTTCTGGCGATATTTAAACCATTTATCCAACAATTTAGGTCTATTGTTTAGTTTCTTAAAAATATGTTTTGTCAACCGGTTGTCATCCATTCTATACAGATGTCTGTAAAATTTTAGCCTTCTTTTTCTGATCGTTCATTTCCTTTGTACGATTATTATTTTTATATTGTATATTATTAAATAACCCATACAGTTTTCATTTAGAAGAAAATTTTTAATAACTATTTTCAAAATACTGTTCTGAAAGTGTAGTGAAGTAAAAAAATTATTATTGATTGATAACTTCAAAAATGCAATTGCAAATAATTTATAATTACTGTTTTGTGATTGTTAATATAAGCATTAGTATTGTATTGTTAATTTTATGAATTTAGTCTTTCTTGTTTTACCAATTTTGTAATATTGGAGTTTTTTCAAGCATTTTAAATATTAGTATTAATGAAAATAAATGTCACTTTTCTTTTAAATGTTGTGTTTTATTTATTAAAATTACTTAATTGTCGTATGAATTTACTCCTCTGCAGACCTAGTCTAACCTTATTTATTTTATTACGAGCATTAAACCAATATCAAGTTTTGCGATACATTTTATTTGTTCAATCAGCTTAGAACTATGGTAATTATGCATGATTCATGATGAATTTTTGAATTTAATTTAATTAATTTTTAAATATTTTATGTAACCATAACATAATCATGCGTACTCCATGTTGAGTTTTCACTGGAAATACGTTTTCCAGCCCCCTGAACCCAAAAATTATGTTATTAGCAATTGGTCTGTGTGTTTGTGTATATGTTAACAAAATATCTCAAGAATGGAGTATTGTTCAAAGTTGAAACTTGGGACTTACCTTAGGTACCGCCTACAGACTACAAGAAATAGTAGTAGTTTATTTTATTCAATTTTCTTGATAATGACTCCGATGATTTTTTAAAAAATTGCTTCATTTTTATGCTCTACAAGATCAGGTTAGTGCTGTCATTACAGCCATAGTCTGCTGAAATTCTTGCGAAAGCTGTACTCTCATGGTAAATTGTTTTTTAAGGTTGGAGCCTTTATGCGTTCCTGGGCAAAAGCATGTAAGATCAAGGTTGTAGAACGTTCCTATAGATGGGAGCTCACTTAATTGCTAGCGTAAGGAATTGGGGGGGGAGAAGGATTGTTTGTATGATTCCCCTCCTCCTATAACCTAGTAGTAGTAATAATACCATTAGTATGTGCTCTTTTTTTTAGCGATAGGTACAATTTTCCGAAAGTTGAGTTGCTGGCCCAACGCTTCAACCCCCAAACGTGGAGGACCAGGTGATTTTTTATACGGGTTTTCTTCCCCTAGCCTTTGAAGAACCAACTTCTAAACTGCAAGGCAGCAGCATCTTTTATACCACCCCTAAAAAGCAATGTACAGCGATTGGAAGCTTTAGAAATGGATTTTTTCCGCAGAGCATGTCGTTTGTCTAGATTAGATCGAGTAAGAAACGAGGATATTAGGAGACGGGTAGGAAGATCTAATACAATTATGAAGGGAATTGAGGACAGACAGTTAACATGGTATGGGCACGTTCAGCGAATGAATTCAGATAGATGGCCGAAGAGAGTGTGGGAATACTGTCCAGCGGGAAGGCGAAGAAGAGAAAGGCCCAGGGGGAGATGGAGTGAGGGAGTTCGAGGGGCCATGGAGAAAAGGAATTTAAGAGAAAATGACTGGCGGGACAGGAGGCTGTGGAGATCGAAATGCGGGATGCGGAGCAATCTGTAGGAACCCCGCTAAAAGTAAAAGTAAGTAAGTATGTGCTCTTCTAAAAATGTTAGTCACAAACCATTTCTAATAACTACTCTAGTACCAGGCCCCTTCCACTTCATCCCACACTAGCAAACAAGTCACCTCCCAACTCTGTCCTACTAAGCCAAAAAGCCGTAACTGCAAAAAAATTAATTTTTAGTTTTGAATTGATTTTTATGTTTATAAGTATGAGAAATCCAAAAAACTAAGCCAAAATACTGTATCTACAACCTTATACGAGATATAAAGGTTACCCAAAAAGGGGTAACTGCAGTTACCCCTTTTTGGCTTCTTATAACATGAATGCCTTAACTGTATCTGCATAAATGTTAATAAAAAAAGCATTTAGGAAAAAACTGAAGTATTTTTCTGATTCTTTGGCGTAAAATATGCATGAAACAATAGAAAGTCGGATAACCTGTATATTTTTAACAAGTGGCTTAGGCCAAAATGCAAAATTCTCATTTCTCGCATATCATACTCCATGCAGTTACGGCTTTTTGGCTTAGCAGGGCAGAACTATACGAGGGGGTACCCAAAAGAAACCGGAATTATTTTTTAAAACTATTTATTTTTAATTTTTTTACGAAAGAACCTTATCCCCTTCAAAATACTCTCCATTACAACTAATACATTTGTCCCACCAGTGCTTCCACTGTTCAAAACATTTTTTGTACTCCTCTTCAGTGATGGCTGCCAGCTCATCCGTCGTTTTTTTCTTGACATCATCAACGTTATTAAATCGGAGACCTTTCATGCCCCTTTTCATGCGTGGGAACAAGAAAAAATCACACGGAGCCAGATCGGGTGAGTACGGTGCGTGTGGTAGCAAAACCATGCCGTTTTTCGCCAAAAACTGGGTAACCGAGATTGCCGTGTGTGCAGGCGCGTTGGCGTGGTGGAAAAACCAGTCCCCTGTCTGCCACAAATTAGGTCTTTTACGACGAATGCTGTTTCGTAGTCTTCTTAACACTTAAAGATAAAAAGTCAATGGTCTGTCGTCGGTCTGTTCGTACAATTTCTTTCACTTTCACAACATTTTCGTCTGCACAAAACAGCACTAGCGAGAACAATCACTGCACGAGAACAGAACAAGCTAGATCAACGAACAAAATGGCATTGAACTGGCAATGAGTAGCGCTACAAGCAGCCTAGTGGCGGGAATTTGTACTGCACAAGCTCCGCCCACAGCAGAGCTATTCCGGATACTTTTGGGTACCCCCTCGTACATTGTAGGTATGTTCCAATTCAAGCATATCTACGTTGTAGTTTTACTGCTTGAGTCCCAGCTCCGTTTAGTTGGGAGGAATGCAGTGATTTGTTATAGTAGTGGGAGAATGAATGAGTTATTAGTGTTTCACAGCTGCTGCATTTGTAGTGGCAGCGTGTACTAACTAGATTAAAAACTTATTCTTATCACCCAGCGCATTAATTTAACAAATACCTACCGGGTTCAACTTGGTCAGATTCATAATATTTAACTTACCATTTCATATCAAAACATGTTAATAAATAATTGTTATTAGCACAAACAAATATGTTAAATACGGTAAGTTTGAAAACGAATGTTTTGTATCAGAGTAATACAACAATAATTGTTGTATTACTAATACAACAATAATTACTAATTACAACAATAATTGTTGTATTATTGCTGGGAGAACAATTATTGTTCTCCCAGCATGCATCACTCATTCAATATACCTCACCCGTACCCTTCACCCTGCAACTACACGCAGCTGGGACTCTAGCAGTACCTACAACTTTCATTTCACACTTTTTTGGACAACGCTTAGTTTAGCTGCAAGTAGTGATTTTCTGTTTTTTTTTTCATCTAAATTGATAAAAAATGGTATTTTTGAAGATTATAGCTTTAGTATGCAGAAAAAAAATCCACGTTAAAGCCACTTTAGGAGAAAAGTGCATATCGAAGTTATGGAAAATTACAAACCTATAAAAGATTTTTCTCTCCAGAGCCTAGTTTAGAGGCAATTGCCGATTTTCAGTATTTTTATTATTATCATTTGGTAAGGATGTTCGCTTCACAAAATAAGTTTTTGATACCAGGATAGTATGAAATAGTAAGAGGGGGAAAAAGAAACAAACAACTGCTCTATACAAAACTGACTTGTCAGTGGGAGGAAACCACTTTGCTTTCATGCTATCCTGGTATCAAATTTTCAATTAACTTTAGTTACCCACCGGGTTGGTCTAGAGGTAAAGTCGTCGCCAAAATCAGCTGTTTAACAGCTGATTTTCGGAGACGAAGGTTCCTGGTTCAAATCCTAGTAAAGGTAGTTACTTTTATACGGATTTGAATACTAGACAGTGGTTACCGGTGTACTTTGATGGTTGGGATTTAATTAATAATACTCTCTCAGGAATGGTCGGCCTGGGTCTGTACAAGACTACACCTCATTTACACGTCATACACATCATCCTCATCTCATTGGGTTATGGGGTTGCTTATTGTTCTAAATTGAACAGATTGCAACGTACACAAATTAGGAATTAAAAAAAAAACATTTTATTTCTTCTTACGCAGGAGCTACGGTGCCACCTACCGGAATTCTCTTGAACTATTTTCAGATTTTCTTTCCTACTACTATGCAAGGTAAGGTGTTGCAATCATGAAAAAATTTGACACCCGATGCCGACTGAACCGATTCAGTCGAAATCGGGAGTCGAATATTTAATTTCTCTTGCCCTTTATGAATATAGGGAAAGGAAAGTATTGTTTTCATGTCGAATTTTTGAAATTGAGTTTTCAACGGATATACACGTTTATTTCGCTATTTTCGCTACACGGAAATTTCACTTTATTTAAAATCAAAACATTTTATTTTAATGTTTAGTTTTTAATAAATGATCAGCTGTTGCTCCCAAACTAAATATTACTTAATATTTTATGCAGTTAAGAATGTGCGTTTTATGTGCGTCTGTTTTGATTTTAAATAAAGCGAAATTTCAATACCATCTATTATTCATTTTTTCCTGACTAATTCACATGAATCTTTTCAGAATTAAATTTCCTACAAATTTATTTAAGAAAAAATACACCTTTATTTACCATTTATGGAAGTAATCTTACGTTACACACAAAAATGTGTTATTTCTTTGCACCAGTTCTTGTATTTTACGTAAGATATCTCTGAAAGTATTGCATTTACAGCTCTGGAACCAATTTTATTCAATTTTTCAGATTAAAAAACATAAGAAACAATCATATTTGTATCTTTGTAACTAGGTAGGCCTACCTTTAACATTTTCATACGACCTTACTTCACCGAGGGTACAGAGTTCTCAAGGTTTTTATAGAGAAGAGCAGAGTTCTACGTGAAATTTTTCGCTAGCCGTAACTCGCTAACTAAGCGTTTTCAGGCATACGTTTATATGAACTTTTTTCTTATTTTTAGCTATAGAGATCCCAAGAGATTGCCGTATAGTTTTGAATCACCTGATAGAAGAACTAAAAGAGCTGGCGAATATAAAGAATTGAAACAAAAAATAGTATCATTAAAACGTGAAAATACAAAAATGTCAAATGTTATCGCCTCAGTTAACAAAATCCTCACATCAACTCAGCAAAAAGCATTAAATGTAAAAGGAAACGTTCGATGGACAAGTGAAGACGTGTCACGTGCTGTACTGATCAGAGCCTTGTCTCGTAAATCATACGATTTTTAGAGAGAAACTGTTGGTTTTCCTCTGCCATCTGCCGACACATTGAGACGATGGTGTGCAAAATTTATTTGTTTGCTCGGAGTTCTGAATAACGTACTGACGTTAGTCTCAAAGTGCTGCGAAAACTTATCAGTTGGCGAAAAATATTGTGTTTGTTAAGTTTCGACGAATGCATATCAATAGGAAAGTTGTCTACAATGTTGGCTTAGACCAAATTCAAAAGCCCAAGTACGGTAGGTTTAATTTAATGAGGGAGTAGTTTAAATAAAGAACGTATGAAGTGGTTAAAAAAGGGAAATTTTTTGTTATTATTATACCGCATTCGTTACCGCTAGAGGGAATGTTTCTCATAATTTTGTAAATTACCATATCAGTTGTTATATCATATATGGTTAAAGTTTTTAATTGATAACCAAATAAACTGATTTATTTACACCATGAATGGTTTATTTATTACGAGAGTTTGTAGTTACCATTGGTAAAATATAGTTTAAATCGTTCTGAAAACTTTATATTGAATAAATATTTATTAATATACTTTATAATGACCAACAAATTAACAATACAACTTGAATGTAAAATAATACAACAATTTAAACTTGTAATAACAACAATGAAAAAAGTTGTAGAGGGAAATTTTTAATTTCAAATAGGGAAATTTAACAAAAAATAAATCTAAAATATTCCTCAGGGAAAAAGTTATTAGCTGCATAATTTGAAACTACTGTAGCGCTTGTTAAAGGTTTAATTTCCAGGTGGAAACAGCCTAGAAAGCCATGTAAAGTATATACATGGAATGGAAGTATAGACATTTATTCTTAATTCATTAGGCTTTTTCAAGGATGAGTATTCGGAAAAGTATTAAGTGTGTAGACACAATATCATTAGATACGTAATGTAAAGGGATTTCTATTTAACGGCCCTGTGTAGACAGCGAAATGCTGTATCGCGGCAGATCTGAGCAGTGACGTCACAGCCCAACAACTTTGGGTATAGGCCCACATAACAACTGGGTGTGCAACGTCATAGCTGTAGTATACTACCTTGAACAAAAACATTTATCGCAACTCGATGTACCCGATTTTTCAAGGCTGATGACTAAACGTATGCATTGCCCCCTACCCATTTTATAGCTAGCCAATCACTTGCCAACACTTGCTCTTGTAGCTCTGTTAAATATTTTGTCAGCCATTTTTTTTGGTCTTTTAATATCAATTATAACCTATAAACATACAATCAGCTAATTATAACGTGCGTTCGGAAAGTCGCTGTGCACTGGAATTGTGACTATGGATTTATGAAAATATGTATAAAGAAATGACTAAGCATTTTGGAAAAAAAATTATTCAATACCTTAATTACATTGTTAAACCGTGATTACATTGTTTATAGAAGGTGTTCGAAATGACCTCCATTGGCATCAATACAGCATTGCACTCGTTTCATTTTGTTTGCAAACACCTTTCGCAACTGAAGAACAGTGATTCCTTGAATGTATGCCGTTATTGCGGCTTTAAGTTCGTCAATCGTGTGTGGTCTGTTCCGATACACAGTTTGTTTCGCCGCACCCCATAAAAAGAAATCGAGGGGAGTCAGATCAGGAGATCTTGCAGGCCACAAATTCTTTGAAATTATTCGTTCACCAAACACGTTGCATAACGTTTTATACAGTTGCGAAAGGTGTTTGCAAACAAAATGAAACGAGTGCAATGCTGTATTGATGCCAATGGAGGTCATTTCGAACACCTTCTATAAACAATGTAATCACGGTTTAACAATGTAATTAAGGTATTGAATAAATTTTTTTCCAAAATGCTTAGTCATTTCTTTATACATATTTTCATAAATCCATAGTCACAATTCCAGTGCACAGCGACTTTCCGAACGCACGTATTATAAAGTATTGCATGTTAACGCGCTCTATAATCGATGTGTTCAGCACGAGACGAAAGACGAGAATGAACTATTGCGGCTCTTATATGCATGCGCGCGTAATGTTTGTCAGGTACAATCTGGCAACGCTGGCAAACGTTCTGATTGGTCTAAACGTGTGGAACAGCAGAGCTTGTCAACCGTGAAAAGCATATTATTACCATAGTACTGATAAGACAGTAACAACAACAATGGAAGGCGGAATGTGTTAATAGCGGGGCAGAGACAATGTTTTCAGGAACGCACGAAACTGCAGTCATAAAATACCCCTCTACTCCTTTCTTTCCCCCTTGTTTGTAACGGTCATTCAGCCCGGTTGCTATACGGGCGTAGCTATACAACCATAGTGTAAATATAAGTACCTATTATACTTACCCCGTGGGTTCAACTTTCCGTGCGTTATGAGACAGCCCTTCTTTATCAACGGCCCTGTTTGTTGCTTCTATTGTAGTTTCAGACTTTGACTTCTTGCCTTCCAGCCGGAACCGGAACTTCTAAGTCAACGATTTCTGTATCTGTTAATAATCTTTAAGAGGAATCGAATACGACCACTATTACACCACCTACAGTTCAGCCGTTCTTAGTTTGCTCCTACTGTCAACAAACAAAAGCCACCTACTACAGGGTGCACGCTAGAGTCCGTGACTTTATGGATGTCTTATTCCTATTAAGTTAACTATTTTTTAAATTATAAGTACTTAAAACATCAGTCATTATGTGATTTAGGCCTAACAATTTCATTTATAGAAATACTAGTAAAAGTATTTTGTAGTTACTTTTCAATCAGCGTGTACTCATTTTTCTATAATGCGCGCGGTCAGTGACGTCATTATTTGTTTACGTTAGGAGCAAACTAAGAGAGGCTGAACTGTACATATTATTGTTTTCACATTCCAACTTTTATTTCCTGACTTCTGGGTAAAACCAGAACTTCAAACCCAATTTAGGCTCACTAATTTTTTGTGGAGGAAGGCATGTTAAACTTCATTGTTTTACGTCTTGTAAAGCCTGCTAAAGGTTCAAAACAGCCTTTCGGCTGATGACCTACACAACAGCAACAACTTTTCGTGTAGATTACGAATCCTAAAACAGTTTGTGGCAATCTCGTTTATAATTGGTTTTTGACTGGGTGTGACAGACGGACAATTTTAAAAACTGCCACCAACAAGCAAAATAAAAGTTAAAAAGAACAACATGTATTAATACAAAAAACTGGATTGCTTACCTTCTTGTTCTTTTTTCAATCTGTGATGACGTCATGTAATAATTGATTTTATTTGTTTATTTATTGGAGATGCATATTCCCATAATGTAAAAATGAATGGTTTACCGGTTTGTTTTCTAAACTTAGTAGTTTAAACTCAAAACGTTTATAAGTAACATGAACACCCGATTTTTCTTTAACCTAAATTTATAGAAATTCTGAACCAATTATGTCACATGACTCACTTAGGCACAACTAGACATAAACAGTAAGGTTTGTGCAACTAATGTTTTGGTATTTTTGAGGTTATGTATATCACGTGTTTATAGAACTACATACAATAGTTCATTATAATGGCTTAGTTTTGCAAAGATTCTAGTATTATGTTATTACCATAATATAATTTGTGAACTTAAGTCATTTAAGAATATTTATCATAGAATTACAAGTTATTCGTCATTGTTAATCAATATGGATAGTCAGAATGTAATATTTGATGGTCAGGTATGTTTTGGTATTGATATGCTTTTAAAAACATTTCCGACAGCTTAATGTCAAAAATCCTGTCTTTGTTCTATGTAATCACTATTTTGTTTTACATACACCACTTAAGGAAATTCGCCAAAATGAACGGTTTAGTGGACAAATTTAGAACTCCATCGAATTTTCAGTTGATTTCCTGATATTTAAAATTTACAATGTATACTAGTTCGATTAAATGTATTGAACGATTTTGTTAATTAAGCATGCCTTTTATTCTTTCTTTTAACTTCAATTTTGAACGATAAACAATCCAAGAGCCTATGAGATAAGGATATGTATAATATGCAAATGAGTTGTAGTGTTGGGCAGACTGAACCCTAACTATCAAAGTACAAGAGTAACCAATGACTAGATACTGAAGTCACAAGATTGCCTTTTGCGTATGGATGGGCTGTGAAGAAGGGAAAGTGAACATTAGACAGTGCCTGCCAACCTCAACAGTGAGACACTACTCGTACATTTCACTACCGTGCAATTTCTGCATACATTTTGTAAGCTGTAGTTTATTCCAAGAAAATGTTTTCTTTGTAAACCTTTTAAGAAATAAATGTGACCCGTAATATTGCCTATAGCTTAATTACATGACTAGAAATGTTTAATTTACTGTAATTACAAGCTACCTTATTCCATTGGAACAAAATGTTCTACGAATGAATCGCCTTCTTTGCCATTGCTGTCACCGGCATCTTCACTATCAGTCTCACTATAGTATCTCTACCTAACTGTTTCCATTTTTTTAACCAGTTGTTAACAAAACTGTTGAAGAATAGTTTCTTCATGTCTTTAATTTCTTTATTTTTCGAATTGTGGAAAAAGAAATATCTTAGTAGTTAGCCACTCGCTGATGGCTTTTGTTGAGTGGCAGGAAAAGACATTTTTTTTGCTTGAACTTCACAGAAATTTATTGTTGTGTTGTTTAGGTCATCTGCCGAAAGGCTGGTTTGAACCTGTAGAGGTTTTACTAAGTAAAACGAGGAGTGAGGTGGTTTACCTGTGCCTTCCTCAAGCAATTTATTACACTGCATAATAGATTTCGTTGAGCACTGTGAATAGTCTGCCCAGGTTTGAGAAACTAACATTTCTGTTTACGGTAACGAACAGTTATATTCGTTTAGTTAACCTACAAAAGGTTCCGCGATATACTATATTTTTATGCTCTGCGTAGAGGCTAAGTTGTTGTGTTTGTTGCACTGAAATTAAAGCAGTCGCGCATGCGCACTGATGCTGTTCCCCCTTTACCCCTCATTGCAAACAAGGGCAAACTCGTGACTCAAGTAACTATATTCATATCTATATAAAAATAACCACCTGTACTAGGATTTGAACCACAGAACTTTTGTCTCCGTACAACAGTTAACTCCAGTGATAACTTTACCACTAGACCAAACCAGCGGGTTGCCTTTTATTCTGAACAAAAATTTCTGAACTCCCAAATAGAATGATAATAATGTTTAGGTAGTTGTATTTCAGATGTATCACATTTTAATTTGTTTACCATTATTTGAATTTGCTCTAGGTGAATTGCCTTGCTGTATAAATTAAAATAACAAAAATATTGTTTACTTGTGTAGTGAATTGATAAATATAACGAGTGTGTTATTAAGGACGCAACCCTGATTATAAGACGATAGAAGTAATACATCGGTAAATTTTCTGTCCCCCAATCGGTATGTTGGCAACAGTGTACTCAAGGCCAACTACCTATGACAGTTAAAATGTTACAGTTAAACATTAGTGTGGTGACAGCAGTCGTTTCGTTATATTGTGTCAGGAATGGTTTTTTCCAAGGAAGAATGCGTGTTTATTGTAGAGACTTACATAGCGAGTAAATCTTACAAATGTGTGCAAGATAAGTTTCAGTTGAAATTTCCCTGTTCTGCCGTTCCGAATAATTCGTCAATATTGCGTTTGATAAATAAATTCTGTAGAACTGGGAGTGTACTCGATGAGAAACCACCTCGCCAGCCGCTCTTAACTTCCGTGGTTAACTTTGTTGGCTGGCGAGGTGGTTTCTCATCAAGTACACTCCCAGTTCTACAGAATTTATTTATCAAACGCAATATTGACGATTTATTCGGAATTATATTATTATTATTATTTGCGAATACTCCCTTGAAATGGAAGACGCTAAGCAAAAAAATGCTTGTTTTGTTTTTCATTTTTTGTTTTTCTTATCTTGCCAATACAGTTTCATTCTTATGCTGTGTTGCCTTTTTCGCTCCTCATCCCATTTTGGCCTGTATGGCTTCGGTTCCTTTGGCTCTAGTGTAACTTCCCATTTGTTGATTTTGCTTCTAAAGCTATCTCTGTCGAAAATTTCCTCTGTTTCAATATTCGCCTTCTGTAGATCACCCTTGGTTTGTGTTACCCAGTTTGTTGTTGATTGCCACTTAGTAATTTGATCGAGAATCTGTCTTGTTAATCTGTGGGTCGGTAATCTCTGTATGTGTCCGTAGAATTTCAGTCTTCTCTTTCTCATATCAATTTCGGTATTAGAGAATTTTTCTGTCATTTCTATCTTCTGCAACCTGTATCTGTCTTTGGTCTGTCTTGGTCCTAAAATTTTCCTGATTGTCTTTCTTTCCTCTTTCTTGATGTCTTCTACTTCGTTTCTTAAATCCAAAGCCAAAGGAATTATATTATTATATATTATTACATTATATTATAATTATTATTATAAATATTATTTCCCATCACTAGGATGTATCAAGATGTAGGCTTGGCTAAACTAAATCCAGTAATCTGGTAGTGGCGTGTAGGTTTCATAACAAGCTGTAACAGGGTGTGAAGAACCTCAACTTAAAATGCATTAAAGTTTGGTTGAAGGCATGGCTTACGAAGCCATACTAACGGGTGTTTCAAAAAGTACGCACTTCGAAGTTTAAGGGTTAATATTTTCTGCATAGGGAATATTTTTTCCCCCCAAATAACAGTTGGCACTACCGTACTCATTGTTGACCCATTGTGTATTATTGATATGTACTAGTGCTATCCCAGTATTCATTTGTGTCTGTATAAGTTCAGACATGGTTTTTTCAAAGGATGAACGTGTTTTTATTATTGAAAGTTATTGTGCATATAAATCTTACGAACGAGTGAAAGACGAGTTCCAGTTAAAATTTCCCAATTCTGAAGTACCTAATAACACCACAATATCGCGTCTGATTAATAAATTTCGTGAGACTGGCAGTGTACAGGATCGGAAAAGCACAGGTCGACCATCAGTGTTAACAGAACAAGTTTTGGACGATGTGAAACAACGTTTGACTACCTCATCCGGCAAATCGCTTAGAAAGTTATCTTCACAGGCTGGATTATCACTATCTTCCGCTTTAAGGGCTACAAAAAAATTAAATCTGCATCCTTACCGCATCGGTGTCATTCATGAACTGAAAGAAGTTGACCATGGGAAAACGTAAAGTGCGTCCTTTTTGAAACACCCGTTAGTTCTTGGAGGAGTTCTTCAAGAATCTACTGGTTAATTTATGATGTTCCCACTGCCTTGTTTGCCGGGCGCATTGGCGTAGTTGGTAACGTGCTCGCCTCTCATCATGCGGTCTTGGGTTCGAATCCTATACAGGCACGGCATCTTTTCATACGTTACACACAATCATTTCATCTTTCACTGTCTGCATTAGCAGTAATTGCAGAACCGTTGGACGTTAAACTAAAAAAAAAAAAAAAAAAACTGCCTTGTCTGGTAATTGATTATAAAATTGTGTATTGCTGCAGGGTGATGTAGTAATATTTATGAATAAATCTTCATAATGCATCCTGCCGCCTATATTCACTCCTGCCGGTCGCATTGGCTCGCCTCTCATCATGCGGTCTTATATTCGAATCCCATTCAGGCATGGCATCTTTTCATACGTTACAAAAAATCATTTCATCTTTCACCGTCCGCATTAGCAGTAATTGCAGAACAGTCGGACGTTAAACCAAAAAAGAAATATATATATATATATATATATATATATATATATTCACTCCTATTGTAAAAATATTTAATTTTTCACTGACCTATTACAGTGGCTGAATAAATATACCTTGTTTTTTTACGGTTTTTTATATAACCATACTTTCTACTGACATGTTTTAAGGGATCCACTGAATCTTCTGTAAATTTTAATAAATGTTTAAAAAAATTAAAAACCGAAACATGTCAGTGGAAGTAGGATTATTATAAAAATCTGGTGTGAAACACACACAACTTTCGCTTGCCAATGGAAATAATTAACAATGTAATGTAACATTAGTAATACAACATTAGAAATAAACAAAAAAACTATCCTCGATAAACATAACTCAATTTTAATCATGAGTGAAAGACGGAAAATAAAAATCAACCTCAGTTTGGCTTAAAAATACGGAAAATCACTCTTTCATGCTAACCTAGGCTTTGTAGAGAAAAATGTTTTAAATAAAAGTTGTAGATCTTTTAATTTCCTATAAAATTAATTGTAAACACTTTTGTCGTAAAATGCATTCTAAGGCCGAAATCTTAAAAAAATCGATTTTTTACACGTTTTCGTGAGAAAAAAACAGAAAATCGCTAATTACTGCTAAACTAAGCGTTATACAAAAAAATGTTTCATATAAAAGTTTTAGAATTTTAAATTCTCTACAACTTTAATTATATAAATTTTTGCGCTGAAATGCATATTAAAGCCGCAATCTAAAAAAATTATTTTTTTATGTGAAAACAGCCTCACCAAAAATTTCAGCAAACATGATGCCTACCCTATCTTGTAGAGCATAATAAATTGAGCAAACCAGGCGATTTTTAAAAAAAATCATAGGACCAGTTTTTGAGAAAATCGCAAAAAAGTAAAAAAATTACACGAATAAACTACTACTTCCGGTTGACCGATTTTGATGAAAATATTCGTGTTGCGTCCGGTAAAGGTATGTAACTTAAGTTTCAAGTTTCAAGTTCGTATAATGTTTCGTTCTTGAGATATTCTGTTTACACACACACACACACACACACACACACACACACACACAGACCAATCGCTAAAAACACGTTTTTTGGGTTCAGGGGGTCTGAAAACGTGTAGATCCGGTGAAGAGTGGATTTCTTATAATCGACATGAAAACAATACTTTCCTTAATATATTATTTATATAGGCAAGAGAAAGTAAAAAAATAGTAAAAAACAAGTGATATAGCAACTCAGTGAAAATTTAAATACTTTTACAATAGGATAGTAATATTTTTTTCATACTGTAAAAAACATAATGGTTATTAAATTACCTAGTGATCCCATTGAAATAATATTGATAATGATTCATTAGTGTGAATTCTTTTGTTTTTAGAGTTGGTGTAACATTTTCTTTTAAATTTAGGAATGAAGTTGTGTAAAAATGTTGAAAATTCTTTCTTGAGATTGATTTTTGTATGTTTTAATAAATTGGTCTAATAACCGTGTATTAATGTTTTTTTTCTTTAGAAAATATCCGATGAATTTGAAAAATGGAAAGATGATGTGAAAACTGAAACGAATAAAAGTGAGTTTAATTTTTTATGTTACTGTATTGTACATATTAATTATAAATAATTTCAATTCTTTTTGAATTACATTGAATTACATGTATAGTATAAGTCTAAAAGGATTTACAGCTTTGAAAGCTTGTGTTTAGGTCAACAGCCGAAAGGCTGGTTAGAACCTCTAGAGGTTTTACTAAGTAAAACAAGGAGTGAGGTGGTTTACCATATGCCTTCCTCACTGAGTGGAAAAGTACGCTTATCAGCATGCCGGGCCGTCTGAAAAGCACGTATTTTCCACTCTGCAAATGACAACTTCACTTCATTCACCACAGGGTCTGGCTGTACAATGAAATTCATTACTTTCAGAAAAGATAACTCTGATTAGTGTCTTTTACACCTCTACCTCTTCTGTTCTTAAATGATTCAGTCATTCAATTGACTGACCATGTGATAAGAAACAGAACTATTTATTTTAGCCCTGCAACGAACAGATTGAGTGTAAATAATTTGACACTCCACCTGTCTGTTATGGGCAGGTTTGAAAGCTTATAGAAATTTATTGATATAAATCTTTATAATGTATCCTGCAGTTTGAAATTATTTCTATTTTATATAATGAATTTATAAAATAATTTCACTAACCTTCTTTATAAACTGCATCACTTTTATTTTTATTTTTACTTATACGTGTTTCAGTGGATCCACCATAATCAGAGTAAATAAAATAATTGAAACTAAAAAATTTTTATCTCACTTATTTAAAATCTATAGAAGATCATACATCTTCAGTCATTTGTATTAAATAGTTTTATACAAATGACTGAAGATGTATCATCTTCTGTAAATTTTAAATAAGTGAGATAAAAATTTTTAGTTTTAATTATTTTATTGACCAACCCACCGGGTTGGTCTACAGGTAAAGTCGTTTAAAGAGGTAAAGTCAGCTGTTTAACAGCTGATTTTCGGAAACGAAGGTTCCTGGTTCAAATCCTGGTAAAGGTAGTTACTTTTATACGGATTTGAATACTAGACAGTGGTTGCCGGTGTACTTTGATGGTTGGGGTTTAATTAATCATACTCTCTCAGAAATGGTCGACCTGGGTCTTTACAAGACTACACCTCATTTACACGTCATACATATCATCCTCATCTCATTGGGTCATGGGGTTGCTTATTGTTCTGAATTGAACAGATTGCAACGTACACATATTAGGAATTAAAAAAAAAAAAAAATTATTTTATTTACTCTGATGATGGTGGATCCACCGAAACATGTGTAAGTAAAAATGAAAATAAAAGTGACGCAGTTTATAAAGAAGGTTAGTGAAATTATTATAGAAATTTATTGATATAACTTACAGAATCGATAAAGATTTCAGTTTTTAGCAAAACACTTCAAGTTTAATATAAAAGTCTCATTGAGGTTCGAGGTGACTGCCATTGGTGATCCCACAAACTTTCCGTCGGAAATCAATTTCTTCTTACATTCATTCTAGCAAATAATCAATTTGCTCACAAATATAACATATTTTATTATCGCGCCTTTAATTAACTTTACCAAATAACTGTAATAATAGGAAATTATTGCTGTACTCTACCATGTAATCAAATAAGGTCATACTGTGTCAAAATCACGCCATACTGTACTGAAAAATTAAACTTTCCCTCTGTATGAAAATTCGGTACAACCACCCTTATGTATGACATCGGACCAATGAGAACCTTTCTTTTAACTTTCGAAGGTCCCATTTTCCGTTAAAATTTCCAAAAGACACGTGTAAGCAATTACTACACACAATACAAGTTAATATGGTGAGGTGATTGCTTACTTAAACACCGACACATTAATTTTACATTTAATGGGTTATTGAGACAACTAACAAACTTTTCGCCCCATACAAATATTTAGTAAATTTTGGCGACAAACATACATAAAAATCTGGTGTGAAACACTCACACAACTTTCTCTTGCCAATAGAAATAATTAAGAATAAACCTAATATTAGTAATAAAACATTAGAAATAAACAAAAAACTAACCTCAATAAACATAACCTAATTTTAATCATGAGTGAAAGACGAAAAATGAAAATCAACCTCAGTTTGGCTTAGAAATACGGAAAATCACTCTTTCTCTCTAAACTAGGCTCTGTAGAGAAAAATGCTTTAAATAAAAGTTGTACATCTTTTAATTTCCTATAAAATTAATTATATACACTTTTGTCGTAAAATGCATTCTAAGGCCGAAATCTTTAAAAAATCAATTTTTCACACGTTTTCGTGAGAAAAAAACAGAAAATCGCTAATTACCGCTAAACTAAGCGTTATACAAAAAAATGTTTGAAATAAAAGTTGTAGGTTTTTAAATTCTCTACAACTTTTATTATATAAGTTTTTGCGCTAAAATTTATATTAAAGCCGTAATCTTAAAAAAACAACGTTTTTACGTGAAAACACCCTCACCGAGAATTTCAGCAAACATGGCGCCTACCCTATCTTGTAGAGAATAAAAAATTGAGTAAAATAGGCGATTTTAAAAAAAATCGTAGGACCAGTTTTTGAGAAAATCGCAAAAAACTGAAAAATTATACGAATAAACTACTACTTCCGGTTGACCGATTTTGATGAAAATGTTCGTGTCGCGTCCGGTAGTGGTATGTAACTTAAGTTTCAAGTTTCAAGTTCGTACGATGTTCCGTTCTTGAGATATTCTGTTCACACACAGACACACAGACACACACACACACACACACACACACAGACACACACACAGACCAATCGCTAAAAACATGTTTTTTGGGTTCAGGGGGTCTGAAAACGTATAGATCCGGTGAAAACTCGATTTTGAAAAATCGACATGAAAACAATACTTTCCTTCCTATATATTCATATAGGCAAGAGAAAGTAAAAACTATTTTCTTCGCTTGTTTTAAATGTTCATTAATTTATAAGCATGGTGACATTAAGTGGCAAACCTTATTAGTTTGGTGGCCCTGAAAAGGGTCGTTTAAGCGGTGGTCGTCTTGATGAAAAGGCATCGGTTGTAGTCGTTGTGGCATTCGAGGAGCTGGGCGACATGTCGTGTCGTTGTCCAGCGAAGACATCATCTTCTTACCTCGATGGCTGCTTCGTCGGGTCTGGTGGGCGTAAGGCTTGGTCGAGGGACTGCTGTGGGCATCGCTTGCGTCAGCGGGCGATGATGGTCAGGTCGACAGCTTACGGTGATGGGTCGGCGAGCGGAAGCATCATCTTCTCTCTTGCGGGGTTGTTGATTAGTCCTCACTGGAGTCCGGCAGCCGTGCGCCGTGGTGGACATTTTGTTGTTGTTTGGATCGGAAGCGGCGAGCCGGCGTTGTAGAAGGCGAGCCCAAAGTGACAGCTCAGCTACCGGGTTCAGGCCTAGCCTTCCCTCAGCGGCAGTTGGGTCCCCAACTGCAGCGTGACAGTGGTGGCCCCCAGAGCCCTGCAGTGTCGGGTTGGCGTACGCCGTCTGCCGATAGCGCGGCCAAGGCGGCTCTCTCTGGGCCGGCGAAAGCTGACTGGTGCGGGAATGTAGCATCCACCACAGGTAGCGTAGACCAGGGATGGTGCGTCCGGTCTCGGCTGGGCTCGTCTTCTTCTGTCTGGATCGGAAGTGAATCCCTCTGTCTCTGGATCGGTATTGAATTGCTCGGCTCAGTGCAGTGCTCTTTATATAGTTGCCGAGAGTGCTGTGGTAAAGGGCAGCTACTGGCTCGGCCTTGATGACAAAGGCCTCTGTCGGTGCACAGCTGAAAGGTTTGTGCACCGACAGAGGCCTTTGAACCTAGGCCGGGAGAACTATTGAAGGCCGGCAACACAGTAAATGATTAATTAGAAGGGGTGGCGGTGATAGCAACATAATTAAGATCTTTAATTATGTGCGATACAAATGATAACTGAACTAAAAAATCTGGTGTGAAACACTCACACCACTTTCTCTTGCCAATGCTAATAATTAACAAAAATCCTAACATTAGTAATAAAACATTGGAAATAAAGAAAAAACTAACCTCTAAAAATATAACCTTATTTTAATAATGACTGGAAGACGCAAAATAAAAATCAACCTCAGTGTGGCTTAAAAATACAGAAAATCACTCTTTCATGCTAAAATAGACTCTGTAGAGAATAATGATTTAATTAAAAGTTGTAGATCTTTTACTTTTCTATAACAATGATAATAAACACTTTTGTCATAAAATGAATACTTTGGCCGATATCTTAAAAAAAATTGATTTTTCACACGTTTTCGTGAGAAAAAACAGAAAATCGCTAATTACCGCTAAACTAAGCGTTATACAATAAAAATGTTTGAAATAAAAGTTGTAGAATTTTAAATTCTCTACATTTTTTATTATATAAATGTTTGCGCTATAATACATATTAAAGCCGTAATCTAAAAAAACACTTTTTTTATGTAAAAACACCCTCACCAAGAATTTCAGCAAACATGGCGCCTACCCTATCTTGTAGAGCATAAAAAGATTAGTAAATCAGGCGATTTTGAAAAAAATCGTAGGACCAGTTTTTGAGAAAATCGCAAAAAAGTGAAAAATTACAGAAATAAACTACTACTTTCGGTTGACAGATTTTGATGAAAATGTTCGTGTCGGGTCCGGTAGTGGTATGTAACTTAAGTTTCAAGTTCGTACGATGTTCCGTTCTTGAGATATTTTGTATACACACACACACAGACACACAGACTCACACACAGACCAATCGCTAAAAACATGTTTTTTGGGTTCAGGGGTCTGAAAACGTATAGATCCGGTGAAAACTCGATTTTTAAAAATCGACATGAAAACAATACTTTCCTTCCTATATATTCATATAGGCAAGAGAAAGTAAAAAGTAGTAATGTATTTTAGTTAACTGAACTGAAATGGAAACTGGTATGAGAACGGAACTGACCCCTTATAAGGCCCCTTATAATGAGTGGTGTAATCGATTGTAGGGATGATTTCAGTGTGGGCTCATCGAGTGAATTTATTTTCACGACACAAATTATATTTCTTTACAATACTATTTAGAAAGTGTCATCTTGCTGATATCTTGCTTGTATAAATTACTTTTTCTTACCTATCATTTAATGTTTATATTTATACCTATTAAATATTTCTTTTTTAGATAAGTGGATATTAAATAAAAGAGAGAGAAACAGAGTTAATAGAAAAAGAAGAGCAAAGAAATTACATTCACAAGCAAAACAAGTAAGTGAAGTAAGGCAACAAATATGATAAGAACGCAACTATATTGCTTTTCACAGTTAATGAGTTCTGTTTTTGGACGTGTTTAGAGCAATTAGAACGTTTACCAGCGTTGTCAGAGTGTACAAATGGTTTTAATTGTTATTGAAAGACAAAAAAAATGGCTGACAAAATATACAGGGTGATTCAAAACTATACTGCAATCTCATGGGATCTCATTCTATAGCTAAAAATAAGAAAAAAAGTTCATATAAACATACGCCTGAAAACGCTTCGTTAGCGAGTTACAGCTAGCGAAAAATTTCACCTACAACTCTGTTCCCTTGGTGACGTAAGGCCGTATAAAAATGTTAAAGGTACTTACAAAGATACAAATACTATTGTTTCTTATGTTTTTAATCTGAAAAATTGAATAAAATTAGTTCCAGAGCTGTAAATGCAATACTTTCAGAGATATCTTACGTAAAACACAAGAATTGGTGCAAAGAAATAACACATTTTTGTGTTTAACGTAAGATTACTTCCATAAATGGTAAATAAAGGTGTGTTTTTTCTTAAATAAATTTGTAGAAACTTTAATTGTGAAAAGATTCATGTGAATTACTCAGGAAAAAAATGAAAAATAGATATTGAAATTTCGCTTTATTTAAAATCAAAACAGACGCACATAAAACACACATTCTTAAATGCATAAAATATTAACTAATATTATGTAGGTTGGGAGTAACAGTGATTGATCAGCTGTTACTCCCATCATATTGAAAAATATGCGTCCGTTTTGATTTTAAATAAAGCAAAAATTTCAATATCTATTATTCATTTTTTCCTGAGTAATTCACATGAATCTTTTCAGAATTAAATTTTCTACAAATTTATTTAAGAAAAAATACATCTTTATTTACCATTTATGGAAGTAATCTTACGCTAAACACAATAATGTGTTATTTCTTTGCACCAATTCTTGTGTTTTATGTAAGATATCTCTGAAAGTATTGCATTTACAGCTCTGGAACCAATATTATTCAATTTTTTAGATTAAAAAACATAAGAAACAATAGTATTTGTATCTTTGTTAGTACCTTTAACACTTTTATATGGCCTTACGTCACCAAGGGAACAGAGTTGTAGGTGAAATTTTTCGCTAGCTGTAACTCGCTAACGAAGCGTTTTCAGGCATATGTTTATATGAACTTTTTTTCTTATTTTTAGCTATAGAATGAGATCCCATGAGATTGCTGTATAGTTTTGCCTGTATAACAGCTCGAGAGCAAGTATTGGCTAGTCATTACTTAGCTATGAAGTGGGTAGGGGGTAATGCGTCTGTTCAGAGCTCATCAGCTCTGAACGCTGAAAAATAGTATAGTAGGTTATTTTTTGTGTTTTTAGTTGCATATATATGAAAATTAGTTACTGTTTTGCAGCTTCATGGATGTTTATTTTCATTGAATTAGATAAAAAATTGATCGTTGCTGCCGTCTATCAGAAATATGAAAAAGGATAGGTTATAATAACTGAAGAGTTTTGTATAGATGACTAAAGGTGCAACATCTGTAGGTTTTTAAAAAAATATTTATATAGTTTCACATGATATTTTGTTTACTTTGATGAAACGAATTCAAGCATTCCAGTCAAAAACATTACGCCTTATAGCAAAAGCACCTCTTTACGTTAGCAACAAAACCTGACATACAGATTTGAAAACACCATTTGTTCAAAATTCGATTGATTACCTATAAAAACGCTTTCACAAGTCACACGAATACGAGAACCCACTGGTGCGTTCACTTTCCACCTTCCATTTACCTGATAATCCCCCTACATGCCTTAAAAGATGTTGGAGTAGAGACCTGCTAATTTGATACACAAATTTCATTGTTGGGGAGGCAGTGATGGGGGCCCTACCCCTCTCATGGCTATCATGTCATTTACATTATTATCATAATCATCACATTTTCTTGGTGTAAAATTTAACAGTTGTAAATAAGGAATTAAAGAGAGAAAAAAACTTTGATGGTGGATCCACCAAAACATGTGTAAGTAGGTAATAAGGATTAAGGCAGCTGAAAAGGTTAGCGAAATTTATCCATTATATATATTTCTTCTGTCCGTGTGTTAGTCATTGAACCCCTCCTAAACGCCTGGACTGATTCTTATGAAATTTTTTCTGTGAGATTAAGTTGAATCGAAAATGCTATAGATTCACAATTCGACCCGATAGAATAAGTTTTTTTAAATTAATTAACTAATTTATAAATTTTAGTTGATTTTAGGTTAGCTCAAAGTTCACAATTGTATCCGGTAGGTGGTGCTCCGATCGTGTTTACGAAACTTTTTGACAATTTCTAGCATATTAGTCAGACCCAGCAGTAGTATTGAATAATATTACGAGGGTCATTCGTAAAGTAAGGTCCGAATCGCGGTAACTAGCCACATGGCGAGCGAACAGCGCAATGCGCATGCGCGACGACTCCCAGCATGCCTTGCATACGAAACGATGCCATTTGTAGTAGTATCTTTGTTGTGTGCTGTTTACTGTGCATCTTTAAGATGTTTAAGACAATTGATCATCCCGCCGACTGCGGAATACGGTCAGTGATTCGTTTTTTGACAGCAAGGAACGTTTGTGCAGTAGATATTCATCGACAAATAAGTGAAGTGTATGGCCCTAATGCAATGAGTGATAGTAAAGTGCGCAAGTGGGTGAGAGCTTTCAAGGAGGGAAGGGACAATGTCCATGATGAACCGCGATCTAGCTGACCATCAGTGATCACAGAAGATTTGGTCAAAGCCATTGAAGAAAAGATTCGTGAAAATCGGCGATTCACAATTTCGTCATTAGCATTGGAATTCTCGAACGTGACCAAGCGGTGAACGTGAGAACGGTGGAAACCGTTCTCACGTGAGGACGGTAAGCGCTTCAACTCTGATAACGAGGTGAAAGAAGCTGTTCATGACTGGTTATATTCGCAGGCGGAAGAGTTCTACGACACTGGTATTCAAAAGCTTGTAGAACGTTATGATAAATGGTTAAAAGAAAATGGAAACTATGTAGAAAAATAGATTAAGACGTCAGGAATTAAATAAAACTAGGTTTTTGATCTAATCTGTTGTGGTTAATTTTTTATACAAAAACGGACCTTACTTTACGAATGACCCTCATATATTATATTATTTTATATAAAACAAATTTTTATAGTGTCATTAAAATTACTCATTGTGCCAGCCATAATGTGCAGTATTGATGTAAGTATAGGGTGATTCAAAAAGAGCGCCAGTTTTGATATATCAAATTAAGAGATTTATTTTATTGAAAAACTGAAAATAAATACATCAACAAGTTCATCTTACCTTCCGATTTCATGTATGAAAAATGATGTCATGCATGTGTCCTCCTCTACTGCGCTGGCACGCATCAACTCTGTCCATGAAACTGGATATTACTGCACGACAAGTTTCGACTTCCAGTTGCCCGATAACCCGTCAAATTTCCTCCTTCAAGTCATTGATGTTTCGGGGTTTATTGGCATACACCAATGACTTCAGATGACCCCAAAGATGAAAGTCACAAGGCGTCAAGTCACACGACCTTGGTGGCCATTGATGGTCGGAATTACGAGAAATGATGCGATCCTGGAACCGTTCACGGAGCAACAACATTGTTTCTCGTGCAGCAACTGAATTTTATACGGGTGATATTGGAGATCGCACCGAAGAATTCTCCGTACAGAAGAACATCGTAAACCCAATTGTTGAGAACGGCGACGTATTGATTTTGGTGGGCTAACAGCCACACTGTTACGAACCAACGCAACATTCTGCTCAGTTCGGCCAGAACGACGACGTCCAGAACTTTTAAGGTCGACTGTTGAACCCGTCTCAAAAAACTTTTTCATGAGCCTGCGAACTGTTGATTCATTCGGTGCTTCATTACGTCCTAGAGTACCGCGAAGTCGCCTGACAGTAGCCGCATAACTCTCTCCACTCTGGTAAAATGTTTTGACGATTAACACTCGTTGTGCAATAGTAAACTTCTCCATGGTTAGACACAGACTGCGAGAGTACTACACTGCGAACAAGAGAAACTACAACTGAATCGTCAATCGGAATGTTTTCCGAAATAGAAATGAGGTCTAACAATGTTGCCAACCGATAAACAAAAATTTACCAGCCGTTTAAAAACCGGCGCTCTTTTTGAATCACCCGTTATTTTACATGATTTTTTTACCAGTTTTAATGATGTATACACATGCACTAAAAATGAACTTAACCTATGAATCTAAGAAGATAAATTCGCTGTACGTGAGTTGATTTAACTATAATATCTACCATTCATAAATCAAATTAAAAAAAAAAAATTATGACTTTTGGAGTTATGTTTCCGCAGGACAACGTCTGTCGGGACCGCTAGTATTAAAAAATCATGGCCTCATTCTGTCTCATGTCCGTTATGGTATCTTAGTATGGGGTAATTCTAGCATGGGTAATATAAATAGGGTTTTTAAAATTCAAAAGAAAGCTATTAGGTGTATGGTGGGAGCTAACCAGCTAACCTCATCCACACCACTATTTAACGAGCTTAAATTGCTTACTGTTCCCTCTCTCTACATTTTTGAGGCGATTATGTATGTTAGGCAAAATAATTTTATGCAGAATTTCAATGTTCACAATCATAACACGAGAAACAGAAATGATTATTATGTGGCTAATTACTCCACAAAATTGTTTGAACAAAAACCTACTTATGCAGGGAGAAAATTTATGAATAAATTACCCCAATTTTTAAAATGTTGTGAGGATTTGTATTCCTTTAAAAAGAATCTGAAAAATTACTTGATCGGTGAAACTTTATATAGCATACAAGAATTTTTTTCTTGATAGTAGTGATACATTGTGTGATTCTGATATGTATTTCAGGTGTTATAGCTGACATGCCCTATACTCCTCCTGGAGTCTCCAGGGCGCAAAAAAAGAATTGAATTCAAGCTGTAGGATACATTATACAGATTTATTTTTGTATTATAACTGTAATGATAGGCTATAAAGAGCTTTTGTAATTAACTGGAAGGTGACCCCTTAATTCCTTTCACAAAAAGCAAAAGTAAGGGAATCGGCTGGGATAGAAGGTTTGGTCTCCTGTCCATATATTAACGTTATATGCGCTGTTAGTAGCTGTGTGACCGCTCATCAGCATGGTGAATAGAACTGGAAGGGCTCCCCATCTCACCCTGGCAGACGGTGGCTTAGGGCATTCAGTGTGTCAACCAAAAAGCTGAAAGCAATATTGTAAACTACAGTTTTTCTGTCTGACTAGAATTTATCGTGAAGAAAATCCCTCATATATTATGATTTTGGTCGTGCTTACTTAGTATATGCAGGTCTTAAAGAGCTTCAAGAACTTCAAATTATAAAACGACTTGCGCAAGATTGTACAGCTTGGAGAACTTCATCAAACCAGTCGAGAGACTGATGACAAAAAAATCTGGTGTGAAACACTCACACAACTTTCTCTTGCCAAAGCAAATAATTAACAATATAACCTAACATTGGTAATAAAACATTAGAAATAAACAAAAAAACTAACCCCAATAAACATAACCTAATTTTAATCATGAGTGAAAGACGCAAAATGAAAATAAACTTCAGTTTGGCTTAAAAATATGGAAAATCACTCATTCACGCTAAACTAGGCTCTGTAGAGAAAAATGCTCTAAATAAAAATTGTAGATCTTTTAATTTCCTATAAATTTGATTTCACACTTTTGTCGTTAAATGCATACTACGGCCGAAATCTTGAAAAAATCGACTTTTCACACGTTTTCGTGAGAAAAAACAGAAAATCGCTAATTACCGCTAAACTAAGCGTTATACAAAAAAATGTTTGAAATAAAAGTTGTAGGATTTTAAATTTTCTACAACTTTTATGGTAAACATTTTTTCACTAAAATGCATATTAAAGCCGCAATCTTTAAAAAACAATTTGTTTACAAGAATTTCAGCAGACATGACGCCTACCCTATCTTGTAGAGCATTAAACATTTAGTAATCTAGGCGATTTAAAAAAAAAAATCGTATGACCAGTTTTTAAGAAAATCCCAAAAGAGTGAAAAATTACTTGAATAAACTATTACTTCCGGTTGGCCGATTTTATTGATAATGTTCGTGTCGTGTCCGGTAGTGGTGTCTACCGCAAGTTTCAAGTTTCAAGTAGATACGATGTTCCGTTCTTGAGATATTCTGTTCACACACACACACACACACAGACCAATCACGAAAAACATGTTTTTTGGGTTGAGGGGGTCTGAAAACGTGTAGATCCGGTGAAAACTCGATTTCGAAAAATCGACATGAAAACAATACTTTCCTTCCTATATGTATGTATATAGGCAAGAGAAAGTAAAAATAATTGTAATGAGTGGTTAACTTAGAACTGAATTTGATCGATTTTATGATTATATGATTATGATGATTATATGACTCGATTATATGACTATGAAATACATTACCTCTAGTAGAGATCTGCGTTAGCGATAAAATTATTATTTTTATTTTCACTAAAATAATTAATAATATTTTATTATTTTTAGCCTGAGAAAGTGAAAGCTTTACCGACGGAATTTCTTGAAGAATTAGTCGCTAGTGAAACTTTAGATAATACCAAAATCTCGAAGCGTAGCAAGAGAAAGAAGTCAAAAATCATGAGTAAGTAATTGTTTTTATTACTTTTGTACGAATAACAGTATGAATTATTTCCATACTTTGTATGAAGTTTTGAATTGGTATTGTAACAATTGATTTCCGATGAATGAAGTGCTTTTGAATGGGGTTTTTGGAATAGTCTTTCTACCTACAATCGGTTTCATAATCATAGAAAACCGAGTTTGAACCCTTGCATCTCCAAAACTGTTTGTCAGATTTCAACATATTTTACATAAAAATTTAGCTCATTTGATTCTGTGTTGACCGTAATAGTCCTATATTTTTAATGTTGTTTAAAAATTGCCATATCGAGGTTGAAAGACAAAAAGACCCGGTTTTTTTGCTACCGCAACAAGTTTCATACATTTAGAGGTGTGTAACGATAATTATTTGACCGAAAAAATTGAATTTTAACACGATGTAGACAATATTCTTACTGCATGTACGAAATTTAAAATTGGTAAGTTATTTAAATTTTGATTTATTAACAATATTCTGAACCCTTATTAACTCGGTAACCGCTTGATCGTTCGGTACAGGCAAACTATTGTTTTATTTAGCATAAAAAACGTAGTACAAATATGTTAACATGAAATATTGATTGGCCAATGTTGTGGTAGAATTTTTAAAATTATGAAAAATAGACTGTCTAATGTGAGGGGTGGGCACTTCTATCCATGTTGCCTGAATCTGACTGTCTACCTGAATTGACAATGCAGTCTGTCGATTCAGGTAGACAGTCTAAAAGGATGTCACGTACACGAACTGGTTACATGGAGAGTAGTGCTTACCCCCTGCATTAACAAGTCTATTTTTCAAAATTTAAAAAATTCTACCACAACATTGGCCAATCAATATTTCATGTTATTAACATATTTGTTCTGCCCATAACAGACAGGTGGAGTGTCAAATTATTTTCACTCAATCTGTTAGTTGCAGGGCTAAATTAAATAGTTCTGTTTCTTGTCACATGGTCAGCCAATTAAATGACTGAATCATTTAAGAACAGAAGAGGTAGAGGTGTAAAAGACACTAATCAGAGTTATCTCCTCTGAAAGTAATGAATTTCATTATACAGCCAGACCCTGTGGTGAATGAAGTGAAGATGTCATTTGCAGAGTGGAAAATATGTGCTTTTCAGAGGGCCCGGCATGCTGATAAGTGTACTTTTCCATTGAGTGAGTTGTGGCAATGGTAAACCACCTCACTCCTCGTTTTACTTAGTAAAACCTCTACACGTTCAAACTAGCCTTTCGGCTGATGACCTAAACAACAACAACATATTTGTACTAAGTTTTTTACGCTGAATAAACAATAGTTTGCCCGTGCTAAATGATCAAGCGGTTACTGAGATAATAAAGGGTTCAGAATATTGTTAATAAATCAAAATTTAAATAACGTACGAATTTGAAATTTTGTACATGCTGCAAGATTATAATTGTCTATTTTGTGTTAAAATTAAAAGTTTATTGGTCACATGACTATCAAGTTACACGCCTCTAAACGCATGAATTTTGTTGCGATAGCAAAAAAACCGAGTCTTTTTGTCTTTTAACCTTGATATGACAATTTTTAAACAATATTAAAAATATAGGACTATTATGGGTCAACGCAAAATAAAATGAGCTAAATTTTGATGTAAAGTATGTTGAAATCCGATTTGTAGTTTTGGAGATGCAAGGGTTCAAACTCGGGTGTCTATGATTATGAAACCGATAGTAGGTTCAATTTGTTGTCCCTTGAGATATGGTGAAAGGTTTTATTATGCTTATTATTAATTCTTCATTTTGTTTTATTGTGCTGTAGAATTGCTCTAACCAGGTTAGAAATTTGGTGTGAAACACTCACACGACTTTCTCTTGCCAATGCAAATAATGACCAATATAACCAAACATTACGTCGGCTGAGAACCAGAGGAACGTATCTGCATTTTACTGATTTTACAGGAGAGCAAAAAGAAAGTGCACAAAGGTGGATTTCATCATTTTTTGGGAAAACCGTTATATTTTTTCAAAAACCTTTATCAATAGAACGTTATTTAAACTCTTTACTAATGCTTCTTAATTAATGTAAAAATTAATTTTTGAAAATACCCTTGATATTGCGATTTTTTTACTTTCTCTTGCCTATATGAATATATAGGAAGGAAAGTATTGTTTTCATGTCGATTTTAAGAAATCGAGTTTTCACCGGATCTATACGTTTTCAGACCCCCTGAATCCAAAAAACATGTTTTTAGCGATTGGTCTGTGTGTGTGTCTGTGTGTCTGTGTGTGGGTCTGTGTGTGGGTCTGTGTGTGTGTGTGTGAACAGAATATCTCAAGAACGGAACATCGTACGAACTTGAAACTTGAAACTTAAGTTACATACCACTACCGGACGCGACACGAACATTTTCATCAAAATCGGTCAACCGGAAGTAGTAGTTTATTCGTATAATTTTTTAGTTTTTTGCGATTTTCTCAAAAACTGGTCCTACGATTTTTTTTAAAATCGCCTATTTTACTCAATTTTTTATTCTCTACAAGATAGGGTAGGCGCCATGTCTGCTGAAATTCTCGGTGAGGCTCTTTTCACGTAAAAACGTTGTTTTTTTAAGATTACGGCTTTAATATAAATTTTAGCGCAAAAACTTATATAATAAAAGTTGTAGAGAATTTAAAAACCTACAACTTATGTTTCAAACATTTTTTTGTATGACGCTTAGTTTAGCGGTAATTTGCGATTTTCTGTTTTTTTTTCTCACGAAAACGTGAGAAAAATCGATTTTTTTAACATTTCGGTCTTAGTATGCATTTTACGACAAAAGTGTATATAATAAAAGTTATAGAAAATTAAAAGATCTACAACTTTTGTTTAGAGAATTTTTCTCTACAGAGCCTAGTTTAGCGTGAAAGTGTGATTTTCCGTTTTTTTTAAGCCAAATTGAGTTCGATTTTCATTTTGCGTCTTCCACTCATGATTAAAATAAGGTTATGTTTTTGAGGTTAGTTTTTGTTCATTTCTAATGTTTTAATACTAATGTTAGGTTTATTGTTAATTATTTGCATTGGCAAGAGAAAGTTGTGTGAGTGTTTCACACCAGATTTTTTTAGTGATTGTGCAGATACGTTTCTCTGGTTCTCAACTACAAAGTAATTTAGAGTGAGAATTATTGTATTCATACGTTTCAACACACATGTTAATCATATGCTATTATTCATTAAAACTCTGTTTTATTTTTATTTAGCTACTGACGGAATTAACCCAAAAAAATTTAAGCATAAGTTTTTGCTTGATATAATTGTTTACAAAATAACTAAGAATAAGGCCTACTTTTAAATAAACAATTTAAAAATCAAGAAATTTCTCAAATTATTTAAAATATGAAATGTAATAATTAGGATACGAAAACTTTAGAAATTTTGAAAATAATAATCTTAAAAATATTTACATTATGAAAACTTAAAACTTTGACTTTTAGAGGCCACCGACTTCTCGGTCAATAGAATGACCACTTTTTACAATCAAACACATAAAGTAATTACAAATTAAAACAGTTTAAACAAAAAAGCCTTACAATTTAATTAACATATTTTCAATACAAAAATTTATACATTAGACACAAGAAAATATTTCCAAATTAAAGTTTTTTTATGAACAATCTGAAATTGAAACAAAATTATTTACTCTGTCAGTTTTCGAAAACATGAGGGTAAAAATTTGTTTACTTTAAATATTTGGTTTCTTTGCTTTTCTTGGTATTTTTGCAAGAATTACATTACCGATTTCTTCAATTTTCCTATTTTTGTTTTTGTGCCGCCTTCTTTATTTCTGGAATTACATTGCCATTTTCTAACACATTATAAAAGTTAATGTAGTGGTTTATTATTACCCGAGAATCGCAGAGATCTAACAAGTCTTCAATTTATTCTGCAACAATTTTCAATCGTTCACTGTACAAGGGTTTGAATTCAAAACGTTCATCTAATTTTGATAGCGATATCCTTCTGTGAGTAACAAATTATTCAAATTTGTTAGCTCCTTGAATATACGGAAAGTAAATATTAACAGTCACTTTTAAGGTATTTAAAATTACCAATGCTAACCACTGGACCTGATTTTTACCGGCATTTCTTGTTTTTTAAGTTTTCTTTCTTAAATTTAGAAACATCTAGGAAATCTTGTTGGCAGATTTCAACAACTTCAATTTTTCTAGTTTTTTAAAGCTGTTCGGACTACTGTGTACCAACCAGTGGGTTCGTAAATATCGATGTTCTTTGAACACTTCTTAATGCTCGCATGAACAGAATCGTACGAATGTCCAGGTTCAAAACAACAGTGCTTTATTAAATGAATGTTGCAAGATTGAAAAATATGATCCAGTATTGCAGAGACATTACTGTTTCTGATTTGTCCGCCACAAGTATCGGAAAATAAACCGGCAGCCCATCAGCAATTTTTTCTAGTTCTTTGAAAACGCTTTAAGCTACCTCTGCTGAACTTCTCCCAGCTATACTTTTATGCCACATGTAATTTGTTGCTCTTTTTGAAGCAACAGTAAAACCAGTTAAATTATATACAACTATTCTACGTTTGTAAACAATTGCTTTTACATTAACTGATGGACAGTATCTAACTGCTTCTAAATAAAATACTAGAAGGTGGCATTTTGCAACAATTGCTTCTTCTTTAGTTTTGTTTTAAAAATCTCTGGCCGAATTCTTTCGGGCTAAATGCTCCTCGTACATTATTCTGTCAACCTCTTGTTCGTTAGATGTTAAATTTCAAAAATTAAAACAATGATCACATTCGTCTTTTTGCGGGGTATGGAATGATAAATTGAATCACCAATTTTGGTAACCCGTGCTGTCGGAATCTCCTTTATGAGAAAAACAAATATTGTCATTGTTTGTCAGTGTTTTAACCCCCAAAATTTTTTAAATATATTCATGCCTTGTGCCTCGGTTATTTTTTAAAATGCCCCGTTACCGTTGGCGCAAACTACAGTACAAACCATTTCTTAATTGCACTGGTGCTACTAGTTGTGATTTTTTCTTAATTTAAATTACGTTTTTTTATCTAAAACCTTGAACGGAATTTTTTTGTATAGAATATTCAATTACAGAAAAGTAACTCTCAAAAAACCACGAAGGAAGCTTAAAGCCGCATGAAAATAACTAATATACGTTTTTAAACGTTCTACGCTGATGTACACTGAATTACTCATATTACGAAAGAATAAGTCATAGATTACTTTTCGTGTAGGCTACACAATTATTTTGTGTGTGCGACAAACACAGGCTAATTAGTGTGTAGTAGTTTGTTTATTGTTTTTATAAAAACACACATGAATGGAAATATAATGCCTTATTAAAGTATTATACCCAGACATCGGCTCCCTGGTTTTAAAAGCAATACTTTATCAGAACCAGACAAGCATAAGTGACAGATACGTCTCTCTGGCTCTGAAGCGCAATGCGAGACACGGAACGTATCTACCAATACGTTTCTCTGGTTCTGAGCTAACAAAGTTTTTAGAAAAACGTAACTACCAAATATCCGTTAAATTAGAAGATAGAGAAATGTCGTTAATACCCATGTTGTGCAGCATAAAAAGTTATGTAGGAATAGTGAAAAAACAAAAAAACCGATTTTTGCAGTTACGTTCCTCTGGTTCTCAGCCGTCGATTAGTAATAAACAAAAAAACCAACCTCTAAAAACATAACCTTATTTTAATCATGAGTGAAAGACGCAAAATGAAAATCGACCTCAGTTTAGCTTAAAAATACGGAAAATCACTCTTTTACGCTAAACTAGGCTCTGTAGAGAAAAAACTTTAAATAAAAGTTGTAGATCTTTTATTTCCTATAAATTTGATTATATACACTTTTGTCGTAAAATGCATACTAAGGCTGAAATCTTAATAAAATCGATTTTTCACATGTTTTCGTGAGGAAAAAACAGAAGATCGCTAATTATCGCTAAACCAAGCGTTATACAAAAAAATGTTTGAAATAAAAGTTGTAGGGTTTTAAATTCTCTACAACTTTTATTACATAAATCTTTGCACTAAAATACATATTAAAGCCGTAATCTTAAAAAACAATTTTTTGATGAGAAAACAGCCTCAACAAGAATTTCAGCAAACATTGCGCCTACCCTATCTTGTAGAGCATAAAAAATTTAGTAAACCAGGCGATTTTTAAAAAAATCGTAGGACCAGTTTGTGAGAAAATCGCAAAAAAGTGAAAAATTATATGAATAAACTACTACACTTTCGGTTGACCAATTTTGATGAAAATGTTTGTGTCAGGTCTTCTAGTGGTATCTAACTTAAGTTTCAAATTTCAAGTTTGTACGATGTTCTGTTCTTGAGATATTCTGTTCACACACAGACCAATCACTAAAAGCATGTTTTTTGGATTCAGGGGTCTGAAAACATGTAGATCCGGTGAAAACTCGATTTCTTAAAATCAAAATGAGAACAATACTTTCCTTCCTATGTATTTATATAGGCAAGAGAAAGTAAAACAACTAAGTTGTTTGGTTGAAGATGCTTATTTAACTCTTGGTGTAATAAGCACAGATAATGATATGAGTTGATAAAAAGATAAAAGAATGCCAGACTTGACCAGGAGTCATATCCAGGACCCCTGGTATAAAAGCTAATTGTGCTGATCATTACACCGAGTCATTTCCACTTATTACTCAGGAGAACCTTTTCCCTTATTTTTACCTAACCATATACTCCATTTTATTAGACAGTTCATTGTCTGTAGATTTCAACTTGTCTTCATGTTTCATGACCTCTTGAAGGCAAAAAGAAGTTATCTTTAAAGCTAATCTTTCTGTAACTTTCTGTATGTCCACATGTGTATATAAATTTCATTATATTTTTCAGGTTCGTTAATTGAAAAGGGAGATTATATACCCCTGGGTGCAAATGTAAGTTCGACCGATTTTAAAGTTGTTCGACTGGATAAAGGTACGACTAATTCAATGACAGAAAATGCTATGGAATTTTATAATACACAACTTTACGGGAAATCGGTTGATAGAGTTCCTAGTAAGTAATTGAAATAATTTTTATTTTTAATTTTTTTTTGTGTTTGTATCTTTTTCTCTTAAAAGTTAGAATAAGAAACAATGAACATCAACACGAAAAATAATGTAAAGCAATACTGGTAGAGTAAAACAGTTTTTAACTGGCTGGTCAAAGGGGAAAAACTGCGCATCATTTTTGTCCCATTTCATTCACATCGTTGTCTCATTTCACAATAGATAACTTTTTGGTTTAAGGTTTTTACTTTCTCTTGCCTATATGAATATATAGTTGAAGGAAAGTATTGTTTTCATGTAGATTTTAAGAAATCGAGTTTTCAGCAAATTACACGTTTTCAGACCCCGTGAATCCAAAAAACATGTTTTTAGCGATTGGTCTGTGTGTGTGTGTGTGTAAAGTAACTGTCCCCACTTCTGCTCTCTGATTTGTATATACAAGGTACATTCGTAAAGTAAGTTCCGTTTTGACATAAAAAAAAGAACAAGTACAGATACAACAATGAAATTTATTTCATAAAAATCTACAACTTTTAAACTATTTTTCTACATAACTCCCATGATTTTCCAGGCATTTGTCATAGCGTGGTACAAGCTTTTGTATACCCTCTTCATAGAATGCTCTGCTGCCTGTGTAGTCAACCAAGAGGTAGCATGGTCTTTCAGCTCTTCATCGCTGTTCAACCGCTGACCGCCAAGGAAAGACTTCAGATGCAGAAACAAATGAAAGTCGCTAGGAGCGAGGTCAGGGCTGTACGGAGGATGATCAAACAAGTCCCAGCCAAAGTCCTGAAGGAGTATTTTTGTCTCATTCGCTGTGTGTGGTTGGGCATTGTCATGAATGAAAACCATGCCTTTCGTGAGCTTTCGGGCCAAATGCGATGAATGATTCAATGGTGGGAAGATGGGTTAGACAGTTCAAAGAAGGGCACGATGAAGATCGAAGTGGATGTCCATCTGTGGTTAGTGATGAACTGATTCGTGTAAGTTGATGAGAAAATACCTCTTGGTTGACTACACAGGCGGGCAGCATTCTATGAAGAGGCTATACAAAAGCTTGTACCATGCTATCAAATGCCTGGAAAATCACGGGAGTTATGTAGAAAAATAGTTTAATGGCCGGTTTCTCCAACATCAGTCAAATATACGATGACCACGATCAAATTTAACGGTGGTCAAAAGATGACCGTTCGTTTAAACTCGAAACTGTTTCACCAACTTTGATCTCGATCAAAACTGCTTCGGTCAAATTTAACCACGGTTTATTTCCACAGTCACTTATTTTCGA
This sequence comes from Catonia carolina, assembly GCA_035578175.1. NCBI lineage: Eukaryota > Metazoa > Arthropoda > Insecta > Hemiptera > Achilidae > Catonia > Catonia carolina. The sequence continues at coordinate 5,325,536 of JAQMRL010000003.1, forward strand.
AGTTGGCTACCGTGGTAACCGAGTTTCTTTTGGCTACATATGATTTTCTCATAATGTTATTGTTTTCATTCTGCGATACTCGTAACCTACAGTAGTGTTTTATATCATATCGTTTGGGTTTTTTTTTGAAATGGAATATGAAATCCGAATATGAGCTTATTTTTGCGTGCAAACCGCTGTGAAATTAGTTATAGGCCCTTTTATATCATATAACGACATAACCTCAGTTTCTCGCAACGTTGTCAATTTATGCCGAGATATTTCAATAAATGTATAAATTTTAAAATACAGAGTACATTTATTGATAGTGAAGTTAATAAATATTGATCAATAAATATGAATAAAAATAACGTAAATATATAAACAACGTAAATACTATGAAAAACGTAAAATGATATACTAATATAATGACGCCACGGCGTGTAATGTTACTTTTTGAGGCCCCTTGTAATGGCGTCATAAAAATCATACCATTATACGCCGTGACGTCATTACATTAGTATATCATTTTACATTGTTCATAGTATTTACGTTGTTTATATATTTACATTATTTTTATTCATGTTTATTAAACAGTATTTATTAACTTCACTATCAATAAATGTATTCTGTATTTTAAAATTTATACATTTATTGAAATATCTCGGCATAAATTGACAACGTTGCGGGAAAGTTAGGTTAGTTAGTTTGAACTCGATCAAATAATTTGACAGCCCATTTGACGCTCGTCAAATTTAACTGTTGATTTGACCGTGGTTAAAAATAACTAGCGTTGGTGAAACAAATTACTACTGATTTAACCATTGTTAAATTTTTAACCGTAGTTAAATGCTTCGACTGACGTTGGTGAAACCGGCCATAAGAGTAGTAGATTTTTATGAAATAATTTCATTGTTGTATCTATACTTGTTCTTTTTTTATTTCAAAACTGAACTTACTTTACGAACGTACTTCGTAAGAAGGTACTTTTAGCTCAATTATCATTATGCTCTACAATTTCCACTAAGATCAACCCCTGTCACAGCTCCTGCAGCAGTCATGCGCTGCCTTCATCAGTCTTTTTTGAGACCAACCCAATGGTCCTTTTATGAACAAACCAAAAAGGGAAAATAAGGTCCGGGTATAATTTTTTCTGGCATAACAAGCAGTTGGAATGTTAAATTATTTGCACTCGATCTGTTAGTTCCAGGGCTACAAAAAGTAGTTCTGTTTCTTATTACATGGTCACCCAATTATGTGACTGAAGCATTTAAGAACAGAAGAGGTAGAGGTGTAGAAGACATTAGTCAATGTTATCTCCCCTGAGAGTAATGAATTTCATTACACAGCCAGACCCTGTGGTGAATGAAGTGAAGGTGTCATTTGCAGAGTGGAAAGTAGATGCTTTTCAGAGGGTCTGGCATGCTGATAAGCATACTTTTCTACTCTGTGAGGAAGGTAAACTACCTCACTCCTTGTTTTATTTAGAAAAGCCTCTAGGGGTTCAAACCAGCCTTTCGGCTGATGACCTAAACAACATAATTTTTTTAAATAAAATGAATTTCAGCAGGTAAATTTAAAATTAAAATAGTGCTTTAAATTTGAAATTTTTGTAAAGTGTTAATATAATTTTATTTTTTTCAGCCAAATTATTATTTTCCGAAAGTGAGAAAATTAAAGCAAAGAACAGCCTAAAGAAGAAATGAATCATTGTAATTGAGTGGACATTTTGTAATAAACAAGTTTAATGAAATTATATTGTTATTTTTTATTTGATAATTAATATTATTACTTTCTTTGCCTATATGAATATGTAGGAAGGAAAGTATTGTTTTCATGTAGATTTTTCGAAATTGAGTTATCACCAGATCTACACGTTTTCAGACCTTTGAATCCAAAAAACATGTTTTTAGCGATTAGTCTGTGTATGTATGTGTGTGTGTGCGTGTGTGTGTGTGTGTGTGTGTGTGTGTACAAAATATCTCAAGAACGGAACATCGCACGAACTTGAAACTTAAAACTTAAGTTACATACCACTACCGTACCAGACACAAACATTTTCATTAAAATCGGTCAACCGGAAGTAGTAGTTTATTCGGGTATTTTTCACTTTTTGCAATTTCCTCACAAACTGGTCCTACGATTTTTTTAAAAATCGCCTGGTTTAGTAAATTTTTTATGCTCTACAAGATAGCGTAGGTGCCATGTTTGCTGAAATTCTTGGTAAGGCTGTTTTCACATAAAAAAATCGTTTTTTTAAGATTACGGCTTTCATGTGCATTTTAGCGCAATTATTTATGAAATAAAAGTTGTAGAGAATTTAAAACCCTACAACTTTTATTTCAAACATTTTTTGGTATAACGCTTAGTTTATGATAATTAGCGATTTTCTGTTTTTTCCTCACGAAAACACGTGAAAAATCGATTTTTTTAAGATTTCGGCCTTAGTATGTATTTTACGACAAAAAAGTATATAATCAAATTTATAGGAAATAAAAGATGTACAACGTTTATTTAAAGTTTTTTTTCTCTACAGAGCCTAGTTTAGCATGAAAGAGTGATTTTCCGTATTTTTAAGCCAAATAGGTTTATTTTAATTTTGCATCTTTCACTCATGATTAAAATAAGGTTATGTTTTTTGAGGTTAGTTTTCGTTTATTTCTAATGTTTTATTACTAATGTTAGTTTAATTGGTCATTATTTGCATTGGCAAGAGAAAGTTGTGTGAGTGTTTCACACCAGATTTTTATTTGATACTTAATAATATTTTTAATGTAAATTATAAGGTGAACCAACCCACTTTGTCTATTCAGATTTTATTCAATAGCACAAAAAAAAATCTTCCCAGAAAAATCTGTCTTAGTACACCATGACTTTAAACAAAAATTCATGAAAGAGTCTTCTTGTGTCCAAGTAATGTACAGTAGGTTTAATGGGACATAATGCTTGCAAAGGGGAATGTTTCATAGTTGCAGAAACTTGGTGAGTGAGGGATGTTTACTCTCTCTTTCCAACCAACAATGAATACAACATGCTACTAGCAAATCTGAAAACATTTTTACTTTCTCTTGCCTATATGAATATATAGGAAGGAAAGTATTGTTTTCATGTCGATTTTTCGAAATCGAGTTTTCACCGGATCTATACGTTTTCAGACCCCCTGAACCCAAAAAACATGTTTTTAGCGATTGGTCTGTGTGTGTGTCTCTGTGTGTGTGTGTGTCTGTGTGTGTGTGTGAACCCAAAAAACATGTTTTTAGCGATTGGTCTGTGTGTGTGTGTGTGTGTGTGTCTGTGTGTGAACAGAATATCTCAAGAACGGAACATCGTACGAACTTGAAACTTGAAACTTAAGTTACATACCACTACCGGACGCGACACGAACATTTTCATCAAAATCGGTCAACCGGAAGTAGTAGTTTATTCGTATAATTTTTCACTTTTTTGCGATTTTCTCAAAAACTGGTCCTACGATTTTTTTTAAAATTGCCTATTTTACTCAATTTTTTATTCTCTACAAGATAGGGTAGGCGTCATGTTTGCTGAAATTTTCGGTGAGGCTGTTTTCACGTAAAAACGTTGTTTTTTTAAGATTACAGCTTTAATATAAATTTTAGCGCAAAAACTTATATAATAAAAGTTGTAGAGAATTTAAAAACCTACAACTTCTGTTTCAAACATTTTTTTGTATAACGCTTAGTTTAGCGGTAATTTGCGATTTTCTGTTTTTCTTCTCACGAAAACGTGAGAAAAAAAACAGAAAATCGCAAATGGGCTGAAACTCTATACTTTCTTTTTTTAACTCTAATACTTTCTGGTAACACGCTATAAGTTGACGATTGCGCCTATCATGCGGAGGCGGAGGACAGTATACTATCTATCCTACTTACGAGGGCTATTCAGAAAGTAGGGAACGTTTTGTAAATAAACAAAAACTATGTAAACGAAATTTTTTTTATTATATACATCTGAAAGAGTGACTAAAATACTACTTTTCTACATAGTCACCAAGCAAATTGAGGCACTTGTCATTGCGGTGGATAAGCTTCAAAATTCCTTCGTCATAGAAATCCGCCGCCTGCGACCGCAGCCACTCAGTGACGCGTGCCCGGAGTTCCTCGTCGTCGTCGAAGCGCTGTGTTGCTAGCCAGTTCTTCATTCTTGGAAACAAGAGAAAATCACTGGGTGCAAGATCAGGACTGTAGGGTGGATGAGGGAAAACCTCCCATTTGAATGAATCAAGGAGTTCTTTTGTGCGGTTTGCCGTGTGAGGTCGGGCATTGTCATGAAGAAACAAAATTTTTGACGACAACTTTCCTCGGCGCTTGTTTTGAACTGCTCTCCTAAGGTTGCGCAATGTTTGGCAGTACCGATCAGAGTTTATTGTTGCACCACGCTCGAGAAAGTCAATGAGCAGCACACCCAAAACACGGGCGCGCGTCACTGAGTGGCTGCGGTCGCAGGCGGCGGATTTCTATGACGAAGGAATTTTGAAGCTTGTCCACCGCTATGACAAGTGCCTCAATTTGCTTGGTGACTATGTAGAAAAGTAGTATTTTAGTCACTCTTTCAGATGTATATAATAAAAAAATTTTCTTTTACATAGTTTTTGTTTATTTACAAAACGTTCCCTACTTTCTGAATAGCCCTCGTACATCAACCAACCCGAAAGCATAAGACATTTATCAAGCATGTAACTCAAAATGTAACCACCACAATAGTGATGTGACGCTCATGAGCGTCACATGTGCGACTCGCTCATGAGCGAGTCGCACAAAAGTGCTAGCTCTATTAACTGAGCGGTGAGCTTGGTAGCTCACCGCTCAGAGGTGGTCCGCTATTATTTTGAACGACCAGCACACCAGCACACCGAGCGTTTCTCCACATGCAGCACGCTCTTCGCCACAGCTGACTTGTACATCCCCTCCACGACTAAACCACTTTTCTTTAGTCGCATCATAGCAAGGGCTACCTATACCTAAACGCTGCTTGAAAAGTATACACTTCGTATCAAACTCTGCCACTGTTTGTGAGTGTGCGGAGAGGGGGTCATTATTCTTTCATACTATACTACAACAACCCTGAGACAAGTGGTTGTAAAATACCATTGTACTGTAGCAATTTTACCACGTGCATACGAAACAAAGATAGACACATGACAAAAATTTGTTTTTGGAAAGGGATGCATGAACGTTCAGATTGACGCACGCGCAAACACAACGTGCTGCGTGCGAAGGAGTGAGCGAAAGTCACCCTCGGCTCGACTCACTCTCTGTTTATTCACATAGCTCACCTCAGTGCTGTCGTATTAGAATCTACTAGCTCACTGCCACAGTTTACCCCGTCTCATCGTTCAATTGTACGGCACGCTCTGTGCCGTTCACTCAAGTGTGCGGAACGGCGTCTGCTAGTTTTACTGTGCCGTCCCATGACTACACCACAAACACTTAGTTATAAAATTCAGTTCTTGACCCATCACTCTAAAAAAGTAAGGAGTAATGTAATAATTTAAAGAAACTGAATTGTTTAAAATTCAATTGCAATTTAACATGACTTTACTGAAAATAATGAAATATGAAAACCCTAAAACAATACAATAACATTTTGATATTACCGTAAAACTAGTAGGCTTATTACTCGCGATAATAAGCTCGCATCGACGGAACTCACGGATTAATTAGTCTATCACTACAAATGTCAGAGTGCAATAATTCAGTTTACTGCTGATTATTAAAAAGGATACTAAATATAGTTTAGGCCTAGTATTATGGCTTATTTAGAATGAATATTTATTATTTAGGATAATTATTAAGAATCAATGAATAATGCAATGGGATGTTTATAAAATGACATAGTTGTAAACATAATAATTATATCAATGTAAGGGTAAAACTACAACACGATGTTATGGTTAGAGCTGTCGCTATGATGTATTTAGAAAAGCACATATAATGGTAGCACTTCCACCCCTCGCATAGACCAGTCTTACTCTCTCAATACCACTAGAAATGTGGTATTGTATATACTGCCTTAAGACGGCATTAGTCTCTGGAATGAACCTCGATTGCCGCCTTAAGGCGGCATTCGTACTGAACGTGTTAATAAATTAAAAAATTAATTGATGAATTAGTAAAAAAAAACTAAATAACATGTCAAAGATCTGTCAATGGATGGTGCTCCCCTCTTAATAAAACCCCCCTTCTCCAAAAAACAAAAAAATCTTATTCGATTTAAAGCAATTCTATGAAAGCGCATAATGTTTTCAGTTTTCATTTACCGCAGCTGTTACTTCGACAGCGTCAGTTGCAGAAATGCCGCAGCGGGCATCCCCACCTTTACCAACCAACTACCTTAAAGAATTCTCTGTGGAAGGGCAATCGTCAGGTCTTAATGTCGTGATTATGCTTGCTTTAAAGTAAAAAGTCTTCTGGAAAAAGTAAAAAAAGTGAAGTACTTGCTGGAATTTTTTTTTTTTTTTTGCGTCCCGGAGACTCCAGGAGGAGTATAGGGCATGTCAGTTATAACAACTGAAATACATATAAGAATCACACAATGTATCACTATTATCAAGAAAGAAATTCTTGTACGCTATAAAAAATTTCACTGATCAAGTAATTTTTCAGATTTTTTTTATTGGGAAATGAGGCTGCTGATCTAGCCACTAAGGAGCCTACACGCCAACTGGCCTTCACCATGGGTTACCGTCTGCATTAGCAGTAATTGCAAAACAGTCGAACGTTAAACCAAAAAAAAAAAAAAAAAAAAAAAAATTCACCATGGGTCTGGTGAAATAGTTCATCATTGATTCCTGGCAGGTAGAATGGACTGAAATCTCATTGCAACAAGTTACATGAGATAAATTAAGCTTTGGCCTACATCGTTAACGAAGAACAGAAAGGAAGAAGTTATAATCGACTTAGAATTGGGCACACCAGATTACCCATGGGTATTTCATGAATTCTGGTGATGCTCCAATATGTGTCAGGTGCGGTTGTCCTTTGAGAATCAAACATGTATTGGTGGATCATCTGATACGCAGCTCTGCATTGGCGATTCAACATACCCTTTGAATTACGAGATATAACGGGTGTTTTATTAAGGATGCAACCCTGATTATAAGAAGATAGAAGTAATACATCGGTAAATTTTCTGTCCCCCAATCGGTATGTTGGCAACAGTGTACTCAAGGCCAACTACCCAAGACAGTTAAAATATTTCAGTCAAGCAATAGTGTGATGACAGCAGTCGTTTCGTTATATTGTGTCAGCAATGGTTTTTTCCAAGGAAGAAATGGGTGTTTTATTAAGGACGCAACCCTGATTATAAGAAGATAGAAGTAATACATCGGTAAATTTTCTGTCCCCCAATCGGTATGTTGGCAACAGTGTACTCAAGGCCAACTACCCAAGACAGTTAAAATATTCCAGTCAAGCAATAGTGTGATGACAGCAGTCGTTTCGTTATATTGTGTCAGCAATGGTTTTTTCCAAGGAAGAAATGGGTGTTTTATTAAGGACGCAACCCTGATTATAAGAAGATAGAAGTAATACAATTTTTTCATTGCAATTTGCTATTCATTTATAAAATAATAATTTAGATTAATTAATAATTTGTAAAGTACGGAAAATAAAAATATGCCGTAGATTGTGGCTTTTAACATAGGGTTGTGTTCATAGGGTTGCCCCTACCTTATCTTGTAGAGCATAAAAAATTCAGTAAACCAGGTGATTTTTAAAAATTTTGTAGGACCCGTTTTTGAGAAAATCGCAAAAACGTGAAAAATTACATGAATAAACTACTACTTCCGGTTGACCGATTTTGATGAAAATGTTTGTCTCGGGTCGGTAGTGGTATCTAACTTGAGTTTCAAGTTCGTAGGATGTTCCGTTCTTGAGATATTTTGTTCACACACACACACACACAAACACACACACACACACACACACACACACACACACACACACACACACACACAGACCAATCACTAAAAACATGTTTTTGGGTTGAGGGGGTCTGAAAACATGTAGATCCGGTGAAAACTCGATTTGTCAAAATCGACATGAAAACAATACTTATCTTCCTATATATTCATATAGGCAAGAGAGAGTAAAAACATAGAGATAGGTTTTTAAATACAAGAAGAGAATGACTCTGGAAACATTTAATATTTACAGACTTCTTTCATGCAAATCCAAGTTACCAACGACGTCCAAATTAACCATTTACAACTCCTACCTTCGACCAATATGGAGCTATGCCAGTCAGCTTTACTGCTGTGCAAAACCATCGGTATTGGCAAAGATTCAGTGTTTCCAATCAAAGTTTTTACGGAGGATAGTTAATGCCCCATATTATGTAACCTATAGAATGCTACACTCAGACCTAAACGTACCCTACATAAATGACGTTTTCTCAAAACTCTATACAAAATTTAGGAAGAAACTCGTGAACCACCACCATAACCCATTGATCTCAAATCTGGCTACGCAGACTCTCCCAAACAATCCAATAAGACGTATGAAACGTCTATGGAGCCGGGACCTCATCTATTAACATAGTACTGTAATTGAATATCCATTAAAATGTTCTAAATGCTGCACTTAATATTACACTTGTCTATTCACGTCGGAGTTCTGTCACTGGACTGTGTCTCCACTCAATATATACGTTTGTATACCATGTTAATTTTTCCCAAATTTTGTGATATCACATTCACTGATTGTTTCCAACAGTTTGTGAATTTCCAGAATAGAAATAAAAAAAAAGATATATTTATTAATATTTAGATATTAACAATACTGTATCCACAACATCGTAAGTTCCCATTTTAATAAACAAGTTGTTATTATTTATGAGTACGTATTACATGATGCAAAGTACACTTGGAAACCTACCAGTGGATCAGCATGCAGGTTTATACAAAATAAACCTATGAGCTGATATGCACAGGTGACCAATTCGTAGGCTCTCTCACCAGGGTTTACTGTGAGACATCTGATTAAAATATCGTGGCACATTTCTGCTAGCAGGTTCCCGCTTGTAAGTGACCTACGACCAGTGTTTACTATGTGGTTACCCTTGTGGCCTAAAGCTGTTATTTTGTGCAGTTTATTTTATTGCGGTGGTGGTGGTGGTGGTGGTGGTGGTGGTGGTGGTGGTGGTGGTGGTGGTGGAGGAGGAGGAGGAGGAGGAGGAGGAGGAGGAGGAGGAGGAGGAGGAGGAGGAGGAGCATGGAGAAGGAAAAGAAGAAGTATTGCTTGAGTCCCAGCTCCGTGTAGTTGGAAGGAAGGAATACAGTGCGTTGTTATAGTAGTGGGAGAATGAATGAGTGTTAGTAGTGTTTCATTGCTGCTGCATTTGTAGTGGTAGCGTTTACTAACTAGACTAAAAAAATATTCTTATCATCTGGCGCATTAATTTAACAGTACCTACCGGGTTAATAACTTAGTTGGATTCATAATATTTAACTTACCAATTTATATCAAAAATGTAATAAATACAAACAAATATATGTTAAATAGGGAAAGTTTGAAAGCGAATGTTTTGTATGAGAGTAATACAACAATTGTTCTCCCAGCGTGCATCACTCATTCAATATACCTCACCCGTACCCCCTTCACCCCGCAACTACACAAAGCTTGGAACCACACAATAGAAGAAGTGTTGTTTTGATAAAGCAAGGAAAATCAAATGTTATTAAAGGAGTTTAAACATGCTTGGAGCAATTAATGTGTATTTACCTTGAGAGCAACTGGTATAAGTATTGTAATAATACAGCTGACATTACATTACAATACTGTATTATCTGCCCATAACAGACAGGTGGAGTGTCAAATTATTTACACTCAATCTGTTTGTTACAGGGCTAAAATAAATAGTTCTGTTTCTTATCACATGGTCAGCCAATTGAATGACTGAATCATTTAAGAGCAGAAGAACAGAAGAGGTAGAGGTGTAAAAGACACTAATCAGAGTTATCTTCTCTGAAAGTAATGAATTTCATTATACAGCCAGACCCTGTGGTGAATGAAGTGAAGGTGTCATTTGCAGAGTGGAAAATATGTGCTTTTCAGAGGGCCCGGCATGCTGATAAGCGTACTTTTGCACTCAGTGAGGAAGGCAATGGTAAACCACCTCACTCCTTGTTTTACTTAGTAAAACCTCTGCAGGTTCAAACCAGCCTTTTGGCTGATGACCTAAACAACAACAACACTGTATTATGTACAAACATAATGAAGATAAATACACAACTTGGTGTGTGTGTGTGTGTGTGTGTCAAAGAGATTAGATTGACAAGGAGTAAATCTATTTGAATTGTCACAAAATTACAAGATGTAGCTACTAATCACTTCGTCATTTTGTCAACATCACAGCTCTCTTGTGCAAAGAGACATTCAAATAAACTTATTACATGTAAAAATGACAACTGACAAAACATAAATGTAATGAAATCATTATTTTAAATTTAAATCATTTCTTTATTTCAACACATATACAAAGATGAAAATTATCAATTTTCTTATTATTCAACTCCAAATAAATATTTTTACAAATTTTTTGTTTAAGCTACACTTATAATATTAAATGTATCAAATACATAATATATCATGCTATACAAAAATATTTCAATTACATAAATATTCATAATTATAAAGTATATTAATACAAATATAAATAGATTTAAAAATATTAAGTAGAACCCTGAAAGTAAGTTATAATTAGGACAAAGGGGATGAAAAATGATAAATTATTGAATTAATTTAGGGATGGAGTTAACATTCATAAAAATATTTCTTTGCTGGTAATTGTGTTACATATTCTTTTTATAAAATCCTGAATAAAAGCTATTTGAAGATTTTACCTTCATCCCCTAAAATCTAGGTGGGTGTTGAAAAGCACAGAATAGTTTCAGAAATCATAACTTGGGTGTACTTTACCAGTTTATATGGAATTGATGTCAAATGAAAGACTTTATCGAGTGCACCACATATAGTTGCTGGATTCATTCCCTATTTATTCAAGTTGTTAACAACTAATTTTTAGAGATGAAGGTTCCTTGGTTCAAATCCTAGTAAAGGTAACTTTTATATGAGGCGTTGCGGACCAGAAGGGCGAACTCAACAAAGGGTAGTTTTGAGAAAAACGCAAATTAAACTTTTTGATCCAAGGGCGAACTCAACAAAAATTGCAGAGTGTATGATGGATACCGATAGGAAGGGGAAAGGGTAGAAGTGGGGTGGGATCAGTAGCGTAGAGGTGACAAGACTCACGTCTTCCTGTTGAGTTCGCCCTTCTGGTCCACGCAACTATCGTTCAAAGTAAACTCCCTGATTTTTTCTACTTCTCTTTTCATATAATTTAAAAGGCGAACTCAACAAAATATACCTATAACATTGAAGTTTGTAACCCGAAGATGCCAAATAAAACAAAACAAAAAAATCTGGTGTGGAACACTCACACAACTTTCTCTTGCCAGTGCAAATAATTAAAAATAAACCTAACATTAGTAATAAAACATAAGAAATAAACAAAAAACTAACCTCAATAAACATAACCTAATTTTTAATCATGAGTGAAAGACGCAAAATGAAAATCAACCTCAGTTTGGCTTAAGAAAACGGAAAATCACTCTTTCTCTCTAAACTAGGCTCTGTAGAGAAAAATGCTTTAAATAAAAGTTGTAGATCTTTTAATTTTCTATAAATTTAATTATATACACTTTTGTCGTAAAATGCATACTAAGGCCGAAATGTTTAAAAAATCGATTTTTCTCACGTTTTCGTGAGAAAAAAACAGAAAATCGCAAATTACCGCTAAACTAAGCGTTATACAAAAAAATGTTTGAAATAAAAGTTGTAGAATTTTAATTTGTCTACAACTTTTATTATATAAATTTTTGCTCTAAATTGCATATTAAAGCCGTAATCTTAAAAAAACTATGTTTTTACGTGAAAACAGCCTCACCCAGAATTTCAGCAAACATGACGCCTACCCTATCTTGTAGAGAATAAAAAATTGAGTAAACCAGGCGATTTAAAAAAAATCGTAGGACTAGTTTTTGAGAAAATCGCAAACAAGTGAAAAATGACACGAATAAACTACTACTTCCGTTTGACCGATTTTGATGAAAATGTTTGTGTCGGGTCTGGTAGTGGTATGTAACTTAAGTTTCAAGTTTCAAGTTCGTGCGATGTTCCGTTCTTGAGATATTTTGTACACACACACACACACACACACACACACACACACAGACACACACACAGGCCAATCGCTAAAAACATGTTTTTTGGATTCAGGGGCTCTTAAAACGTATAGATCCGGTGAAAACTCGATTTCGAAAAATCGACATGAAAACAATACTTTCCTTCCTATATATTCATATAGGCAAGAGAAAGTAAAAATTATCCTATGTTGATTTCGCCCTTCTGGTCCGGAACGCCTCATATAAACTTTTATATGAATTTGAATACTAGACGTTGGTACACCGGTGTACTTTGATGGTTCAGGTTGAATTAACCATATTTTCTCAGGAATGGTCGGCCTTAGTCTGTACAAGAAACTTTATTTACATGTCACACATATAATCCAAATCTCATTGTGCATGTGGTTGCCTATTGGTTTTTATTGGAATTGAACAGACTGTAACGTGTAGTCATTCTTCTTCCTAAAGTGCCTTAATTTTAGTTTAAGCTATAAGTTTTGTAATTTATTTAATTGAAATAGGCTAATTGCATTTTGTTAGTAGGCTAAATTTAATAATTAATTGTTGTTGTTTAGGTCATCAGCTGAAAAGCTGGTTTGAACCTCTAGAGGTTTTACTAAGTAAAACAAGGAGTGAGGTGGTTTACCGTGCCTTCCTCACTGAGTGAAAAATTACACTTATCAGCATGCCAGGCCCTCTGTAAAGCACATATTTTCCACTCTGCAAAATGACACCTTCACTTCATTTACCACAGGGTCTGGCTGTATAATGAAATTCATTACTTTCAGAGGAGACAACTCTGATTAGTGTCTTTTGCACCTCTACCTCTTCTGTTCTTAAATGATTCAGTCATTTAATTGGGTGACCATGTGATAAGAAACAGAACTATTTATTTTAGCCCTGCAACGAACAGATTTAATGTAAATAAATTAACACTCCACCTGTCTGTTATGGGCAATAATAATTAATTATAATTATTAATTGTGTCAATAAATTAATATAAATCCCTGGGTTTTGGCCTTGTTTGTTTTCCTGGTTTTTTCCTATGAGTGTGTTAATTCTATGATATTTTATTATGTTAATGTATTTATTGTATGTTAATTTCTATGATATTTTATTCTTCAGCCTGTGTGGCTGAAGAAAATCTCTTTTTTGGTTTTTAATGGTCCTTAATTTGGTTTACCTTGTTGTTATATTGGCTACCTTCTAGAGGCCCCCAATTTTGGACCTTAATAATGGCATATTAAGGCTTTTCCTGTTCTGCCATTCCAATCCCCCACTTTAAATATTAACTTGATGTGGATAGGGTTGTCTATAAGGGGCATTGGGAGACCAAAAAGAAAAAATTAATAAATTTTATTAGTTTAAAGTAAGTCTGTTTATTATTTAATGTAGATCCACATCCTGAAAGAACCTAGGCTAAAATGTTACAGTATTATATCTTTATAATACTTGAAATATGCCCAAAATAGGCAAGGTGGAGTGTTATTTTAATTGCACTCTATCTGTTTGGTCCAGGGCTAAAAAAAATAGTTCTGTTTCTTATCACGTAGTCAGCCACTTATATGACTGAACTATTTAAGAACAGAAGAGGTAGAGGTGTAAAAGACACTAGTCAGAGTTATCTCCTCTGAGAGTAATGAATTTCACTATGCAGTCAGACCCTGTGGTGAATGAAGTGAAGGTGTCATTTGCAGGGTGGAAAGTGAGTGCTTTTCGGAGGGCCTGGCATGCTGATAAGCATACTCTTTCAACTCAGTGAGGAAGGCAATGGTAAAACACCTTACTCCTCGTTTTTACTTAGTAAAACCTCTAGAGGTTCAAACCAGCCTTTCGGCTGTTGACCTAAACAACAAAATACTTGAAATGATGTATGTGAAGTGAACGAGGAACATTCTGTAAGTGTGACATCACAGAACATCTGATTTATTGTAAGGCATGTGCATATAGGCACACCTATTCTATTCTTTCTGCCATGGTATTATACCAGGTGTACAACATAAAATGGAACCCATAATGTAATCGCTGCAGAATCCGTATGTTACGTTGAAATAGAATTGTCTGAATGATGCGGATAATTTAAATAAAAATTTGGTGTGAAACACTCACACAACTTTCTTTTGCCAATGCGAATAATAAAATGGCGCTTACCCTATCTTGTAAAGCATAAAAACATGTAGTAAATGAGACAATTTTTAAATAAAATTGTAGGAGCCATTTTTGAGAAAATTTCAAAACATGAAAAATTACATGAAAAAACTACAAGGCCTACTTCTGGTTGACCAATTTTGATGAATATGTTCGTGTCGGGTTCTCTAGTGGTACCTAACTTAAGTTTCAATGTTCAGGTTTCAACTCTGTACGATGTTCCGTTCTTGAGATATTTTGTTCACACACACACACACACACACACGCACACACACACACACACGCACACACACGCGCGCGCGCGCACACACACACACACACACACACACACACACACACACACACACACCAATCACTAAAAACATGATTTTTTGGGTTCAGGGGTCCTGAAAACGTGTATTCCAGGTGAAAATTGGATTTCTTAAAGTCGACATGAAAACAATACTTTTCTTCCTGTATATTCATAGGCAAGAGAAAGTAAAAATAATATTAGGCCCTAAACGGGAATTAGATGTTGCATTTATTACCTTCTTTTTATAGAAAAGATGTTGAAAATGACCACCCTGAACATCGATGCATTTTTGTGCTCCAGAAAAGACGTCTAATGCAAAACGTTGTTGTCAATTGCATTGATTTCTCGTTTAATGTTCACTTTTAGTTTATCAATATTGTGGCGATTAGATGCATAAACTCTCTCCTTTAAGAAGCCGCAAAGAAAAAATCGCAAGGAGAGAACTCAGGGGATCATGGAGGGCACCGTAACAACTTGTTCATTCGTGAAAGCAGAATGAACGATTTAGTGAAAAGTTTGACATATGACATGTTGCTCCGCTTGTTGAAAAAAGCTGTAATTATTTATTCTCGTTATATGTATATTGCGCATATTATAGTTCTTTGAAAATATTGACTTAAACTTATGTATTGACAATTTGATTACACTACTTGGGAGTGAAAACATTATAGGGTAGCGGTTAAGTTATGAGTTCGATTTTATATTGCTCACTCTGTATAGGGTGATTCAAAAAGAGCGCCGGTTTTGATATATCAAATTAAGAGATTTATTTTGTTGAAAAACTGAAAATAAATAAATCAACAAGTTCATCTTACCTTCCGATTTCATTTATGAAAAATGATGTCATGCATGTGTCCTCCTCTACTGCGCTGGCACGCATCAACTCTGTCCATGAAATTGGATATTACTGCACGACAAGTTTCGACTTCCATTTGCCCGATAACCCGTCGAATTTCCTCCTTCAAGTCATTGATGTTTCGGGGTTTATTGGCATACACCAATGACTTCAGATGACCCCAAAGATGAAAGACACAAGGCGTCAAGTCACACGACCTTGGTGGCCATTGATGGTCGGAATTACGAGAAATGATGCGATCCTGGAACCGTTCACGGAGCAACAACATTGTTTCTCGTGCAGAAACTGAATTTTATACGGGTGATATTGGAGATCGTACCGAAGAATTCTCCGTACAGAAGAACATCGTAAACCTAATTGTTGAGAACGGCGACATATTGATTTTGCTGGGCTAACAGCCACACTGTCACGGACCAACGTAACGTTCTCCTCAGTTCGGTCAGAACGACGACGTCCAGAACTTTTAAGGTCGACTGTTGAACCCGTCTCAAAAAACTTTTTCATGAGCCTGCGAACTGTTTATTCATTCGGTGCTTCATTACGTCCTAGAGTACCGCGAAGTCGCCTGACAGTAGCCGCATAACTCTCTCCACTCTGGTAAAATGTTTTGACGATTAACACTCGTTGTGCAATAGTAAACTTCTCCATGGTTAGACACAGACTGCGAGAGTACTACACTGCGAACAAGAGAAACTACAACTGAATCGTCAATCGGAATGTTCTCCGAAATAGAAATGAGGTCTCACAATGTTGCCAACCGATAAACAAAAATTTACCAGCCGTTTAAAAACCGGCGCTCTTTTTGAATCACCCGTTATAAAGAAAATTACTTAAAACACACAATATTAGACTATGAGCATCCAAAGTTAAATTACTTTACAGAGTAGTTATAAACTATTCAGCACGAATAAAATAACAACGAAACAATGCAAGTACGTACCCTACTTAAAAACCAGTACTTTTAGTCTACAATATAGAGTGATTTTTTAGTCCTGTTATCCAATTGTTAATGTCTGGTAATATTTTTCTAAAAAAAATAAATTTTGTTTTGTGACACTAAGTTGGTAGCCCTACTCAACCAGTATGGATATGGCAGTGTGAGTTGATTCTCCTTGAGCTGTGTAAAATTTTGTGCCATTTCCGGTCGTGCTACGAACAGAATGTCTTTTATCTTAAAACAATCTCTTGTTTAAATCTGGAGACTGAAGCTCTAGAACTAATCGTATGTGATACGGATACAATTTCAATTTTTTAGCAGCTTTCTGAGCACTCGAACATGACAAATCAACATGCGAGGAAATTTTTTTTTTTTTTTTTTGGGTTTAACGTCCGACTGTTTTGCAAATTGCTGCTAATGCAGACGGTGAAGGATGAAATGAATTTTTGTAACGAATGAAAAAATGCCATGTCCGAGTGGGATTCGAACCCAAGACCGCGTGATGAGAGGCGAGCACGTTACCAACATCGCCAACGCGGCCGGCGAGGAAAGTTTTTGTAAACTTTTCAATCTTGTTTTCACATTCTCTTAACGTCATCTGTCAAGAGAGTTGGTCGACCACTACGTTTTCTGCTGTAAACAATACCTGCCTCTAAAAATCAGTTAGTTAGCCTAGAAATTGACTAGAATAGAGTGGAGGAACACCAAAAAATTTAATTTGAAATGATTCTTTTACACTCTCATACGATTTTGTAGCAAAATATTGTTCAAGAATGAAACCCCGTTGTTTTAGGGTAAAAGACATTCTGTTCGTAACAACTGGAAACAGCAAAAAATTTTACGCAACTCAAGGAGAATCAACTCAAACTGTCGTATCTATACCGGTTGAGTAGGGCTACCAACTTTGTGTCACAAAACAAAATATCCCATTCTTAGAAAAAAATTATCAGACATTAACAATTGGGTAACAGGACTAAAAAATCACCCGGTATTATCATTATTAATTGATTGAAAAGGCTGTGGCAAACAGTTTTGTTTACAACACTTGACAAGTTCATACAGACCGCAGTAAAGCCACCACTTTACTTTTCACTGACAAAATAAATGAAGATCACAAATTTTCCCAACATTCATCGATTGAAAGTCTCCTTCTGAGTAGATAAGAGTATTATTTATAAAACAAAGCATTATCTTCGTCTGTTTTTGTGCAGTCGTGAGAAAGTGAGAAAGGAATTCCCCTTCCGCTCCACATCACGTGTAATAACGGGTGTTTCAAAAAGGACGCACTTCGAAGTTTAAGGGTTAATATTTTCTACATAGGGAATATTTTTTCCCCCCAAATAACAGTTGGCACTACCGTACTCAATGCTGACCCATTGTGTATTACTGACATGTACTAGTGCTACCCCAGTATTCAATTGTGCCTGTAGTGTCTGTATAAGTTGAAACATGGTTTTTTCAAAGGATGAGCGTGTTTTTATTATTGAAAGTTATTGCGCATATAAATCTTACGAACGAGTGAAAGACGAGTTCCAGTTAAAATTTCCCAATTCTGAAGTACCTAATAACACCACAATATCGCGTCTGATTAATAAATTTCGTGAGACTGGTAGTGTACAGGATCGGAAAAGCACAGGTCGACCATCAGTGTTGACAGAACAAGTTTTGGACGATGTGAAACAACGTTTGACTACCTCACCCGGCAAATCACTCAGAAAGTTATCTTCACAGGCTTGATTATCACTATCTTCCGCTTTAAGGGCTACAAAAAAATTAAATCTGCATCCTTACCGCATCGGTGTCGTTCATGAACTGAAAGAAGTTGACCATGGGAAACGTATACAGTATTGTCGTTGGATACGTTCTCTTGTTAATGACAGCGGTGTTGAAATATTGGATCATGTTTATTTCAGTGACGAAGCATGGTTTCACTTGGATGGTTACATCAACACCAAAAACTGCCGAATATGGAGCGCTCATAATCCTCACACATTTCATGAACATCCACTACACGCACGTAAAATTGGTGTTTGGTGTGCGATCTCCCGGCGTCGTATTGTTGGGCCTTTATTTTTTGACACATCTGTAGATGGTGTGGTGTACCGCAACTTAATTGAACAATTTATAGCGTTGTTAGAATTACACGATCGAGATTGTTGGTTTCAGCAGGATAACGCAACGTGCCATACTTATACTGAAACGCTGAATATGTTACGAGAATTTTTTGGCCATCGTGTGATATCAAAAGGATTGTGGCCACCAAGATCCCCAGATCTTACTCCTGCGGATTTTTTTCTTTGGGGAATTTAAAGAGTAAGGTTTTTAAAAACAATCCTCATACAATTGAAGAATTGAAGGCTAATATTGAAAGTGAGATTACAAACATTAATGAGCAAACACTACGAAAAGTGGCTGCAAATGTTATGAAACGTGTCCGAACTTGCATTACAAGCGGAGGAAGTCATTTTGAACATTTATTGTGAAGTTTTAAAGGTAATCTGAATGTTATAAAGGTAATAGTTTCATACCTTATAATTTGTAATTACTTAATGTAATAAATTAGCGTTCTCAAACTTCGAAGTGCGTCCTTTTTGAAACACCCGTTACTAGCCGAACGGTATAACAACAGCACCTTGAACACTGCTACTCTGCCCGATATTATTAGCTACTATTATAAGAAATGAAAAAAACTGATACACCAGGTCCCTCTTTCACTTCCCGCTCAAAAAACGTTATCAGACTATTAATAATATCACGACTTTGACTGCAAAACTTGAACTTTTTTTGCCGAATTTATTTTTACTTTCTCTTGCCTATATGAATATATAGGAAGGAAAGTATTGTTTTCATGTCGATTTTTCGAAATCGAGTTTTCACCGGATCTATACGTTTTCAGACCCTCTGAACCCAAAAAACTTGTTTTTAGCGATTGGTCTGTGTGTGTGTGTGTATGTGAACAGAAAATCTCAAGAACGGAACATCGTACGAACTTGAAACTTGAAACTTAAGTTACATATCACTACCGGACCCGACACGAACATTTTCATCAAAATCGGTCAACCGGAAGTAGTAGTTTATTCGTATAATTTTTCACTTTTTTTGCGATTTTCTCAAAAACTAGTCCTACGATTTTTTTTTAAAATCAACTGGTTTACTACATTTTTTATGCTCTACAATATAGGGTAGGCGCCATGTTTGCTGAAATTCTGCTTGAGGCTGTTTTTACGTAAAAACATTTTCTTTTTAAGATTGCGGCTTTAATATGCATTTTAGCGCAAAACGTTATATAATAAAAGTTGTAGAGAATGTAAAATTCTACAACTTTTATTTCAAACATTTTTTTCTATAACGCTTAGTTTAGCGGTAATTTGCGATTTTCTGTTTTTTTTTCTCACGAAAACGTGAGAAAAATCGATTCTTTTAACATTTCGGTCTTAGTATGCATTTTACGACAAAAGTGTATATAATTAAATTTATAGAAAATTAAAAGATCTACAACTTTTGTTTAGAGCATTTGTCTCTACAGAGCCTAGTTTAGCGTGAAAGCGTGATTTTCCGTATTTTTAAGCCAAACTGAGTTCGATTGTCATTTTGCGTCATTCACTCATGATTAAAATATGGTTATGTTTTTGAGGTTAGTTTTTGTTTATTTCTAATATTTTATTAATAATGTTAGGTTTATTATTAATTATTTGCATTGGCAAGAGGAAGTTGTGTGAGTGTTTCACACCAGATTTTTTACCCTATTTTCACTAATTGTTTTTATGAACTCAGAACTGAACCGACTCAACGAAAAAGTAAACAGCTTTGAATAATAATAGATACTACATTGGAAATTAAAATCCTATAAATAGCAGTACCTATAGTAAACGATAAAAATAAATACATGAGATAGAACAACAGAGATAGATTACAACATTTGTGTAGAATAACACTTCACTTCAATAACTATTAATTATTATAACTAATTAATTATAACTAATTAATCACTTCAATACACTAAGGTTAGAACTCAACGACAGAATTGTTAAGTAGCACTACTCACGCACACCCCTCTCCTTATTAAATGGACTTTTCCATTCAGACTACTCCCACCTGCTTAGACTGGCCCAAGGCACTGTGGCGTCACTTTTCTTTTTACAGAATATTTTCACTATTTTAACAATTTAATTTCCACAACGAAATCGTTACATTTCATTTTTGTGTCTTATCATTTATTGTAACTAGAACCCTAAATAATCTGGATTAACATTTTATGTGTATTCTTGAATGTGTGTTTGTAGCGTTTCACTGTTGCTGAATTTGTAGTGGTAACGTGTACTAACTCGTAGACTAAAAATATTTGGTGCTACTTTTTTGAGGCAGCACAACCTACTCGACACAACGCAAACGTACAAAAATGTAAACTTTTTTATGTAGAATAGCTACCTATAATTTTTTTTTGTAATCCCTAATTTGTGTACGTTACAATCTGTTCAATTCAGAACAATAAGCAACCCCATGACCCAATGAGATGAGGATGATGTGTATCACGTGTATATGAGGTCTAGTCTTGTACAGACTCAGGTCGACCATTCCTGAGAGAGTATGGTTAATTGAACCCCAACCATCAAAGTACACCCACAACCACTGTTTAGCATTCAGATCCGTATACAAGTAACTACCCTTACTAGGATTTGAACCAGGAACCTTCGTCTCCGAAAGTCAGTTGTTAAACAGCTGATTTTGGCGACGATTTTACCTCTAGACCAACCCGGTGGGTTAAGCTTTTTAACCATAAAAATGAAAATTTTAATTTGTAGGTAGCCTATGAAGGTCGCAATCTTAAAAGAAACAACTGTTTCGCAAAAAATAAAAAATTGCACGAATAAACTGCTACTTTTGGTTGACCAATTTTGATGAAAATATTCGTGTCAGGTTCCCTAGTGGTACCTAACTTAAGTTCAAAGTTTCAACTTGGTACAATGTTCCATTCTTGATATATTTTGTTCTCACACAGACCATAATTGTAAAAAATATGTTTTTTTTTGTGTCAGGGGGCCTGAAAACGTGTATTACCAACGAAAACTCGATTTTAAAAGATGGACATGAAAACAATACTTTTCTTTCCAATATATTCATATAGGTTAGGACAGGAGAAAGAAACAAACGCGCCAGTTTCGTATGTTATTTTATTACTTGCCAATGATATGTGTCAATAATATACTAACGGGTGTTTTATTAAGGACGCAACACTGATTATAAGAAGATAGAAGTAATACATCGGTAAATTTTCTGTCCCCCAATCCGTATGTTGGCAACAGTGTACTCAAGGCCAACTACTAAGACAGTTAAAATGTTCCAGTCAAGCATTAGAGTGGTGACAGCAGTCGTTTCGTTATATTGTGTCAGCAATGGTTTTTTCCAAGGAAGAACCGGGTGTTTTATTAAGGACGCAACCCTATGTTAAAAGCCATAATCTACGGCATATTTTTATTTTCCGTACTTTACTAATTATTACTTAATCTAAACTATTATTTTACAAATGAATAGGAAATTGCAATTAAAACATTATATTACTTCTATGTTCTTATAATCAGGGTTGCGTCCTTAATAAAACACCCGGTTCTTCCTTGGAAAAAACCATTGCTGACACAATATAACGAAACGACTGCTGTCATCACATTAATGCTTGACTGGAACATTTTACTGTCTTAGGTAGTTGGCTTTGAGTACACTGTTGCCAACATACCGATTGGGGGGACAGAAAATTTACCGATGTATTACTTCTATCTTCTTATAATCAGGGTTGCGTTCTTAATAAAACACCCGATAGTATAACCATTCTGTATTTTTCAACTATCTAAATATATTATTTATCTACAATGTAATTGAGCATTCGTAATAGAAAATAATTGTTATTGTCATCTTATTAATATATTATGAATCATCTAAACTCTCTTCATTGTCAGTTTGTAGACAAGCCTTTATATTTTGCACGTAAAGGTGCGTAGGGCTTATAGACGCACGAGCAGAGCACAAGAGGAGCGGCTAGTTGAAATTATTTTTACAAAGAGCACACTCTAAACCAGGAGCAGTCATTCAACAACAGCCACCGCAGCATCATGTCTTCACCCGATGAAAATTATGCAATTTTAGTAATGTCTGGTGCAGCTTTAGTGATGGCCACTTTGTCCAAGAAGCATCGATGTTGGTGGCACACCGAAATTTATAAAAGACGCTCTGGTACGGAGCTTTTGTTGGACTTGAAGTCTCAAGAAATAAGCGGTCAATATAAAAATTTTACGGGAATGCTGATTTTAAAAAAACTGCTCCAGAAGAGTAGACTTGTGTTTGGATCCCATAATAATGAGTTGGTCTTAAACAGAGCGTTTCATAATGTTCTTCGGGTTACGAAAATGTAGTACTGTCACCGGATGGTGACATACAGTGGTGAACCTTATCTGTTTGCTGGCCCTGAAAAGGGCCGTTTATGTGTGTGTCTGCCGGGGCAGACAGAGGTGTTTGATGGCCCTGAAAAGGGCCGGTGTAAACCTTAATGAATTGGTCCTAAAAAGGACTGTTGTGCTGGTCTCGAAGGAGACCGGCGTAAGCAGCGCGTGGCTGCGGCGGCGGCAGCTGCCAGAGCTGTGGCTGCGGCTGCTGCAAGGGCCAGAGCATCTTCTTTCTTTATCTCGTGGATATAGTCGGTCGATCTTCGTCGCAGATGTACAGTGTAATCACAGGCGGCTCAGTGCACTACGCTTATATAGCTACTGAGAGCGCTGTGGTAGGGGGGGGGGTAACTCGCTCGGCCTTGGCAACAAAGTCCTCTGTCGGAACGCAGCCGAAAGGTTTGTCGGTACGCCGTTAAAGGGTTTGTCGGTATGCCGCCAAAGGGCCTACCGCGCCGACAAAGGCCGGCAACACAATAATGATTAATTAGAAGGGGCGGCGGTGACAGTACAAAATCCTATTTCACTTACCTAAATGAAAGTTGTACGGACCGATGCAGCGACTCAAACAGTTATTTTTAAACATCTATAAACATTCAACGAACCGATTATCAGTCTAATGAAAAAGCGCAGAATTTCTTATTTCTTTCACACATTAAGAATGCCAGAGAATAGGTTATTAAAACAACTTATAACCAGAGGAATCAGTGTGAAATCTGGTGGAAGATATATCTCAGCAATTAAAGAGGATCTTGACGAAGTTGGACTGAGGATTGAAGATGCGACAAATAAACCAAAGATAAGGGCGTTTCTAAATGCAAAATGTTTTAATGTGGACAAGGTGGCTAGAGTTGTGCAGGTAACTGACGAACAACGATAAGCAAGATCTGAAAACATGAGGAGGTATTGGCAAAAACGGCGAGCCAATGAAGTACATGGGAAGCGAACCAGAAGGTTGACTAGAGTGATCCATTGAGGTCAAACAAGCTAAAAAAAAAAAAAAAAAAAATAAAAAAATAAAACGTTGAACGTATGCTCCTTTGGTGACATGGCACACACCAACACGAAAGTTTAGCTCTTGCCAAACACGTTCTAACCTATTTTATCTCTTTCGATAGAGTTGATTGCATTGATTATAGGATCCTTCAGCTCAGTGATATCGTTCGGGGCATTGGTGGGATAAACACCTTGTCTTTCACATAACCCCAGAGAAAAAGTCACACGGCGTGAGGTCTGGTGATCTTGGTGGCCACAATATAATTGAAATTCGTGAAATTACGTGAAATTCTAGCACACAAAATGACTTCTCGCTTCCCGTGGGAGCCATTTTCTCTACTGTTTACGCCTAGCGGGCAAACGGTTAACTAACTTAACTGTTCGTTATGTGGAAAAAAATATTTGAAGTGCTTTTTCATACAGTACTTGTTTCATTCTTATAAGTGAAATACTTTTTTGTACTGAATTTTCGTAACCCGAAGTACATTATGAAACGCCCTGTATATTCAGGTCAATACATTTTGAAACATTTTCCTCTGACTACTCTATAATTAAATTATAAATATCTGAACAAAATAGAAAACCAAAAATAAATATATACTGTATAATATAAAAATAACAAAATATATAGAATAGAACAATAAAAAGATATTGTAAATGGTAAATACGAGAAACGATACTCGAAAGAGGCTCGTGGGAAGCTACAACGCCATACAAATATGAACTAGCGAGTACAATGGTACAAAGTATGTCTTGTACCATTATGTCCATATACCACTATGGTATATACCACTATGTCAAGTATGTCTTGTATGTATGTCTTTAGTAATGTCTTTGTACCTTTGAGTACGTTCGAAAAACTGACTGGAAACGGTCGCCATGAACGGTTTACGATTCGCTCGTGTTCACGTTGTGAGTGACCACCGTCCAAATATAACGAACAAATGGCTAATCTCGTGCTCCGCTCGTGCGTCTATACACACCATCCAACACTTAAACTTTTATTCTCTTTCATGTTTTAAGATACATAATTATTATCAGGCATAATGAATTATTGGATGACAAACTATCAGGGTTCTACTATAATTATATGAACAGTAACATCTACAGGAGAACTTTGATTATTCAAAAATATATTAATCGAATGATCATTTATCCAAAATTCCATATTATTACACCTTACCGTATTATTACACCTTACCATTTTAACGTGAGATTGTATGCCAGACAATGATATTTTGGAAAATTTGGCCATCCCCAAAATGTTACATCCTGTTTTGTGGAATGGTTACAAAGAGAGTCTTCCGTTCTTCTGTTGAAAGCTCCTCCGTTTATGGCTAAGAGGATTGGCCTCTGCAACCAAGATTTAAAAACAGAACAACCTGTCCAATAGATGGTTAAATTAGTTTCACTCAATCTGTTAGTTCCAAGGCTTCAAAAAATATTTCTGTTGTTTTAAGGGGGGAGTCTACCCAGTTTTATCTCTAAAAATTAAAAAATAATCAAAAAAATTTTTTTGTTGATTATAAAACTTCAGAATTTTCTTAATCCAGCTATATATTTTGTTTTTATGTACGATAATTAAAAATTTATAAAAAATTATTTTACATAATCGGTGTAAGTGTAAATGTAATTTGTAAGTGAAACTTTACATTCAATTTTCTGGGCATTTAGTATTTCAAGGTTTTCTTCATGATAAAATCCTTATAACTTTGTTTATATAAATGCTATCTTGATGATTTTTTCCACTGTATTCTGAATTTATTGCTCTTTTATTTGTAGGTTGGCTCTGTTAAAATTTATTATAGGAGTTTTTAAAAAATAAAAAAATAATGACCTTATTGTATTTTGGGGGGATAATATTTAAAAAATAATTTTCTCCCCATTGTATGATTAAATGTATAAATGGAACCTTCAAAAAAGAGCATAATTTTCTGATTATTTTGACATAAAAACCAGGTCTGTATCTCTAAAATTAACTAAGTTATAAGCAAATAACGAAGATATGATTTTCCCCCTTCCACCCCTTCTATTTGGGGTAGTAGTGAACAAAATTAACATATTTTTATATGAAAAATTTAAAATTTCATGTTTATTCACATGCTAAACAAAGAGATTACTTATGTAAAGAGAATAAAAAAAACTTTTTTTGAGTAGACTCCTCCCTTAAACTTCAAATAAACATGGACTAACACGCATGGATCCATTATTTGATACATTCTGTGAATTCGTATGGCAAAACTGATACTCCCTCTATGTGGTCCGAGTGGATGCAATAAAGCTATCGCTGTACAATTATTTCATGTCATCTGTCGTAGCGACATGAAACAAACATCGAGGAGAAAGTTTTCGCGTGAATAAACGGGGCCGTGATGAGTAGGGGGTAAAAAGAGGAAAGACAGGAATATAGGGATAGGCCACTGTACTGGCTGTCTTCTTCCAAGCGAATTTTTGACTTCAGGAACCACGGTTGTAAGCCGTTTTCCAGGTACCCGTAATGTAAAATAATAAGCTTACGTATAGGCATCAGACGAACTAATGTCCCATAGCCGAGCGAGTGAGAGGGAGATATGTGGCATAACTACACATGCGCTCAAAGGTCTTTACAGTTATAATCCAAATCTGAAAACATATTATTACAGTCGTTATATTGCTTGTTAGTTTACTGCCTACATAAACGCTTGCTCACAACAATGAGTAAAATTATACGAAAATGTTATTGGAACGGCGCGTATGGCTTGTGCGAATGAGAGCATTATGCATTCTCTCACTCCTACAGCTAGGGGACATTAGTTCATCTGAATACGAGGGCAGTCCAGAAAGTCTGTCACATTTTGCGTTGTAGCTGTTAGGGTCTGAGCTATCGTGGCCATTTTGGTGCCGCGGCGTTTCTCCGTTCAGTGGGATCCAGCCGTGCTAGGGAGAGGTCTGTGTCGCTCTTCGTTGTTTTTCAACAACAATTTAAAATGTGTGCCGCAATTCAAAATCCCGCCAGTTGTGAAGTACGGTCGGTACAGGAAAGGAGTTCTTCTTATCGATTTCTTGGAACGTGGCACAACAATAACCTCTGCGAGGTTTGTGAAACACTTGAAAAGTTAAGAAGAACGATCCAAAACAAGCGCAGAGGAAAGTTGACTGGAAAAATTATCTTTTTGTATGGCAACGCCCGACCACACACGGCAAATCGAACACGAGAAGTCCTGGATACTTTCAAATGGGAGGTTTTCCTACATCTGCCATACAGTCCGGACCTTGCGCCCAGCGATTATCACTTGTTCCCGACAATGAAGACATGGCTTGCGACGCAGCGCTTTGACGACGACGTGGAGCTGCAGGAGGGTGTGACTAACTGGTTAAAATCACAGGCGGTAGACTTTTATGACGCCGGTATTTCAAAATTAGTTCACCGCTATGATAAGTGTCTTAATTTGTTTGGTGATTATGTAGAAAAATAGCATTTTAGTTGCACTTTCAAATGTAGGCCTATATAATAAATTTTTTTTCTTGTACTTATTTTTTTTATATCAAAACGTGACAGACTTTGTGAACTGCCCTCGTACTTTACTGGCAAGCGATTGCGGTCAGCGGGGACAAAAGAAAGCGATAGTGGCGCCCTCAACCTCTTTTATCAATAAATTGAAATAGTGGCGCTACCAAATTTATTGAAGATGTAACCTGATTGACAAAAATATATTTTTAGAGTACATTTTTGTCATGAGAGTTTCGGTTAATCAAAGCTCTTGTGTAGCCTATAGTCCAGCCTCTGTTAGTTTGCTCATAATGTAAACAAATAATGACGTCACTGAGCATGCGCATTATATCAAAATGTGTACACGCTGATTAAAAAGTAACAACAAAATACTTTCAAAATTATTTAATACAAAATACTTTGAAAAGTATTTTTTTAAATGAAATTGTTAGGCCTACATCATATCATGACTGATGTTTTTAGTACTTTAAGTACTTATAATTTAAAAAATAGTTAACTTAATAGGAATACGACATCCGTAAAATCGCAGACTCTAGCGTGCACCCTGTAGTAGGTTTGTTGACAGTAGGAGCAAACTAAGAACGGCTCAGCTGTACATTAAAAGCTTAAACATTGAAAACATTTATCACATTAAAGAACACCTGTTTTTTTTTAATAATTTAATATTTGTCATTAGAGACTAAGTTGCCATGATGCATACAATAAAGGCATTATGCATGTTGGCAAAAATGCAAACCATACAAGCGCTATGAATATCAAATCAAAGTTCCATGTCACGTCAAATATGTTGTTCTGTGCGAATTTTAATAATCTGAAAAAAACAAACATACAATTAATATCAATTGAAAAGTTGAACATAACACACGTGAATTTCAATCAGAAAAAATACATTTAAAATTAATGTGCTATACTTTATTTGTGATTAGATTATTTCTAAATGTAATTTTCTTTGTAATTAATTAAGTGCCAATGCGTAAAACAGATTATTGGTTAGTTTACTCCAAAGTTTTAATAAATTACACGTGTTCGGGGTCCCTGAGCCCAAAAAAACATGTTTTAGCCATTGGTGTGTGTGTGTGTGTGTGTGTTAACAAAATATCTCAAAAACGAAAAAGCGTACAAAGTTGAAACTTGGAACTTAAATTAATTAGGAACCCACCGGGTTGGTCTAAAGGTAAAGTCGTCGCTAAAATCAGCTGTTAAACAGCTGATTTCGGAGATGATGATTCCTGGTTCAAATCCTAGTAAAGGTAGTGACTTTTATACGGATTTGAATGCTAGATTGTTGATACCGGTGTACTTTGATGGTTGGGGTTTGTAGCAACACTATGGTTTTACAATTTAAAAATAAAATAAATAGACACAATTTAGATTTAGGACGTTTAATTAAATAAAAAAATAAATTAAATAATTATTAATATTACAAAACAATGACTTTAAACTAAAATAATCTCAGGGTTTATTGATTTATAATTGTTTATTGTTTCTTCTAATAACTTACAAAATACAACAATTGAAAATTTTAAATAAAACAAAAGAATATCGGTACTTATTTAAATGTAAATGTAATACTGGTTTTATATTTAGAAATTTTGATTATTAATTATTTTTGACTTCTTTATAAATTGATAAATAGAATTTTATATTGATATCAGTTAATAAAAAATAAATATTGAGTTGATTTTTACCGGTTCCCGTTACAATTTCTTTGAATATGAATGAAGCGTTGATTGATAGCGTCGGTCTACAAAACTGGAATCTTGCTATTTCAAACTTGAAGTAATTCAATCTATTTTCCGAACTTCCATTCAAAATTTGATTATATAATATTGCTCACAACTCTGTCCACTCGTTGATACATTATTTGACATAGATTAGTATCTTTAAATATTATTATTTTAATTTTTACTGGAGCGTTCACATAATGCGTTCGATACGGATGATTGATGGCGTACCGCTCCACGATTTCATGATTCAAGCGACTACCTCATCTTTGAATTTTGATTGAATATTTTAAAACTGTTCAGAAAAATCGGATCACTGTTTAAAAATATACACTGTATATTACTATATTTATAAATGTTTTTAATTAAATATTTTATCTTAATTTCGATTTTTAATTTACTTTTTACTAAATAAATGATTTAGTTGTTCATTTTGATAAAGTAGTACTCATTTCTAATCTCGTTGTTCGTATGTTACAAATTATAAAAATGATTGAAAATTAACTGATATTCTATCAAATAATAAAAAAACTGCTATTATTATTTACCAGTATCTATACATTATAAAGCTATTAATATTATTTAAAAGTTTTAACAAATTTATATACCAGGTATTACTAGATTTGATCTTTTCTACTTAAAAATTAAGTAGTGGTCAACCTGTCTGTTCGACCTTGTCCATCAAACAAACTGTAGGTCAAGTTCATCCTACAGGTTCAATTAACCATACTCTCTCCAGAACCGTCGGCCTGAGTCTGTACAAAACTACACCTCATTTACACGTCATACATATCATCCTCATCTCATTGGGTTATGGGGTTGCTTATTGTTCTGAATTGAACAGATTGCAATGTACACACATTAAGGATTAAAAAAAAATTAATTAGGTACAAGTTAATTCGATACGAAAATTTTCATCAAAACCGGTCAACCTTAAGTAGGCCTAGTGCAATTTTTCACCTTTTGCGATTCTCTCAAAAATGGCTTCTATGATTTTTTTATTAAAAATCGCCTCATTTAATGCATTCTTTTATATGATGACTCTAGGACAGGGCAAGTGCTACTGAAAATCGTCGTGGGGGGGGGGGGTGGAGGGGCTTGCTTTCGAAGTAAAATGGGTATTTATAAGATTGCGTCCTTAATGTACATTTTAGGTTAAAAGTGTATAATATAATAAAAGTTATGAAAAATTAAAAAAACTTTTAACACTTATTTTAAGCGATCTTTTCTACAGAGCTTAGTTTAGCGTCAATTAGTGATTTTATGTACTTTGCCATCAAAATCGGTAAAATAATTGGATTTTTTAAGATTGCGGCCTTAGATTACATTTTACGAAAAATTAGTATATAATCAAAGTTATAGATAATTAAAAACCTACAACTTTCACTTCAAGCATTTTTTCCTACAAAGCCTAGTTTAGCATCAATTATAAATTATAAATACCCCCTGTACACTCTGCAATCCTCAATAGTGTGTTGTATTGCAAGTTGCATTTACAGGTTTTGTAGGCGCACTAATAGAGTGCGGGGCGTTTAACAGATATTGTTTACTTATGATTAAAGATAGGTGTACTGTTAATTTTATATGTTAGTAAAATAAAGTCGTGTGAGTGTTTCATACTAGATTTCTTGCAAATAGAAATAAATTTCTATATTTACTTTCTCTTGTCTATATGAATGTGTAGGCAGGAAGGTATTATTTTCATTTCGATTTTTCGAAATCGAGTTTTCACCGGATCTACACGTTTTCAGACCCCCTGAACAAAAAAAAAACATGTGTTTAGTGATTGATCTGTGTGTGTGTGTGTGTGTGTGTGTGTGTGTGTGTGCGCGCGTGCGCGCGCGCGCGTTTGTGAACAAAATATCTCTAGAACGAAAGATCGTACGAAGTTGAAACTTGAAACTTAATTTAGGTACTACTAGAGGATCTGATACAAAATTTTTAATCAAAATCGGTCAACCGGAAGTAGTAGTTTATTCGTGTAATTTTTCACTTTTTTGCGATTTTCTCAAAAACGGCTCCTACGATTTTTTTAAAAATCGCCTCATTTACTAAATTTCTTCTCCTATACAAGATAAAGGAGACGCCATGTCTGCTGAAATTCGTGGGGAGGCTGTTCTCTCGTAGAAAAAGAACGGTTTTCTTAAGATTGCAGCCTTAATATGCATTTTAGCGCAAAAGTGTAATAATAAAAGTTGTAGACAATTTAAAAATCTACAACTTTTATTCTACACTTTTATTTGTATAACGCTTAGTTTAGTGGTAATTAGTGATTTTCTGTTTTTTTTTCATGAAAATCAGCGAAATCGATTTTATAAGAATTTGGCTGTAGTATCCATTTTAGGACAAAAATGCATAAAATCAATATTATCTATATATTAATAGCGAGCAGGTTTTTTTTCAACACGATTTTAACCACCTGAACCTTCACCAATTTTCCCCGAAGTGGGCTCAAATGAATCGTCTGTTCGAGTAGAATTGCAGAAAACTATCCAAAATCAAATAAATTCAATTAATGACCGTAAAATAGGAGGTCTAAAATAGATTGGAGTGGGGGAAAGTTCAAAGAAGTGAAGTATAGGCCTCTCTCTTTCTA
Source organism: Catonia carolina (assembly GCA_035578175.1). Taxonomy (NCBI): domain Eukaryota; kingdom Metazoa; phylum Arthropoda; class Insecta; order Hemiptera; family Achilidae; genus Catonia; species Catonia carolina. Next base: position 5,357,190 of record JAQMRL010000003.1, read on the forward strand.
TCTATCCCTCCCACATCTCGCACAGCTATTTCAGTTTGGAGAGGGGGCTACTAACACTATTTTCTTCAGGCAACCACACTGATATCATTTTCTTCATTTTAATTGGCCTGCCTCCTCACATTTTAAAATTAAAGGTTGGTGCCATAGTTATTCTGTTACGTAACTTCAACGTAATCAATGGGTTAATGAGTGGCACAAGACTGGTGGTGAAAAGAATGTACGAAAATTTTCTTGATTTAGAAGTCATAACAGGGGCAGCCAAAGGCAGAAGGGTTTTACTACCGCGGTTAGATCTAACCCCATCGGATGGTACTTTGCCATTTACATTTAAGAGAAGACAGTTCCCCATCCGTGTAGCATTTGCGATTACAATAAATAAATCCCAAGGCCAAACATTCAACAAATTTGGCCTTTATCTGCCACAGCCGGTATTTTCACATAGACAATTGTACGTTGCTATGTTACGTGTCAGATCATTTGATAGCCTAAAAGTTCAAATAATGCCACACAACAATAAAACAAAAAATGTTGTTTACAGAGAAGTTCTATAAAAACAAATTTACACTTTTGTGCGGGTTTTCCCGCACAGGTTCACCTCGTAGGAAATTACAAGATCTTCAAATTTTTAAGCATTTTTGTCTACAGAGCCAAGTTTAGCATGAAAGAGTCTTTTCCATATTGTTAAGCCAAACTAAGGTTGGTTTTCATATTGCATCGTTCACTCATGATTAAAATTAAGTTATGATTTGTTTATCTCTAGTGTTTTATTACTAATGTTTGGTTATATTGTTCATTATTTGCATTGTCAAGAGAAAGTCATGTGAGCGTTTCATACCAGATTTCTTGGAAATAGAAAAAATGTCAATTTTTTTTTAACTTGTTGATAATTTTATACAGTGAACATAAAATAAATTTATTTCAACATCAAGATAAAGATCTGTAACAAAAATAAGAGATGTTGTTTGACATTTTAACTCATTCTGAGAATCTAGTTTTTGTTATAACTTAATATTCGTTTAGTACTGTTGCAATAACTTTTAATAGTTACTGTCTTGACAAATTAATTTAGAGTTGAGCTTAATTAATATACTTATTAATATACTCGTATATTTAGTCTATTTCAATAGCAAGAAGTACATGAACTTCATTATTGTTGTATCTTTCTAAAATAATTATTAAATTTTATATATTTTCTCATTTATAATCAAAGTTATAGATAATTAAAAACCTACAACTTTTACTTCAAGCATTTTTTCCTACAAAGCCTAGATTAGCATCAAAATTATAAATTATAAATACCTCCTGTACACTCTGCAATCCTCAATGGTGTGATGTATTGCAAGTTGCATTTACATGTTTTGTAGGCGCACTAATAAGAGTTAAAGTTAAAGTAAGCTTAAAGTTATTGTATTTATTAACTGATTGCAAGAGAAATACTACTGTTAAAAAAAATATATATATATTGTATTTTTTTGTACACTGCTTTCTTTGCTTGTAAATATTGATGCATTGCTCTTTCATCTGTGAATTGAGCCAATTTTAGATCACATGATGTGACTTTAGACGTGTATTTGATGTCTATATCCTTTGATAACTACAAAAACAATTTAGCATTCATACGTGAATTTGACATGTGTATCCTTTGATAACTACAAAAATATTTAGCATTCATACGTGAATTTGACATGTGTATCCTTTGATAACTACAAAAATATTTAGCATTCATACGTGAATTTGACATGTGTATCCTTTGATAACTACAAAAATATTTAGCATTCATACGTGAATTTGGCATGTGTATCCTTTGATAACTTCAAAAAAATTTAGCATTCATACGTGAATTTGACATGTGTATCCTTTGATAACTTCAAAAAAATTTAGCATTCAAATTTTAATTAACTGTTCTTAACGGATGGAAAGTATGTAAAACTAACTTGAAGAGCTGTAATTTTTAAAATCTCCATACATATTCTTAAAGTTACAAAAAAGTAAAATGACAAGTAAATCCATGAAAAGGGGGAAGAGCGATAAAACTGTTTATTTGAAATATAAAATAAATAAATAAATAAATATTATAAATATATATAAATATAAATAAAAATATTAAAAAATTGTTCAATTGAAATATAATTACTACTTCAAGCGGTCTTTTGAAATTTTAAAAATACATAGTCTACTATTTGTGTCAAAACAGTTTATCAAATCCAACGGTTTTTTACCTTTTTAGTTTTTTCATGCTTTTTAAATTGATGTGACACAATTCTACCTATTTCATATATCTACTCGTAATATTTTAGAGTTATCCCTCGGGTATTTCGTGACAGCAACTCGGTAAGAAGTCGTGGACCAAAATTGTTTTTACCATCGGTGAAGGGTGGATCCATATGACGGGTAATCTCTCATAAAATAACCCAACCCAACTTATTTCTTTTACGAATACAAATCATGATCCACAATCCTCGTTCGCTAAATAAATATTAAAATTAAATAAGTAACAGTGGCGGCTTTTGCTTAAAAAAAAATCTGATGTGAAACACTCACAACTTTCTCTTGCCAATGCAATAATGAACAATATAACCGAGAATTAGTAATTATATATTAGAAATAAACAAAAATCGCTAACCTCAATAAACATAACCTAATTTTAATCATGAGTGAAAGACGCAAAATAAAAATCGACCTCGGTTTGGGCTAAATATACGGAAAATCACTCTTTCACGCTAAACTAAGCTCTGTAGAGAAAAATGCACAAAATAACAGTTGTAGATCTTTTAATTTCCTATAAATTTGATTTTATACATTTATGTCGTAAAATGCATATTAAGGCCGACATCTTAAAAAAAAAAATTTCACACGTTTTCGTGAGAAAAAATAGAAAATTGCTAATTACCAATAAACTAAGCATTATACAAAAAAAATGTTTGAGATAAAAGTTGTAGGATTGTTAATTCTTTACAACTTTAATTATAGGCTGTACATTTTAGCGCTAAAATGCATATTAAAGTCGCAATCTTAAAAGAACAAGTTTTTTACGATACAACAGCCTCACCCAGAATTTCAGCAACCATGGCGCCTACTCTATCTTGAAGAGCATAAAACATTTAGTAAACCAGGCGATTTTTAAAAAAATTATAGGACCAGTTTTTGAGAAAATTGCAAAAAAGTGGAAAATTGCACGAATAAACTACTACTTCCGGTTGACCGATTTTGATGAAAATGTTCGTTTCGGATCCGGTAGTGGTACGTAACTTAAGTTTCAAGTTTGTACACACAGACACACACACACACACACACACACACACACACACACACACACACACACACAGACCAATCGCTAAAAACATGTTTTTGGGGTTCAGGGGGTCTGAAAACGTGTAGATCCGGTGAAAACTGAATTTTTTAAAATCGACATTAAAACAATACTTTCCTTCCTATAGGGAGGCAAGAGAAAGTAAAAACATGTGAAGAGATGCTAAAAAACCGAGAAAAACTAGTACAGGCTACTAATAATTCGCGAGACTCCCGAGAGTAAAAATACGTAAACTACACATTTTTTTTGTCTTCAACTTTATTTTTATTTACAACTGTACATTTTTTAAAAATCACAACTAGTAAATGAGATGGAATGAATGAGGAATGGCGGGAATGTGACGTGAATATGAACCGATTCAGTGACGGATTTTGGCGTGAAATTTTGCAAGGAATGTGGTACCAATATTTTTCAATGATAATGATTTATAAACTATGATGATGATTTTTTTTTATATGAAATGATTTTTTGTTTTTATGAAACGATACAGGCATGACAAGTTAAATTGAAATGTTTTTTTATGATGGTCGGAGAAGATCCCTATTCCACCTTCGTTTCAGTCGTCTGTTAACAGGGAGATGGTTAGTTGAAAGAGATTGGACATTTGGACTTACGTGGTCAATAAATACATAAATAAACTCTGTGTGTGTGTGTGTGTGTGTATGTGTGTGTGTGTGTGTGTGTGTGTGTGTGTGTGTGTGTGTATCCCTACGAGTATTTTACATACCGTGTGTCAAACAAATACAAACAAACTAACGTACCAGGGGCGGTTTCAGGGAAGGGGCCATGGGGGCCATGGCCCCCCCGAAATACTAGGAAAACTTGGTTTAATATTTTCTATAAGTTATTATTTCTAACAAAACTGAATCCTAATACTCGTACCTATCATTTACCAATAATTATTTCAGTATAAAAATGAGTCAAACAGAAAGTATCTATTTTTAAATAGTATTAAGATAACAATCAGTGCCAGTAGTCAAAAGCCACTCGCATCCAGTCAGCGCATTCTTTTTCAAGATTTTCTTGATTTACAAGGACTTTGACGTAGCGAAAATTTCTCAATGAATTAAAATTGTGGTTACAGCAATACAGCATAAAATAGGACTTTTCAAAGACTCAGTTACAAACAGTAAGAGCTACATAAAAAGAAGATAGCCCCCCCCCGAAAATCAGCCCTGGAACCGCCCCTGTAACGTACACGTACATAGAACATGACATAAACAGCTGTAAGAAGTGAGTCAATTCCTCGGGAAAAATGCACTCGCCGACTTCTTTGTCTGCACTTTCTCAGTAGCCAACTGAGGACTCAGACTAAGGCTAGACGATAAGGTTTCGGTAGTTTTAAGAAATACGTTTTCCCGTCGTCTTTAGCAGTGGCGCATGTATAAGAATGTGTCCGTTCGCACATTCTGGCTGTTAACTGCATGCGGTGAAATCAACATTCAGTTTTGCCAACAGGAAACCGTATCAGCGATTCGTTGAAATAACCGAGTCATTTTATGATAACACTTGTGTAGTACAGTAAAACATCTTTAATCCATCATGTTTGGGACTTGAAGCTTGCCGGATTAAAGGAAATTCCGGACTATGGAGGTTATTTATAAAAATACAGGAGTCGTATAAAAAATAACACAATTTGCACAAGAAACTTTTACTGTATGTATTTATTATTTAAACATGGGTTATTTAAACAATGTAAATCAATATATAAGTACAGGAGAAATATTAAAATGCATTTTTTAAGTACAGTACATGATGAAATAAATTTGAATACAGTATGAAATACAGTAGGCTACAGTACTGCACTATTCGTGGTTTTTAGCAACAGCACTGGTAGATGGCTGGAAAAAAGATCTAATATCTACTTACTTCTTACGACTAATGTATTTTTTTTTTAAATATCATTTTTTATTATATGCAAGCCATACTGTATTGTTTATTTGACTCAGCAAATTTTACAAACGTGTAAAAAAGCGTTCTGAGTTTACAAACTCAGAGCGTGACGCTTTGTGGCTCTTGAGTGTCGGCGGTAGCTGTCGGGTTGCTCACTTTACAATGTTCATTGTGAAGGCAATTCTATAATTTTTGTCTATTGCCGTTGATGCCGGATCATAGACAATTCCGGACTATAGGATGCCGGATTAAGGAGGTTTTACTGTAGTAGTGCCGTTCTAACGATAAGGTTTTTTACTGAGACGGCAGTGCATGTCAGTAGTGTTTTGTTATTCAAAAAGAAATAAGTTTTGAATCTTATACAGTTAAAACTCATATTATATAAAACTTATTCTTATAATTTATAATGGCAGATTTTAATGATATCAAAACAGAAGTTTAAGTTGATTTAGTGCGTGAACGAGGTACATTATGGAATAAGTGATTAGAATCCTATAAAGACGAACATTTAAAGGAATCGTTACACTTACACACAAACACATACTGAAGAAAAATGAAGCACAACATTGTATAAATTACAACACGCCACTTTCAATCAAACACATCATCACAGATTGCCAAACTACGCATTCCACACAAACACTATTCAAAATTAACAGCAATTTAGCACTCATTTGGTAGACAAAGTAGCGGTTTAAAACACAATAATTTTTTGAAAATTTTACAAAATTTCATATTTGATATAGTTGTAAAATCGTATTAAGTTATTTTAACTTTCTCTTGCCTATATGAATATATAGGAAGGAAAGTATTGTTTTCATGTCGATTTTTCGAAATCGAGTTTCCAACGGATCTACACGTAAACAGACCCCCTGAACCCCAAAAACATGTTTTTAGCGATTGGTCTGTGTGTGTGTGTGTGTGTGTGTGTGTGTGTGTGTGTGTGTGTGTGTGTGTGTGTGTGTGTGTGTGTGTCTGCGTGAGTCTGTGTGTGAACAGAATATCTCAAGAACGGAACATCGTACGAACTTGAAACTTGAAACTTAAGTTACATACCACTACCGGACCCGACACGAACATTTTTATCAAAATCGGTCTACCGGAAGTAGTAGTTTATTCGTGTAATTTTTCACTTTTTTGCGATTTTCTCAAAAACTGGTCCTACGATTTTTTTAAAATCGCCTGGTTTATTTAATTTTTTATGCTCTTTAAGATAGGGTAGGGGCCATGTTTGCTGAAATTCTTGGTCAGGCTGTTTTTACGTAAAAAATTTGTTTTTTGAGATTGCGGCTTTAATATGCATTTTAGCGCAAAAATGTATATAATAAGAAATGTAGAGAATTTAAAATACTACAACTTTTATTTCAAACATTTTTTTTATAACGCTTAGTTTAGCGGTAAATAGCGATTTCTGTTTTTTCTCACGAAAACGTGTGAAAAATTGATTTTTTAAAGATTTCGGCCTTAGTATGCATTTTATGACAAAAGTGTATATAATTAAATTTACAGAAAATTAAAAGATCTACAACTTTTATTTAAAGCATTTTTCTCTACAGAGCTTAGTTTAGTGTGAATTATTTTCTAACTTTCTTTGACGGTTGCGATAGCAATCACTCTTTCACGCTAAAATAGGCTCTGTAGAGAAAAATGCTCTAATTAAAAGTTGTAGATCTTTTAATTTTGTATAAATTCGATTATATACACTTTTGTCATAAAATGCATAGTAAGGCCGAAATCTTAAAAAAAATCGATTTTTCACACGTTTTCGTGAGAAAAAACAGAAAATCGCTATTTACCGCTAAACTAAGCGTTATACAAAAAAATGTTTGAAATAAAAGTTGTAGAATTTAAAATTTTCTACATTTTTTAATATATAAATTTTTGTGCTATAATACTTCATATTAAAGCCTTAATCTTAAGAAAACACTTTTTTTACGTAAAAACAGCCTCACCAAGAATTTATGGAAGCATGGCGCCTACCCTATCTTGTAGAGAATAAAAAGTTGAGTAAACCAGGCGATTTAAAAAAAAATTTGTAGGACCATTTTTTGAGAAAATCGCAAAAAAGTTAAAAATTATACGAATAAATTACTACTTCCGGTTGACCGATTTTGATGAAAATGTTCGTGTCGGATCCGGTAGTTGTATGTAACATTTTGCACACACACATACACATACACACACACACAGACCAATCGGTAAAACGCAGTTGTTGTGTGGTTTGAGGGGGTCTGTTTAGGTGTATATTCGGGTGAAGAGTGTGTTTGTTAAAATGGACATGAAAACAATACTTTCCTTCCTATATATTCATGTAGGCATTCGTATATATTCTAACTTTCTTTGACGGTTGCGACAGCAATACAAAAGAACAAACGCGTTTGTATTATTAACATGGTTCACGATCTGACAACCACAAATGAAACGAATGAAAGGTGAGAACCGTGAAGGAAACTCGTACCGCGATGTGTGAATACAACAACAGCCGATTCAGGAGAAAACCGATACGTCAAAAAACGGAACTGAAACCGTATGATCTGAATATAACCTTAGAACAGTGGTTGCCAACTGGCAGTGGTCTGCGGACCACTCAGCCTGAAAGTGAACTACCACTCACCACCCATTACATTATTGCATTTATATCTTATCAGTTGTAACCAAATTAAAAGGCGATTAAATAAAACAAATTTTCAGAAACAAACTATTATTATTAATTAAGAAACTATTATTACAAACATATAATTGTTATTTTCAGAAAGTAGGGTACATTGTACATCACAAAAATTAAAAATATTTTAATTGTAAATAGTATTTTTATAAAAATAAAGATTACAGAATTTACTTAGTCGAAAATAACAATGAAAATTAAAAAATGAATTAAAAATGAAATGAAAATTTCAATGCGACTTGTTTGCACGAATCTTTCTGACTAGCTGAGGAATTCTAGGTTTTAGGCTCTTGCTAAGAGATACTCTCAAATCACTGCTTACACTTAGCCGATTTCGTTGTTTGTTTTTAATTACCAATAAACTAGAGAACCCCTGCTCACACAAATAAGTGGTTGAAAAAAATCATAAGATACAGCAAAGCTACTTGCCGAATCTTGGGGAAGCCCAGGGCTTTCTTACACCACAACTTTTCTACCTTTACTTAATCTGAATCTTGAATGTATTTACTTAATCTTGTTCAATGAAAATCGTAACTTTGATTTAATTACGGGAAAATATTACTTTTTTATAAGTAGACTCTCACGGACCACCCCGAAGGGTCTCACGGACCACCTTTGGTCCGCGGACCACCGGTTGGGAAACACTGCCTTAGAACCTTCTCATAAAACTATTTTCATACTCACAGCTAACTTAATGAGTAAATTCTGGTATTTTAAATATTTTAAAATACCGTCCGGATTAACCGAATGTACGGACACGCGGATCTGGATTAGCGGGACTCTACTGTATTAACTGAAACTTGTCTTTTACTCTTTCATTAGATTTATACACTGCCCATAACAGACAGGTGGAGTGTCAAATTATTTACACTCAATCTGTTCGTTGCAGGGCTAAAATAAATAGTTCTGTTTCTTATCACATGGTCAGCCAATTAAATGACTGGACCATTTAAGAACAGAAGAGGTAGAAGTGTAAAAGACACTAATCAGAGTTATCTCCTCTGAAAATAATGGATTTCATTATACAGCCAGACCCTGTGGTGAATGAAGTGAAGTGTTATTTGCAGAGTGGAAAATGTGTGTTTTTCAGAGGGCCCGGCATGCTGATAAGCGTAATTTTCCACTCGGTGAGGAAGGCAATGGTAAACCAGCTCACTTCTCGTTTTTACTTAGAAAACCTCTACAGGTTCAAACCAACCTTTTGGCTGATGACCTAAACAACAACAAGATTTATACCTAAGTGACATAAGTCTCAAGAATAAACATACGTTCGTCTTTGGAAACTGACATCGTGTACCATTATAAATTTATATGGTAACATACAATTAAAAAAAAAATTAAATCAAGTATTATTCCAAAGATGTGGTATTTAACAAATAATTAAGAGGAATGGAAATATTCATGCAATGGAGAACAAAAATGAAAAAAAATCTGGTGTGAAACACTCACAAACTTTCTCATGCCAATGCAAATAATTAACTATATAACCTAACATTAGTAATAAAACATTAGAAATAAACAAAAAACTAACCTCAATAAACATAGCCTTATTTTAATCATGAGTGAAAGACGCAAAATGAAAATCAACCGCAGTTTAGCTTAAATATACGGAAAATCACGCTTACACGCTAAACTAGGCTCTGTAGAGAAAAATATTCCCTATGAATTTGATTATATACACTTTTGTCATAAAATGCATACTAAAGCCGAAATCTTAAAAAAATAGATTTTTCACACGTTTTCGTGAGAAAAAAAACAGAAAATTTTTAATTACAGCTAAACTAAGCGTTATACAAAAAAAATGTTTGAAATAAACGTTGTAGCATTTTGAATTCTCTACATTTTTTATTATATAAATTTTTGCGCTCAAATGCATATTAAAGCCGTAATATTAAGAAAACAATTTCTTTACGTGAAAACAGCCTCACAAAGAATTTCAGCAAACATGGCGCCTACCCTATCTTGTAGAGCATAAAATATTTAGTAAACTAGGCGATTTAAAAAAAATCTTAAGACCAGTTTTTGAGAAAATCGCAAAAAGTGAAAAATGACACGAATAAACTACTACTTCCGGTTGACCGATTTTGATGAAAATGTTCGTGTCGGGTCCGGTAGTGGTATGCAACTTATATTTCAAGTTTCTAGTTCGTACGGTGTTTCGTTCTTGAGATATTCTGTTCACACACAGACCAATCGCTAAAAACATGTTTTATGGGTTCAGGGGGTCTGAAAACGTATAGATCCGGTGAAAACTCAATTTCGAAAAATCGACATGAAAACAATACTTTCCCTTCTATATATTCATATAGGCAAGAGAAAGTAAAATAACTAATACTAATTTTATGATAATATTTAAATAATTTAATTACACTTAACCCTTTGGCAGGAGAATATTGTGAGTTCCTACCGAAAAATGGCAGCCTACTTTTGAGCGATTGGTAGCATTTTATATTATCCGTAACATGGCTATTTTTTAAGGTATTTTAACACGTTGACTGCCGCACTAAATTTTGTGACACTTACAGCGGGGCCATCGTACTTTTGTTTTATTTTTCACATTTTATTCCTTTTTCTTCTTATTTTACTTCATTTAATAATTAAAATAATAACAGCTATTTGTTTTTTTGTAAAATTAAGTTGTGACACACTTTTGGGTCACATGGCCTGCTGGAATGATTTTACATTTCAGAGCCATGTGACCCATTTTTCCGTCACAATAAAAAAATAAATAAACATAATTGGGTTTTGTTGCAAAGTATTCTAGACTATTTTTTTCACCTGAAATAAGCAAAAGAAATAATAAAATGAAAAATAATAGCAACATTCTAGTAGAGGCAAACAAGGAAAACTACCAGTATACGAAATATTCTATTATTTGAAAAATACCAACTATTTAAACAATGTTAAGTGTATAATGTCACTCTCTGAAGCTGTGGCTTTTAAAACCACAAAACACGGCTTAAAAATTCACTCATCTACTGTGACTCATTTTTGATGCACGTGGCCCATTTTTAAAGACAAGTGTGACACATATTTGGATCACGTAGCAGTCAACGTGTTAATGATTTGTTGTTTGTTTCATAATGAATCTTGTATAACATTCGACTTGAAACACATTTCTTACAATTTAAAAATAAATTGATACATAAACATTTTTATGGATATATCCTTTTTAATTAAAAAAAAAAAAACAACACCCTAAAAATTATGTTAATCAATTTTACTTATATCACTTAAGACAATTTTATTTAATTATGGAAAAATCTCAAAAATCATTTATGGATTGTAAAAAATAAAAATACTGCGATAAAATTTGGTCTAGAGTTGGGTTGGTCTAGAGGTAAAGTCGTCGCCATAATCAGCTGTTTAACAGCTGATTTTCGGAGACGAAGGTTCCTAGCTCAAATCCTAGTAAAGGTAGTTACTTTTTATACGGGTTTGAATACTAGACAGTGGTTGTGGGTGTACTTTGATGGTTGGGGTTCAATTAACCATACTCTCTCAGGAATGGTCGGCCTGGGTCTGTACAAGACTACACGTCATTTACACGTCATACACATCATCATCATCTCATTGGGTCACGGGGTTGCTTATTGTTCTAAATTGAACAGATTGCAACGTACACAAATTAGGAATAAAGATAAAAAAGTTATAAAAATCTAATTTTTAGTGTTTTTAATCAATATTAATCAACGACATTCATAAAAAGTACTCTACATGTATTTAATACATGTAGAGTATTTTTAATTTGTAATATTAATCAACGACATTCATAAAAAGTACTCTACATGTATTTAATACATGTAGAGTATTTTTAATTTGTAATATTAATCAACGACATTCATAAAAAGTACTCTACATGTATTTAATACATGTAGAGTATTTTTTATGAATGTCGTTGATTAATATTGATTAAAAACACTAAAAATTAGATTTTTATAACTTTTTTATCTTTATTCCTAATTTGTGTACGTTGCAATCTGTTCAATTTAGAAACTTTTTTATTTTTTATTTATTTAGGTCTAAAATAAATAGTTCTGTTTCTTATCAAATGGTCAGCCAATTAAATGACTGAATCATTTAAGAACAGAAGAGGTAGAGGTGCAAAAGACACTAATCAGAGTTATCTCCTCTGAAAGTAATGGATTTCATTATACAGCCAGACCCTGTGGTGAATAAAGTGAAAGTGTCATTTGCAGAGTGGAAAATATGTGCTTTTCAGAGGGCCCGGCATGCTGATAAGCATACTTTTCCACTAAGTGAGGAAGGCAATGGTAAACCACCTCACTCCTCGTTTTACTTAGTAAAACCTCTGCAGGTTCAAACCAGCCTTTCGGCTGATGACCTAAACAACAACATGTATTATTTTAATCTACATTTGTTACAGATTATTTTCATACTTTCTTTATAAAAATTTAATGAAAATAAAAATTCTATGAATTTTTCAGTCAGCGTTTTAATAAAAGGACGACGCCGGCATTTTTTGGTTGAACTGCTGACGTCCTAATATATGAGAACGCTGGCATATTTTAGTCAAAATCTTACGTCCTAGTAACAAAGGACGCTGGAACTGTAAGGGTTAAACAATTGATGAATTTAAGATACAAAATATTAACAATTTATATTTTATATTATTTCTTTATAAAACCCTGATTCACTGATAATACTGAAATTCTCCGTAGCTTAAAATATAAAATATTAAAATAGTCGCGCCTTTAATTAACTTTAAATCAAATATAACTGAAATAATAATGAAATATACTGTCATACTCTATTGAAATCACGCCATACATCTTAAAATCACGACAAACTCTATTGAAATTACGCCAAACTGTATTGAAAAATTAAAATTGCCTTCTATATAAAAACTCGGTATAACCGCCCCCTCCCTATGTATGACGTCGGACCAATGAGAACTCTTCTTTTACTTTCGAAGGTCTCATTTTCCGTTAAAATTTCCAAAAGACACGTGTAAGCAATTACCACACACAATATAAGTTAATAGGCCTATATGGTGTAATGATTGCTTACTTAAACACCGACACATTCATTTTACATTAATGGGCTATTCAGACAACTAACGAACTTTTCCCCCACACAAACATTTACTAAATTTTGCCGACATAAACATACATAAAAATCTGGTGTGAAACACTCACACAACTTTCTCTTGCCAATGCAAATAATTAATAATAAACCTAACATTATTAATAAAATATTAAAAATAAACAACAACTAACCTCAAAAACATAACCTTATTTTAATCATGAGTGGAAGACGCAAAATGAAAATCGAACTCAATTTGGCTTAAAAAAAACGGAAAATCACACTTTCACGCTAAACTAGGCTCTGTAGAGAAAAATTCTCTAAACAAAAGTTGTAGATCTTTTAATTTTCTATAACTTTTATTATATACACTTTTGTCGTAAAATGCATACTAAGACCGAAATGTTAAAAAAATCGATTTTTCTCACGTTTTCGTGAGAAAAAAAACAGAAAATCGCAAATTACCGCTAAACTAAGCGTTATACAAAAAAATGTTTGAAACAGGAGTTGTAGGTTTTTAAATTCTCTACAACTTTTATTACATAAGTTTTTGCGCTATAATTTATATTAAAGCCGTAATCTTAAAAAAACAACGTTTTTACGTGAAAACAGCCTCACCGAGAATTTCAGCAAACATGGCGCCTACCCTATCTTGTAGAGAATAAAAAATTGAGTAAAATAGGCGATTTTAAAAAAAGTCGTAGGACCAGTTTTTGAGAAAATCGCAAAAACTGAAAAATTATACGAATAAACTACTACTTCCGGTTGACTGATTTTGATGAAAATGTTCGTGTCGCGTCCGGTAGTGGTATGTAACTTAAGTTTCAAGTTTCAAGTTCGTACGATGTTCCGTTCTTGAGATATTCTGTTCACACACAGACACACACACAGACACACACACACACAGACACACACACAGACCAATCGCTAAAAACATGTTTGTGTGGGTTCAGGGGGTCTGAAAACGTATAGATCCGGTGAAAACTCGATTTCGAAAAATCGACATGAAAACAATACTTTCCTTCCTATATATTCATATAGGCAAGAGAAAGTAAAAATGTATCACTATTATGTCGGTATCATTAATATATATTTATGAGCTAACGGTTACATTTTAATTGATTGTTTTCTTTTATTTTTAAAATGATTATTTTCAACGAATACTTAAAATAAATTATTTTCTTCGCTTCTTTTAAATATACATTAATTTATAAGCAACATAATTAATATTTAATTATGTGCGATACAATCTTTAACACAATCTATAGAAATAGATATTGAAATAACACTGGTGTAAAAGAACAAAATTATAATCATTACAAGCTGTTAAATTCAAATAAAATATTGCCAACTGACAAGTAAGGAGACATAAAATTTACCTATATTACTTCTACCTTCTTTTTTTAAATTTTTTTTTATTTTATTTTTTATTATTTATTTTTTATTCCCAGTATGTGTACGTTGAAATCTGTTCAATTCAGAACAATAAGCAACCCCATGACCCAATGAGATGAGGATGATATGTATGACGTGTAAATGAGGTGTAGTCTTGTACAGACTCAGGCCGACCATTCCTGAGAGAGTATGGTTAATTGATTGTTGAAGGTTCCTGGTAAACCAGGAACCTTCATCTCCAAAAGTTCCTGGTTCAAATCCTAGTAAAGGTAGTTACTTTTATACGGATTTGAATGCTAGACAGTAGTTACCGGTGTACTTTGATGGTTGGGGTTCAATTAACCATACTCTCTCAGGAGTGGTCGGCCTGAGTCTGTACAAGACTACACCTCATTTACACGTCATACAATCTACCTTCTTAATGCGATCTTTTTGAAACACCCTTTATTTACGCACCGAGGCAAATAAGTAGTGACGCATCTGCTAATGAAAATTTTTACAAATACAAAAATATAATTACCTGACAAGTTTTAAGGGAAGTAAAAACGTCACTTCCATGATCACCATCAAAATAAGATATTTTAATGATATTTTCTCTTTTCTTAAATCCAGTATGACGTTGTACGTTTCTTTTTCACTCAAAATCGGCGTGTTCGAATTTCTTTCTTTTGTTTTATCATCTTTTAATCTGAAATCAATTAAAATAATACTACAACCAATATTCTGTATCAATTCTACGAACAAGCTACTTAATCTACAATATTACAACTATAATACTGTGATAATATCGAAGAAAGGCGAATCTTCGCGAAAAATCTAGTAAAATGATAAAATGTTCATAAAATGGTAAAGAGTAGATAATAGAGTAAAAAAGTAACAATTGGACAATGTTGTTGTTGTTGTTTAGGTCATCAGCCGAAAAGCTGGTTTGAATCTTTAGAGGTTTTACTAAGTAAAACGAGGAGTGAGGTGGTTTACCATTGCCTTCCTCACTGAATGGAAAAGTATGCTTATCAGCATGCCGAGCCCTCTGAAAAGCACATATTTTCCACTCTGTAAATGACACTTTCACTTCATTCACCACAGGGTCTGGCTGTATAATTAAATTCATTACTTTCAGAGGAAATAATCTGATTAATGTCAAATAGGACAATAGTAACAAAAAAAGTTTACCTATTTATAAAAGGTTATTGTTGTACAACTATTTATGAAAAGGTCGGCTTGTAACAACTTTCATTATATTTATAATAAGATCTATTGTTGACTTGTTTACAATAGATTTTTCTAGCACACATTTATAAAGGGTTTTTTGTACTTTATTATCTGTATCGAATTTCGTTATTTTTCGGGAAGATTCTTTTTTGATTCACTATACCCTATAAAGAGACCCCCCGAGCGCGATCAGTGAGTTAGTATTCGTTTGATCTTCGACGAGTGGCTATCGGACGTAGTGCAGGCACGTTCCAAGTATTGTGTTGGTCAACGATTGTTATACTGTCTTTGTTTGTGTGTGCATTGTGTAAAGTTGTGTAGGTGCATTAAATTCAGTTTTTGTGTATTCAGTTTCATTAAGTATGTATTGTCTGTAAAATTGATTCTAAGTGGTGCTAAGTAAATTATTAAGTTATTTATTGTATTACTTCATTATATTAGTTTATTATTTATTTTGTAAATCTTTTAGTGTAATAAATATTTGTAATTGTAAACTTTAGTGTATTAATTATTTAATTACCTAGATCCCGAAACGGACCTTAGCGATAGGTGTCACAATACTTTAGTTATTTATAGCTATAAACTGTAGCTATAATAATCATTATAACTGTTATATTTTAATAGCTCTTTAGCTATGTTGTTGTTTAGGTCATCAGCCGAAAGGTTGGTTTGAACCTCTAGAGGTTTCACTAAGTAAAACAAGAAGGGAGGTGGTTTAGCATGCCTTCCTCACTGAGTTGAAAATTATGCTTATCAGCATGCCGGGCCCTATGAAAAGCACGTATTTTCCACCCTGTAAATGACACCTTCACTTCATTCACTCCAGGGTCTGGCTGTATAATGATGAAATTGCTTATTCTCAGAGGAGATAACTCTGATTAATGTCTTTTACATCTCTACCTCTTCTGTTTTTAAATGATTCAGTCATTTAATTGGCTGACCATATGATAAGAAACAGAAATATTTTTGTAGCCCTGGAACTAACAGATTGAGTGCAAACAATTAAACACTTCACCTAATATATAGCTATATTATAGCTATAATAGTTTAATAGCTATTTATAGTTCAAAAATTTAGTCGTTAGTAGTATACCAGCTAATCTAGTAGCAAAACCAGAAACTAGTTAGTCCAAAATTTTACGGTAGTACGAACTTATTTGGGGCGTGATCCTGCACCAATCATTCCACAGGTATAGATACTGAAGTCATGAGATTGCCTTTTGCGTATGGATGGGCTGTGAGGAACGGAACTGAAAATATGACAGTGCTGCCAACCTCAACAGAAAGACACTACTCGTACATTTCACTACCGTGCAGTTTCTGCATACATTTCGTAAGCTGTGGTTTAATCCGAGAAAGTTTTCTTCATAAACCTTATAAGAAATAAATCTGTTTCGTAATACTGCCTATAGCTTAATTACATGATTAGAAATGTTTAATTTACTGAAATTACCAGCTAACTTATTCCATTGGAATAAATTTTCTACGAATGAATCACCTTCTTTACTATCGCTGTCACCGGCGCCTTTACTAACAGTCTCTCTAGTATCTACATAACTGTTAAGGCACGTTTCTTGCTGTAATGTATTCAGATTCCCGCTACCTCGCATTTCAAATTTCCTAAATCAAATAGTTCCTGTGACCTCATTGCATACGTCATTTTCCTACCCCTACCACTTCTCTTACTTCCTTTCTTCCCCAAACTCTGCACTTGTAACTTAACAGTCAAATCGGCAAGTCGATGCACGCTCGTTCGGGTCATAAATTGCGTTTTATGGCCATTCTTTGTGATGAAAGCCAGGCGTTGGCATTCATTCGTTTCGATCTCCACATGAGAACTCTTATTGTGCTTTCTTCATTTGTGTATTGTGAATTTATAACTGTTTAATTTGCAAATTATGTTCAGTGAGTTTCAATCTACCAACACGTGTTATTGCGAAAATATTCAAGGCTGAATCAAGGTAAGTGCAGATATTTGTTGTATTTTCTGTTAGTTATTAGTGCAGTTCCTGTAATTTCATGTCCCTCCATTCATTCTGTTGTTCTTTTTGCAAGTCGTTCTTAATCGCCTTAAACTGCCCATTACAACCAATCAATCGTTTAGTTGTGATTGCCAACTGTCTTTTAAAAGCAATCTGGTTCTCCGGAAACAATCGTTTATTTGCTATTTCGCTAAATTCAATAACCACGTCGTGGGTAATTTTTCATTGTCTTAACAACCAAGGTATACCTCGCAACGGAAACCCTAACAATAACTGTTTCCTTTTTTGACCAGGTGTCAACAAAACTGTTCAAGAATAGCTTCTTCAAGTCTTTAATTTTCTTATTTATTTTCGAATTGTGGAAAAAGAAACATCACAGTAGTTAGCCACTCGCTCATAGCTTTTGTTAAGAGGCATTGTAAGGCATTTTAGTTTAGTCTCAATTTCAAAGCATTTTATTACACTGCATATTAGATTTCGTTCAGCACTGTGAATAGTCTACCCACATTTTTGAGAAACTAACATTTCTGTTTACGGTAACAAACAGTTATATTCGTACCGTTAACCTACAAAAGGTTCCGCGATATACTACTGTATAGGCTATGCTCTGGGTAGAGTAACTTATTAGTTGTTATGTTTATGTAGTGAAATTAAAGCAGTCGCGCATGCGCACTGATGCTGTTCCCCCTTTACCCCTCGTTGCAAACAAGGGCAAACTCGTGACTCAACTGATTATACAGTACGTAGGAGGAAGAGTTTGAAGGAGTAGAGGAGAAAAAACAGAAGAAAAATTAGACGAAAAGGAGGGAGAGGAAAAGAAGGAGATATTATTTTTTTAAGAAAAAAGTATATATATTGATTCTTATTTTCATAACGTAATTTTCTCTTTTCAAAATATAGCTCCAGTAAATTGATTCCATTCCAAACTGAATGGAATTCTGGTAAATGAAAAATATTGTGTTACATTATTATTCTTGTATCAAATATTGCTGTTGCTATTTTAAGATTGATTTCTGTTGTTGATTTTTCATTTATTTTGTTATTTATTTTATTAAAAGGTAAGCCAAACAAAATTTACTAAGTTACTGTATTTCTTTTTTTTTGTTACATACATAGCCTACTAGATAATAATAGACTAATGTAATAAATTTAATAACTATTGAAGTTTAACCCTTATAGTGCCAGGAGAATATTGCGAGTTACTACTGAAAAATATTAGCTATTTTTCGCTAGGTATTGCTGAAAAATGCCAGCCTATTTTTTGCAATTTGTAGTATGTTATATATGTATCCATAACTTGGCCATTTTTTTCGTATATCTTAATGATATTTTGTTTGTTTTCTTCATAATATGTTTTCTTCACAAAAACTAATAAATAAATTGTTTTTAGCTCAAAAATATTTCATTAAAATATTATTATTTAAACGTCAGAGAGACAGTACTGTTAATGATTTTAAAAATTGACGTATCTTACCCATTAAAAACTTATTTATTTTAAAGTTTTAAAACTATTTTATAAAAAACGTGGCAAAAGAGGTACTGAAAACTTATATCACAGAACTAGAGGTTCAAGCCAACAACTGTTTGTAAGACCGGAAGTTAATAAATCCTTTTTTGCTAAAACTTTTGTTTTTTTAGGTCCGAAGTGTTTTAATCTGTTGCCTATTGAAATTAAAAATAGCTTAAACGTGTTAATATTTTCAAGAAAGGTTAAAGATTGGCTCAATGATATAACTGATGTTGATTCACTTGTACGAATTGTTGGTTAGTGTTGGTGTTTTATCGTTGCTGACTTGCAATGCTTGCTAGTCAGTCTTTGTAGGAATTTACTGATCTTGGTAAACAATATAACAATAATACCTGATTTTAGTGTTAGTCATGTACAGGTTAATATCTGCTCTGAACACTGACGGCTTGGTTAATATTGTTGTTAAAAAAATATAGTTAACATGCGCTGTAGCTGCCGCTACGATTTGAATTGTTATTTGTTGTGGATGACGACATTTGATTTGTAATTCATTTTTATAATTCATTTGTAAACTTGTTTTTATGTATTCTGTTTTTTTTTTATATATAACCACCGTTTACTTGAGTTGGTGGTTATTTATTCCTAGTAGATAAGATATAATTTTGCATTTGTATAAAGTGGAATAAATAAATATTATTATTATTATTATTATTAATGAATTAATCTCGTATGACATTTACCTTATAACATATTTTTTACAATTTAAAAAATAAAAAGTTCTACTTATTAGTATACATTTTTTTGTGTAAATTTACTTTTTAATTTAAAAGAAAATCACTAAGACAGTGTAATTATGTACAATGTCACCAAAAATCATTAAGACTATTATAAAAATATATAAAAATATTGCGATAAAAGTTTTGAAAATTCATTTTTTGTTTCTTTAATCAAAAATATGAAGTTATTCAAACAATATTAATCAATTACACTCGTAACAAAATCTACATTTCTTATTGAATATTATGTGTATATAATAATGACAATAATATATTATAATATATATTAATATTATAATATATATTATATAATATATATAATATATATAATATGTATAATATAATATATCATATATATATTATATAATATATATTATATATATATATATATATATATATATAATATAATATAATATAAAATAATATAATATAATATATATTATAATTTCATAATATTATAATATATTATTATAATATATATGTATAATATATTATAACAATTGAGTGAAAAATAGAAATTCTATCATTTTTTTAGTCAACGTAGTAATAAAGGACGCCGGAATGTTTGGTTGAACTGCTGACGTCCTAATATTAGGACGCTGGCACTGTAGCACTGTAAGGGTTAAATAATTTCCCATAACAGGGAGGTGAAGGAGTGTTAAATTATTGTGACAATATCTAAAAAGGAAAGAGTGTTCGAGAATTCTCGAGAAAGACCGAGATTTAAATGTGTTAATGTAAATAATATATAAGGTTTCTAAGAAATAGAAATATAACGCACAAATGGTTATCTATCTTCTTCAGGTGCCTTTTCCATTACGAAGGTTGGCTACCATCTTGGTCAGTCGTACCTTGTGCACTGCTGCTCTGAAAAAGTCATGCGACGAGCAGTTAAACGCTTCTCTCAGGTTTCTTAACCAGGATATTTATTCGTCTGCGTCCCACCGAGCGTTCACCAACGAGTTTCCCTTGCAGAATCTCGTACTTAGGCCACCTCATGATGTGTCCAAGGTATGTCAGTTTTCTTATCTTTATGCTCTGCAGGATTTCCAGCTCTTTCTTATCTATAGTATAGGTTAATTTGCTCTTTTTGTAATCATTCTATTCTGTTATAATGGTTTGTTTACGTTTTGTAAAAACTTGTATTTTTTTTTTAATTTATTTAATTAACGTCGCATAAACTATAACGGTCATTAGCATCGATGTTGGGGTGTAACTATTGTACAATGGAGGATGAAATGATTTTTTGTAACGTATGAAAATATGCCATGCCTGAGAGGGATTCGAACCCAGGACCGCATGATGAGAGGCGAGCACGTTACCAACTGCGCCAATGCGGCCGGCATTGGGGCTGTCTTGTATTTTTACTGCCTTTTGTCTATATAAATATATAGGAACAAAAGTATTGTTTTCATGTCGATTTTTCGAAATCGAGTTTTCACTGGATCTACACGTTTTCAGACCCCCTGAACCCAAAAAACATATTTTTAGCGATTGGTCTGTTGTGTGTGTGTGTGTGTGTGTGTGTGTGTGTGTGTGTATGTGGGAACAGAATTTCTCAAGAACGGAACATCGTACGAAGTTGAAACCTGAAACTTAAGTTAGACTTTGTCTAATTCTTGGGGATTGTTGTGTTGGAAGGGCGGTCGTGTTGTGTGAGTATGTGAGAGCTTGCTGTAGGAGCTCTTGAGGCTTGCATGGCCGGATGTTCAGAGGTGGAATCACTCATCGAGAAGCCACAGCTCAGGAAAAGTAGATCGTGTACACCATGGCACCGAGTCCATGTAACTAGACGTGTCCAGTGCCCAATGGTCGGTAGTGGATTGAGGTTTTGTTTGGGTTAAAGTCCCACACTCCCGCCTGTTCGGGCAATCGGGGCCATCATGGTTTCTTCTTCTCTGAGAAAAGATGTAGTCAAGGCAATTATAGTGCTCAGCACGAAAGAAGTCTATTGTGTTTGAAAAGCTCTATTATAAAAACGACCGAACGGAAAATTTTTGACACTACATCAAATTAAAGCCTGTCATTTCCTAAGTTGATTCGTTTGATTTAAATTGTTTTATTTAAAAATTTGTCGGATATACAGCAATTTACGCATAAAAAGTACCCAGTTCGTCATCGGTATTCTGTTAGTGGGTTTTTTTAAAGTACGTTACTTTATCCAAGCCATACATAAATACATCGGGCTTTAGTTGTGTTAAAGATCACAGACTTTTTTGTAATGTGAATTTTCAGAAAGTAAAATCAGATGTTTCGTTTTAATATGGCGGCCATTTCTAAAAAAAATATTATTTTGACCCCACGTAAAAATTGGGAAATGATTTTTCGACTGAACCATGTAATTTTACAACTGTATTGCGCCAAGTTTAGACTTTTGCATTAAAAATTACAAATAAAACAGAAATGGGATTTCTGATTTGAATAGAAAAAATCTATTAAATTTTTTAAGCGGCAACTGGTCTTCACAGTGGACTTGTTTCGTGGCGTGCACTTAAGCTACGCACGTGGGGGTTATCTTATAAAATTTTTTTTATTTTTTTTTAATCCCTAATATGTGTACGTTGCAATCTGTTCAATTCAGAACAATAAGCAACCCCATGACCCAATGAAATGAGGATGATGTGTATGACGTGTAAATGAGGTGTAGTCTTGTACAGACCCAGGTTGACCACTCCTGAGAAAGCATGGTTATTTGAACCCCAACCATCAAAGTACACCGGCAACCACTGTCTAGTATTCAAATCCGTATAAAAGTAACTACTTTTACTAGGATTTGAACCAGGAACCTTCGTCTCCGAAAATCAGCTATTAAACATCTGATTTTGGCGACGACTTTACCTTTAGACCAACCCGGAGGGTTGTTATAAAATGAATTTGAAAAGTCTTTATTGAGGCATTTTCTATAAAGTGAATTATATTTATTATAGATAAAATAGATAGGGTGTTATAAAATAAGATAAAGTTTTATGACTGACCTATTTTTATTATTCTTGAAAGGCGACTTACTGTAGCAGATCATAATGTGAGAAACGTTTAATTGACTGAGTGTCTCAGATGTTTTTTTCAACCTCTTCAGTGTAAATAACAATGGCAGCAAACACCTGTAACAACCAAGTAATCATTATTTATTTACAAGTGAGCAAGCTTTCTAATTTCTTTTAATCTATACTAATACAGAGTGATTCACGAAGATATGCAGAAACTTTGGGAGCCCATTGTACATGTAAAAATAATGAAAAAAGTTTATATAAACATGGGTCCGGAAATGCTTCGTTTCCGAGTTACGGCTAGCGAAAGATTTCGCTCGGATTTCAGCTCACCAGGTGAAATGAGGTCTTTCTGAAATTCTGGTAAGGTAGATTAAAAGGCGAATTTAATCGTTTCTTATGGTTTTCGACCTGATAAATTGAATAAAACAGGTCCCAGAACTGTAAGTTAAATAGTTTTTGAGAAAACCAGTGTCAAATACAAAAAATGGTGTGAAAAAACACAATTTTTCATCTATGTTTTTCTGGTTAATTTTACTTTGTACTGTTATGAATAAAAATTCATTTAATCAAACATCTACTCGCTTTCTGTGTACATTATTTACACCGGTTTGTTCAGAATAAAATGTTCAACATGTTTTATTCAAAAAATTTAACTGTTTCTTGGTGAAATAACAAAGTTATTCATGCCCAAAGAAGAAAAAATGTGTTTTTCACTCCATTTTTGAATTTGACACTGGTTTTCTTAGAAAATATTTAATTTACAGTTCTGGGACCTGTTTTATTCAATTTATCAGGTCGAAAACCATAAGAAATGATTGAATTCGCCCCTTAATCTACCTTACCAGAATTTCAGGAAGACCTTATTTCACCTGGTGAGCTGAAACCCGGGCGAAATTTTCGCTAGCCGTAACTCGGAAACGAAGCATTTCCGGACCCCTGTTTAATAAACTTTTTCATAATTTTTACATGTACAATGAGCTCCTAAAGTTAATGCATAACTTTGTGAATCACCCTGTATAATAAAGAAGAAACGTCTGTTTGTTTGTTTGTATGAGGTAATCTCAGAAACTACTGAACTGATTTAAAAAATCTTTCATTGTTGCATAGCTTAGAGCTTCCTGATCAGTAAAGGCTATTTCGCAATTTTAAGTAACTTTAATTAACTGAGTTAAACAATTTAAACTGTGACGATGTCGCATGTTTTAGTCAATCGGGTGCATAGCACATTTATTTTTTCTAAGTCCTCTGGGTGGTATATTTTTTTGGGCTAGAAACACGATTCAACTTTTATATTTCATAAAAAAACGTGAAGTATAACATTTGATTCCAAACACTTTAAAAATTCGGAAATTGTACTGTATTTCATACAATTATTTGTTATCATTCGACAGGAAGTGAATGAGTCATATATTTCCAATTACTCTGCGTACCGCACCCGCGTATTACTGTCTTTTATCTCAGCAACATATCAACTGTCTCTTTCTTTTCCATCGGTATTCTTCTATGGATTTAATTCAATTCTATTAAATCGCGGGGACAAACATTTAAAACGGTGGGCATCGATTTGAGACGAGTGCTTCCTTCACTCAACTATTACCATTACTTACTATTTGTTCGACTTTTTAGAGCTAGATGAGTAGAAAAACAATTTATTTTGCTGCCACAGGGCAACAAAACCATAAAATATATTGTTTATAGAGAGGATTTAAAATAATGTATTGAGGCCTACATTAGCTACTGTGAAGCGAAGCGAGCGGGGGTTACTAGCAAAGAATAATTCTTTTGCAATCAGTTTCATTGAATGCAATTATGAACTTTAAACAAAGACTATGAAAATCTAAATAACTTTATAAAATGAAAATCTGCCCAAAACAGACAGGTGGAGTATTAAATTATTATTTGCACTCAATCTGTTAGTTCCAGGGCTACAAAAAATAATTGTGTTTCTTATCACATGGTCAGTTAATTAAATGACTGAAGTGATTAAGAGTAGAAGCGGTAGAGATGTAAAAGACACTAGTCAGAGTTATCTCCTCTCAGAGTAATGAATTTCATTATATTCTACAACCAGACCCTGTGCTGTGGTGAATGAACTGAAGTTGTCATTTGCAGGGAGGAAATAAGATGCTTTTCAGTTAGCCTGGCATGCTGTTAAGCATACATTGCCAATCAGTGAGGAAGGCAATTGTAAACCATCTTCTAGTTTTACTTAGTAAAACCTCTAGAAGTACAAATCAGTCTTTCGACTGATAATCTAAACAGCAACAACAGAATTAAAATATAAAACACTATACTTAAATTAAGAAAACACTAAACTCTGACCAAAACACAAAACTAAACTTCACTCTGAACTGTGAATTAATATCTTGAAACATAAAGTAGTTGAAGCTGAAGATGACGATGACCATGATTGTAAATGATATCGATTCCGATGATGAGATGACGATGATTAATAGTAGAAGTAGAAAAAAAATCAAATGAGTTAATAAATAACCTTAAGGGGTACGGAACAAAAAAAATTTCAAAAATTCAAAATTTTGTTTTTCCCGCCATGTGATTATTTGATATTTTAGCTTTAAAATGAGCTGTCATTGAATGAATTCTGACCAGTAGAAAATTTTCTACAATTTTTTTTCGAAAGTAAGTTCAATGTGATTTTTTTTATCAACTGAAGTTGGTATGCGGTGCGTGACAACTATGCTAAACCTTGACATTAAACGCATTCAAAATTCTGATCGTGTAATGAGTGAGCTTCAAAAAAGGCAAGGCAAGCTTGAGAAGAAGCCAAAAGGAAACTAGAAGAGGAGCTAGTACAGTAAGAGGATCCAGATAATCCTGCTTATGCTGCTGGCATGTACTAATTTATGTAAGTAAATACATATTTTTGTTTCCTTGTTTCCCGAAAACAATCATTTTTGACACAAAAGACCCGTTTTCTCAGGAAAAGTCAGAGATATTTGCTTCAAATTTTCAAATTTTCAAATTTTCAAATTTTCAAATTTTCAAATTTTCAGGACATATTATTTACTATCTTATACAACTTTTAACATGAGCGTTTGAAAATGTAGGCTCTTGAACTTATTTTTCAGACTTACCAGTACAGTTACCATAGCGGCTATGATAAAAAAAAATTATAAAAAATTTTAAAATTCTAATAAGAACAAACCCTTGTGTCTAAAGTTGTATTAGATACTGAATAATATGTGCTGAAAATTTGGAGAAGTTATCTCTATTGGTTCCTGAGAAAATGGGTCAAACATTAACATGGCTGAGATAGGCGTTCCGTGCCCCCAAGCTGAACATGACGATGACCATGATGGTAAATGATATCGATTCCGATGATGAGATGACGATGATTAATAGTAGAAGTAGAAAAAAAATCAAATGAGTTAATAAATAACCTTAAACGGTATAGAAAATTCCGCCAAAAGAAATCTTTCAATATCTGTATTTATATTTAGATCGAAGACTCACGTGGATAAATCATATATGGACGAAACGAAAACAACTTGGGCCGAAGTTACTTCTATTGTTCTGGCTCTTAGTCAGTAAGTCTCAACTTTCTATTGATAATAAAGTTCTATTACACAAAGTAATACTCAAACAAGTTTAAACTTACGGGTTAGAACTATGGGGCAAAGCTAGTTCATCAAATATAGAAATAATGAAACGCTTTCAATCAAAATGCCTGAAACCAAATGGCATGTAACCTATGAAATATTGTACAACGATCTAAACCTAAATTTCTTCATGAAAGAAGAAATTATAAATCTGGTGTAAAACACTCACACAACTTTCTCTTGCCAATGCAAATAATGAACAATATAACCTAATATTAGTAATAAAACATTAGAAATAAACAAAAAACTAACCTTAAAAAACATACCCTTATTTTAATCATGATATTTTAGGTCATCAGTCGAAAGACTGTTTTGAACCTACAGAGGTTTTACTAGAGTCTGTCTACGCTAAGAGTACTCCGAGGTAGGCAACCAGCAATACAAGTGAGCAAGCGTATTAATTAAAAATATGCACAGCATGATCAAAAACAAAATTTCTACAACACTAATTCGCTCTAAGCTTAATATAATTGTACTAACAATTCAAAGGTGTAACAAAAGGTTAAGGATATCTGGAGTAGGTAAGAGTTTGAAAATATGGCACAAACATCACAAAAACGTATAAATTAAAAATCTATATATAATTAAGTTTATATATAGATTTTTAATTTAAACGTATAAATTAAAAATCTATATATAATTAAGTTTATATATAGATTTTTAATTTATACGTTTTTGTGATGTTTGTGCCATATTTTCAAACTCTTACCTACTCCAGATATCCTTAACCTTTTGTTACACCTTTGAATTGTTAGTACAACGCAGTTTCTGCAAAACTCTTACCGGTCAGTTTACAATTTTATTGTAATTTTGAGAGGATATCATAACGTTTTGTTGAATATATTATATAATTTCTAAAAATAAATTGACTATTGATGCGACCGTTTCTGCAAAACTCTTACCGGTCAGTTTACAATTTTATTGTAATTTTGTGAGGATAATTATGTTCTATCATAACAATACGCGAGATGATAAGTATGACGTTAAAAAATAATTTATTATTTATAATAATAATAATAATAATAAAAATAATAATAATTTATTATAGTTTTACCTTTTTTGTAAATAAATTGTTTGTATAAAATTGATTTTATGAAGAAAAAAATTAACCGCCCAACGTGGGGCTCGAACCCACGACCCTGAGATTAAGAGTCTAATGCTCTACCGACTGAGCTAGCCGAGCATGCCAACTCGCAGCAAAATTATAGCATATAAGACAGGGCAGCCGAACCGTAACATGTAACATGTATACGGTGCTGCCACCTAACGTCAATCGGATGAGGAGGACATTTTCCGAGATCCGATATAAAAAAACATACTAAATCGGGTCCCGCGGCATTAAAATTATTGAAAATAAATGTTTGCAGTTTGTTTTTAATACTGAAATGAAGACTAAATGTCGTTTAAAGTGAAACAATGTTATACTAAAGCATTGGAAACATGTTTTGATCGATAATTAAAAGAATAAAGATAAATGTGAAATTCGATCAAAGTTGTTAGCGCTAAATAAGCAGTTCGCTTGCGCCGGCTGCGAAAACTCTTACCGGGCGCATTTCAAGCGAAATGCTTAATAAAAACACGTTCAATTCATTTGTTAGAAAATGTTTAATAAATCGAACATTAGTTTACAATAATAACCAAAACTTTTAATATTGGTAGGTACTCTTCATTGTTATTTTTCGTTACATTATTTACTATTATTACATTTTATGATTAGTAGGTTTTTATTGTAGGCCTAGACTCAGTTTTATTTTTGGTCACAAGTAATACAAGACTAATGCGTTTGAATTATAACAGGAGAGTAAACAATTCCAGTGATTCGTTGTTTATCATTTCAGATTGTTTATTTTATATTATTAAAATTAATATCTGTGACTAGTTTAACACGACTGTTTGCATTTGCCTGCGTTTAACCTATTTTTAGTTTCATCAGTTATCTTTTGGTATTTTATCGGTTCGTTTCAATTTTCTTCGTAGACTGAAGTTGAAAAGTTTTGTAAGCTGTGGTTTGTTAACATGCGTGATAGTGAATGTGTTGAGTTTTTGAAACATAAAAACGGTAAACATTAAAAAGTAGAAAAAATTGTTTTGTTAAATATAATGGTTAAAGTAATTAGTTAAGGAGTCGCTTTATGAAACTACAATAATTACAAGCAATCTGAACGGTATAATTGAAAACGCTTAAATGATAATGTTTATTTTAGGGTGTAGATACTTTTATAATGGAACGTAGGGCAAGATAATTGTCAGGCGAAGAGTATAGCAGCCACGTCAGCTCGTGATCCGTGTGAGGAATTTCTGTTACGGCATGCAATGAAAGATTATACTATTCATAAAAAAAACATTTATCATAATGTTCTTGTCATTATAAAGTAACCTTTTGTTTTATTATTTCAATTTATTCTATAATATAGTAACTCTTTTACTTTTCTTTCATTGTATTTATTAATATTTAGTAATTATTTACAGTTTGAGTCAGGCAGTCCTCAGGAATTAAAATATGTACGTAGCATAGAAAATAAGGAAATTAAAAAATATATATTTCATAACATTAATTTATAGGCCTAAATAATTAGTAGCAAATTATGATTATGATTTTTTTTACTGAGGTAAAAAAAATCGAATGGTTAAGCCAATTCCGAGTCCTTTACGCGATTCTTCATCACAGTTTTTTATAACTGATGCAATAATTTGTCGCACTTCCGAATGAATTACCGCTTTATTTTTCCGGGAAGACATATTAAAATAAAACAAAAGATATGAAAAATACACGTTGAAATTTACCTAACACAAAACTAATAACTTTTGGCACGTTAACACGCTTTAAATTTCAAAATAAAAATCACTTTAGTGATCAAAAATCATGAATAATGATTAACACATCCGAGACGCATTAGCACAAATGTACAACTGTATATTGTGACACGTGTATCCGTTGTAAAAAGCCATAACATGTAGGCCTATAATAAATAAATACATAGACATAATAATAATATTTACATGATGACTAAATGTTTTTGTACTGCACGATAAGACAAATATATTACTCACATTCTATTACGCCACCCGTCCCACTTCCCCAGGCGACAGAGATCATGAGCTGGCGCGCGTATAGTAGATACGCGCCAACTAGCGTACAACTTTCGTTTACAACCGATAGAGGCGCTTGCCTCGAGCGGAGTACTCTTACAGTAGACAGACTATAAGTAAAACGAGTAATGAGGCGGTTTAGGCCATTGCCTTCCTTACTGAGTGGAAAGTACGCTTATTAGCGTGCCAGGTCCTCTGAAAATCACATATTTTCCACCCTGCAAATGACACCTTCACTCCATTCACCACAGGGTCTGGCTGTATTATGAAATTCATTACTCTTAGAGAAGATATCCGTGACTAGTGTCTTCTACGTTGTTTAGGTCAACAGCCAAAAGGCTGGTTTGAACCTGTAGAGGTTTTACTAAGTAAATCGAGGAGTGAGGTGGTTTACCATTGCCACAACTCACTGAGTGGAAAAGTACACTTATCAGCATGCCGGGCCCTCTGAAAAGCATATATTTTCCACTCTGCAAATGACACTTTCACTTCATTCACCACAGGGTCTGGCTGTATAATGAAATCCATTACTTTCAGAGGAGATAACTCTGATTAGTGTCTTTTACACCTCTACCTCTTCTGTTCTTAAATGATTCAGTCATTTAATTGGCTGACCATGCGATAAGAAACAGAACTATTTATTTTAGCCCTGCAACAAACAGATTGAGTGTAAATATTTTGACACTCCACCTGTCTGTTATGGGCAAGTGTCTTCTACATCTCGACTTATTCTGTTCTTAAATACTTCAATCACGTAATTGGCTGACCGTGTGATAAGAAGTAAATTTATCTTTTTGTAGCCTTGGAACTAGCAGATCGAGTGCAAATAATTTAACACTTCACCTGCTTGTTATGGGTTAAATTGGATAAGGATAAGTTTTAATAATTCAGCTTTCAAAGTAAGATGAATTAGATGCGTGCGAACATATCCTGATAAAGTTAATGATATCGATAGAGGAACATCATTTCAGATAATATTCAGATTTATTGTAGGCCAACTAATTTTAGATTATCATCTTCCTAAATAATTGTATAACCTTAAAGTTACACAAAATCAGTAATTTTTTCAGGTTTTTTTTAGATATACAGGATGATTCAAAACTATACGGCAATCTCTTGGGATCTCATTCTATAGCTAAAACTAAGAAAAAAGTTCATATAAACATTTATGCCTGAAAACGCTTCGTTAGTTAGTTACGGCTAACGAAAAATTTCAGCTAGAACTCTGTACCTCGGTGAAGTAAGGCCGTATAAAAATGTTCAAGGTAGTTACAAAGACACAAATACGATTGTTTCTTATGTTTTTTAACCTAAAAAATTGAATAAAATTGGTTCCAGAGCTGTAAATGAACTACTTTAAAAAATATAAATGTACTTTCAATAAAAAAATATAATCAAAATATAATCTAATATCAAAATATATAAAAATATAAATGTACTTTCAATAAAAAAATATAATCAAAATATAAATGTTATTTTTGTAAAAATATAAATGTAAATGTACTTTCAGAGATATCTTACATAAAACACAAGAATTGGTGCAAAGAAATAACACATTTTTGTGTTTAACGTAAGATTACTTCCATAAATGGTAAATAAAGGTGTGTTTTTTCTTAAATACAATTTTAGAAAATTTAATTCTGAAAAGATTCATGTGAATTACTCAGGAAAAAATGAATAACAGATATTGAAATTTCGCTTTATTTAAAATTAAAACAGACGCACATAAAACGCCTATTCTTAACTGCATAAAATATTAACTAATATGTAGGTTGGGAGTAACAACTGATAATGATCAGCTGTTACTCCCAACCTAATTTGTTATGCAGTTAAGAATGTGCGTTTTATGTGCGTCTGTTTTGATTTTAAATAAAGCGAAATTTCAATATCTATTATTCATTTTTTTCCTGAGTAATTCACATGAATCTTTTCAGAATTAAGTTTTCTAAAATTTTATATAAGAAAAAATACACCTTTATTTACAATTTTTATGGAAGTAATCTTACGTTAAACACAAAAATGTGTTATTTCTTTGCACCAATTCTTGTGTTTTATGTAAGATATCTCTGAAAGTATTGCATTTACAGCTCTGGAACCAATTTTATTCAATTTTTCAGATTAAGAAACATAAGAAACATTCGTATTTGTATCTTTGTAACTACCTTGAACATTTTTGTACGGCCTTACTTCATTGAGGGTACAGAGTTCTAGGTGAAATTTTTCGCTAGCCGTAACTTACTAACTAAGCGTTTTCAGGCATATGTTTATATGAACTTTTTTTCTTATTTTTAGCTATAGAATGAGATCCCAAGAGATTTCCGTATAGTTTTTAATCACCCTGTATATTAAAAATTATATTAATTTTTTTGTATTTGTATAACTTGGAATTATC
Source organism: Catonia carolina (assembly GCA_035578175.1). NCBI lineage: Eukaryota > Metazoa > Arthropoda > Insecta > Hemiptera > Achilidae > Catonia > Catonia carolina. The sequence goes on from JAQMRL010000003.1 coordinate 5,389,028, forward strand.
TTCAAAGTTATACTCAAAGTTTTTTTTTAAATTGTATAACTTTGAATAGCAGCATGATTTTAAAGAAATACGAGTATATTGTTTATTAAGGGGAGACTGTACTTTGTATACCGCCAATGTTAAATTTGAAATTTTTAGGTACATTTTTCATAGGATTGGTTAAAGATAAGAACATAAAACTTTACACACTTATAGATTGTTGGGTTTCTCTAGCTACTGGCATTTTTTTCAATTTAATCTGTAGGACCATAAAATTAAAAAGAAAATAACGAATAACATAGAATTTTTACAAATTTTTTTCTACGTGTTTTTGCATCTGAGGAAGTAATAAAAATGCCAGTGTATGTGCATGTATAAGAAGAATAACTGGTAACAAATTTCTACATGGTAGATTTATTGATTTCCGAAAAATGTACCTAAATGTTAAAAATCTAAATTTCTGGGCACAGAAAAAAATAATAAGGCACAAATAAAAAAAAAATGTATACAACAAACTTGTAAATTTCCCATCAACAGTTGGTTAAAAAGCTGAACCAACAGTTTTGAGAATATTAAAAACAGTAATGCAGATATTTAAAAAAATTGAAATTCCCTTTATACAAAAACGAGAAGTAGCCTATGAAATTACGAAAAATATTCGTTCTTCGTAATATGATAATTTTTCTAGGTAAACATGCTAAATATACTTAATTTTTTCATTAAAATAAATTTTTACATAATTTAATATTTTTTTGGTAGATCTAGGTCTGAAGAACTGTAAAACATAAAAAACTGAAAATTGAAATTTTCAGTCAAAACCATCGCACAGTCTCACCTTAACTAGATTTATTAGACTTTTAGTCCAAAAATTTTTTTTGAAATTGAATAAATTTTTTAAATAATATCTTTGTTATAAGCCCTAGTGCAGTTTAAAATTACTCTTGTACAGTATAACTTGCCCATAACGGGCAGGTGGAGTGTTAAATTAATTGCACTCGATCTGTTGGTTCCAGGGCTACAAAAAATAGTTCTGTTTCTTATCATACATGGCCAGCCAATTAAATGACTGAAGCATTTAAGAAAAAAAGAGTTACAGGTGTAAAAACACTAGTCAGAGTTATCTCCTCTGAGAATAAGCAATTTCATCATTATACAGCTAGACCCTGTGGTGAATGAAGTGAAGGTGTCATTTGCAGGGTGGAAAGTGGGTGCTTTTTGGAGGGCCTGGTTTGCTGATAAGCATACTCTTTCAACTCAGTGAGGAAGACAATAGTAAACCACCTCATCCTCCTCGTTTTTACTTAGTAAAACCTCTAGACGTTCAAACCAGCCTTTCGGCTGTTGAACTAAACAACAATTCTGTGTTACTAAATAAAAGAAGAGAACATCTGCCCTAGGACATGGCTTTTAGCCGTAGTTGGGTAGGTCAATTTCCTCCACCTCGAAGATTGGGCATTGTAAATGCATTAGTTTTTATGAAAGAATGTCTATGGAAATAATTGTGAAAAAATGTAAATAAAGTTTTATTATTATTATTAGACTAGCGAATTCTCCCAATAGTGGAAGACGTTATACAAACAGCTCAATTAACTTTTCTTTGGGTTCTCCCTGTTCTCCCAATAGACTTTCATTCTTTCTGAAAAAGCTTGTTTACATTCTTCTGACCATTTTGGCCTGACTTGTTTTTGCTGTGGTTGCTCAGGTGAAACTTCCCGCTTATTTACTTTGTCTCAAAACGTGTCTCTTTCTACGATATCGGTTGAACTTATGTTTGCACGTTCGAGGTCCTTACAAATTTCCTGAAGCCATGGTGTTGAGGTTTTAAGTGCGGTTACATAGTCTACAATCTTCTTAGTCAATCGATCTTGTGATAATCTACTAAAATGACCAAAGAATTTCATGTTTTATTATTATTATTATTATTATTATTATTATTATACAGAGTGATTCAATAAGATGGAAAAAATTTCAATAAGCTGTATTTCCTGAACTACATGTTATATTTTAGTTCTGTAAATTACATTTTGAAAGAGAATATTTAAATTTTAATTTACATACATGAAAGTTTATAGATGTTCAATGTGTCCTCCTCCGGCTGCACGTACAATATCTAGACGGTAACTGAACTCATCCCAAACTCTCTGACGCATGTCTTGGGTCACTGAGTTGACTGCAGCTGTGATACGATTCCTTAGTTCATTCAAATTGGTGGGATAAGGTGGTATGTAAACTGCACTTTTCACACGAACCCCCACAAGAAAAAGTCACAGGGTGTGAGATCTGGAGACCTCGGTGGCCAAAACTGAAGTGCAGAGTCGTCATTCGCCATGCGACCTATCCTTCGTTGACGTATGGATTCATTTAGGAAACGCCGAACATTGCGATGCCAATGGGGTGGAGCTCCGTCCTGCTGGAAAATGTAATCCCCTGAATCTTCATTCATTTGAGGAACGAGCCAGTTTTGTAGCATTCTAAGATACGTTTCCCCAGTAACCGTATTCTCATAAAAAAAGAAAGGCCCATAAACTTTTGTCAGCGACAAGGCGCAAAAAACATTAACTTTCGGGCTGTCCCGCTCATGTTCCACTGTTACATGGGGATTTTGTAGCCCCCAGATCCTAACATTATGCCTGTTGACTTTCCCACTTAGATGAAATGTGGCTTCATCACTAAAAATCACTCGAGGCAGAAACAACTCATCTTCCATGTGTTGGAGCATACGGTTACAAAATTCTACACGCCGTATCTTATCGCCTCGGCGAAGAGCCTGTAGCATTTGCAAACGGTAAGGTTTGTACAATAATCGGCGCCTCAATACACGCCAGACAGTTTTTTGCGGTAGTCCGAGTTCCATACTCACTCTACGGGTTGATTTCATAGGGCTACGCTCAAGGCTAGTTTGAACGCGTTCCACATTCTGCTCCGATACACGAGGTCTGCCTGGACTTTTACCTTTACACAGAGAGCCAGTTTCGTCAAATTGTTTATTCCAATGATAAATGCTCTTCCTCGTTAGAGGTTCGACGTTAAACTTAAGCCGAAATGCACGCTGCACCGCAGTTGCAGACTCGGTTCTACTGTACTCACGCACGCAAAAAATCTTGTGTTCCATAGCAGCCATCTTGCTTACAACTGAAGCAGTACGCGGCTGCGCAGCTGACGGCAACAATGCGGTGCTGGAGCGCTCTGGTGTCGTTATTTACAACTTTGTTATTTCCTCTTTCAAATGTAATTTACAGAATTAAAATATAACATGCAGTTTAGGAAATATAGCTGATTGAAATTGTTTCCATCTTATTGAATTATATATTAATATTTTAATAATTAATAATTTTTAATATTTTAATATTTTAATAATTAATAATTTTTTAATAATTTTTAATATATTAATATTAATTAATATATTAATATTGAATAATTCCTATAATAACACAGCTTGAACGGTACAGTAATCTCACAGAAGGAGGAAGTTAAATATTTGGGTTTGAATCTAGATCGAAGACTCACGTGGAGAAGTCATATATGGACGAAACGAAAGCAACTAGAGCTGAAGTTACGTCAATTAATCTGACTCGTAGGCAGTAAATCTCAACTCTCCCTTGAAAATAAAGTACTCGTATACAAAGTAATACTAAAACCAGTTTGAATTTATGTGTTAGAGCTATGGGGTACAGCTAGTTCATCAAATATAGAAATACTGCAGCGCTTTCAAACAAAATGCCTGAGACTAATCACTGCAGCCCCATGGTACGTAACCAATGAAATACTACACAATGACCTAAACCTGGCCTTCACAAAAGAAGAAATTAAACAACATAGCGAAAACATTTACAAAAATTAGAAGACCATCAGAATCCATTAGCGATTAACCTCCTCGACAACAGCGAAGATACTCACAGACTGAAACGTTTTAAAAACTCTAGACTTACCTCTACGATTTTCTTAATCATTTAAACTTTTTTTTTCTACTTCAACTACTAATCATCGTCATGTCATAGTAGGCATCGTTATCATCTCTATCATCGTCATCATCTCCAGTCTCAACAACTTTGTGTTTCAAGATGTTAATTCACAGTTCATCAAGTTTAGTTTTGTACATATGTCCCAGAATTTCCAAAAATTAAACAAAACTATTTTGAATCCGGCCACTCAAATATCTTTATTCAGATTCCGTTTATAAATATTTTAAAACTTTTCCAAATTATTAAAATTGTTAAAATAGTTACAACTTTTAAAATGTTTTTTAAAAATTCTTAAAACTTTATCGCACCAATCTTCTAAAATTATACGCTTTTCTTTTTAACAATATTATTTCTTACTTATAAAACATATATTTTTTCCTTTTTAAAAATTGTAAATTCGCTTCTATCTCTTTAAAAATCTTAAAAAGGAAGGCATCCAACAATCCTTTTTTTTGTCATCAAGAAAAAAGAATGTTCTTTTTATCTCCTTTAAATTTTCTTAAAATTATTTTATGTTCTTTTTATTTTTCACATCTGACGGTATTAAATCATCTGTTGTTTATTTATGTTTACGTTATGTTATCATTATGTTTACGTTACGTATGAAAGTATTCAGTTTGTCCTATGAGTATACTATGTTTAAATGTAATTGTGTGTGTATAAATGTTGTGTTACATTACAATCTCCCCCCCCCTGGGGTAAATACAAAAGAATATCCTGGGGTATCCTGCAAAAGGAGAAGGGGTGGGTGCGCAAACGGTAAAAATGAAAAAAGGTGAGCAGATAGCAATTGTCGGCCTGAGTTGGTTTTTTACTTTCATCCGGGGCCCCTTTCATAACACATCCATACAGCATGCAAACATCAGACACATTTTTTTTTGTGTTACCATCATCTCAAGCTCGAGTGTCGCGATATACATCACCTAAGAATTACTAAGTATAGTTAATTATGTAACCTTTTTAAGATTAGAAATGTGTTCTTTTGTTATTTCCCCTCCAACAGTCTTACGAAGTAAGGCTGTAACTGGTGTAGAGAAACCTACGATATAAAATGGTTCCGACCATCGGTATGCCATTTTCGCACAAATATTTTTCCGTTTCGAACTTACGGGATGAGTTTTAAGTAAAACTTTATCTCCCACCGAAAACGGATTTGGATGACGTGTAGCATTATATCTACGTGCCATATCATGATGAGATTTAATTAGTTTTCTCCTAATGTTACACATCATGTTGCTCGAACGGACAGGATTCCTATGAAGGATATCTTGTATATTCCATGATCTATCTAATGGTGTTTGAGCTGGGAAAGTATGTAAAATATCAAATGGACATACACCATGTGCTGTATGGTGAGCCATATTAAAAGCTAACTGAAACCAAAATAGAGATTTATCCCAGGTTGTTTGTGCAGTTGCATGGTACGCGATAAGATTAGACCGAAGATTTCTGTTTAATCGTTCGGCGTGAGATGGTTGTGGATGGTAAGGAGAGAGTGTGGTTCTTTTGATACCTAAATTGAAACAAAAGTTTTTAAAGATTACCGAATTAAATGTTTTGGCATTATCTGTGACAATTAACCTCGGGATGGAGTAATTTTGAAAGATACGTTTCAATTCTTCTATAATGGAGGATGTATTAGTGTTTTTTAATGGAGCCAACCATGTAAATTTCGAAAAACTATCCACCACCACTAGAATATATTTGTATCCTTGGTTGGTTTTTGGTAGACTGCCTACCGTATCAATAAACAATGTATCAAATGGTGTTGTCGGAACTCTAGAACTGAGATTCCCCCATTTGTAATTCATCCCGGGTTTGCTGCGTTGACAGGTTGTACAAGCATTCACTTTTAACGGAATTTCTTTATACACCTCTGGCCAGTAAAAGTGCCTCGTAATTTTATGTATAGTTTTGTCGACACCTAAATGTCCGCCTATTTCCGAATGATGAAAATATCGAAATACCAAATCTTTTAAAGAATTGGGGAGAACGATTTTAGTCGGATTATGGTTTCTGTCTTTTAGACATAGAACTCCTTTGGATAAACAAAATTTATTGCCCATTTGTTTTTTTTGTTTAAGGATAAAGGTATCCTGTTCTTGATGTTGTCGTATGTCTGTAAAAGATAGGGGAAATTGCGATAATAAGGCATTGATATACGATATATCTTTTGTAGTATCTTCATTATTGGAATCGTACATTCTCGATAATGCATCAGCAACATTATTATTTGAACCACGAATGTGATTAATTTTAAATTTAAAGACAGATAACCGGAGTAACCACCTAGCTAACCTACCCAACTGTTTTGGTCTGGAAAGAAGCCAGGCCAAAGCTTGATTATCGGTTTCTAAGAGAAATTCACGATGTGTCAGATAGGTCCTAAAATGATCTGTTGCAAAAACAACCGCAAGACATTCGCGTTCATATGTAGAAAATTTCCTTTCTGCTTCTGTCAATGTCTTGGAAGCATATGCTATGGGTCGTCTAAATCCTTCTTGTTCTTGAAGTAATACAGCCCCTAGACCTGTATCTGACGCATCTGTTTGTAAAATAAATTGCTTAGAGAAGTCGGGTATGGATAGAACTGGGGGATTAGCAATTGCTTGTTTAAGATCTTCAAACGCGGTTCTCTGTGAGTCTCCCTAGCTAAACTGAGTATTTTTACGTCTTAATTTATTTAGGGGTTCTATTCTGTCGGCATAATTTTTAATAAATTTAGAAAAATAATTAATCATACCACAATACCGATGTACTTGTTTCACCGATGTAGGTTCCGGATATTCCAAACTTTTTTGTGTCCTAGTTGAATCTATAGAGACCCCTTTGTATGATAATGTGTGTCCAAGAAATGGTATTTCATTTACGGCAAATGTTACCTTATCAGGATTAACAGTAATACCTGCTTTTCTTAGAATCGACAATACTATTTTAATATGTTTCAAGTGTTCTGGAAAACTTTTAGAATATATTAATATATCATCCATGTAATTAAATACAAATTTATATTTAATGTTTTTGAATATTTTATTCATAAGACGTGTTAGAACTTGTGCTCCAGTTGATAAACCGAAAGGTAATCTTTCATACTCATATAATCCATCCGGGGTACAAAATGCGGTGATTTGACGGGATTTCTCTGTCAAGGGTATTTGATGATACGCTTGTGCCAAATCTAATGTACTGAACCATCGTGCATTGGAAAACCATTGAAAAGCGTGATTTATGTTGGGTAAGGGTTGCGCTTCTGAGTCAATTATTAAGTTGACTAAGCGATAGTCTACGACTAAACGACTTGTACCATTTTGTTTTGGAATCAAAAAAGCCGGAGATAAATAAGGTGAAACACTTTCTCTAATTACTTTGTCTTTTAATAATTTATCAATTTGTTGTTTCATTTGAAGTGTTTTTATTGGATTTAGGGGATAGGGTCTAGATTTTATAATTTCATCATTTTTAAGTTTAATATCATATGTTAATTCATGGGTACAACCTAATTTAGTAGTGAGTACATCCGGAAATTCTTTACATAAATTATTAATTTTATTTTTAATGTACTCAGATTGTTCTACATTATTTATCTGATCTGGAGATATATTTGTTAGATAATATTTTTGATTTTTCAACCATTCGAAAGTTATTACAGATTTTGTGGCATTGAATATTGCCCGTGTTTTTTGCAAGAAATGTATTCCAAGTATTATTTCATGCTGTATTTTTGTTAATACCTTAAAATTTATTTTCCACGATATATTTTGTAAGTTAATTTTAATCCAGACCTGTTTATTAATTTTTAGAGGGAACTTATCAGCTGTGAGGCAAATTGCATTAATATTTTCCTCTTTTATGACTGCTTTCTTATTTTTCAAAAGTTTATACATTTTTTGATTAATAATGTTGTGTGTTGAACCAGAATCAATAAGGGCATTAAATATATCTTTTTTGATTTTTATTTTTAAGCCTTTCAAAGTATACATATTATTTAACCTTTGTTCTCTCATCTTTAAATGTTTACTCATATCATGTTTACAAATACGTACCATATGATTATGCTGTGCGTATTTGCATTTATTTAGTTTTTTGGAACATGGTTATGTCTTTGTTGTTGCCAAAGTCTACAATTTCTTTTAATGTGACCTAATTTATTACAATGAAAACACTTCAATGTTATGGCTGATGTTTGTGATCTGATGCTATTGGATGCTGTATCTTTTAATGTGTTTTGTTTACCTTGAGTAGGTATTGTTTTATTTATAGTGTTTAGCGCGCCTGTATCATTCATTTTTGATGAGCCCATATCGTTAAAAGTTCTGGCATAAACCCTCTCATACACATAAGCATCTAACTTATTAAAATCTTTTAAATTATTGGGTTTGCCAATTATACCTATGTGAGTGGCATATATTTCATTTAAACCTGTTAAGATTATATTAATTAACTCACCTTCTGTTAAATCTAGTCTCAATACATCGTGATTCTCTAAAATTTCCTTCATATATTCTGCAAGAGTTTCCGATTGTGACTGATTTCTGTATAACAATTTTAATTTTAATATTTCTTTCATTTTTGGTGTAATTAGTTTATTTACTAAATTTTGATGAAACTGATCAAAATTATGATTATTCCTAATGGAATTTTCGAAAATTTGTTCTGTAAAACCAGTCATAAACGGAGTTAACAAAACTAGAGGTAAATTAACCGCATAACGTTTCTGTATTTGTTTTATAATTTTAATATTTCTTACTAAGGTATCAATATCCCGTCCATCAGTAATAGTTAATTGTTTTAACTCTTGTTCAATTGGATTTGCAATTTTTGTCCAATTGAAATTTAAGTCACGTTGGAAACATAAAGGATTGTTATTACCTGCCACATCTGGTATACAGATGTCAGGGATATCATTTTGAAGAACGGGGTTTAATATCTCTGGATAAGGGGCAAGATTAATTTGGTCACAATTTGGAATTTCTTGCCTTTGATTAGGCAAAACATTATCCTCCAAACTTGCCCTTTCTAAATTTAAATTTCGTTCACAGTTAGGTCTAACTTCAAAATTATGCCACTCATTTGCTTTCCAAACCTCAAACCTTTCTTTTAAGTTTTGAAAACCGACTACTTTATCTGGTTTGTTTGGCAATATAAATGTCAATATTATGTTAAGCCTATCATCAAAAATCTTTGCATTATATTTTTCTAATTCGTTTAAGTTTTCAACATTTCTCAACTTTGCAAAATAATTTTGACAGTCCGTCAGTTGTTTTTCAAAATCAAATCTATGTAATGTGGTCAGGTCGATTTGTCGCCCGTTCTCTAAAAGTTTTTGTAGTCTTAGCCGTTTTTGTCTTAAGTTTCCTGTTGTCGTACTTCTTCGTATCCTGAGTTGAAAGTTAATATTTGTGTCATCTAATTTACAAGTTTCAAGAATCTGTCCTTCCATATTTGTGTTCGTTCAGTTTATTTATTTTGATAAAGTATGTATATAAAACAGATGACTTACCAGTCAGAATCTGTATACCTGATCAGATGTAAAAATTTGTTTTTGGATTTTAGAAAAATAAATTTTAGAAAAATGGTTGCGTAATTTTTTTTGTTCCAGATGTTTTTCCTAAAGTTCCAGAAGTTTTTGTTTGGTTCAATTATACTGCTTGATGAAATTTTTGTTATCTTGTCCTGTTATTGTTGTTTAAATTTCTTGAAGTACTTTTATATGAAATCTTGAATATTATCCTGATTTAGTATCCTGGTTTATTATCCTGATTTAGTAATCCTGGTTTATTATCCTGATTTAGTTATCCTGGTTTATTATCCTGATTTAGTTATCCTGGTTTATTATCCTGATTTAGTTATCCTGGTCACGTCACCATTTTTTGTCCCAGAATTTCCAAAAATTAAACAAAACTATTTTGAATCCGGCCACTCAAATATCTTTATTCAGATTCCGTTTATAAATATTTTAAAACTTTTCCAAATTATTAAAATTGTTAAAATAGTTACAACTTTTAAAATGTTTTTTAAAAATTCTTAAAACTTTATCGCACCAATCTTCTAAAATTATACGCTTTTCTTTTCAACAATATTATTTCTTACTTATAAAACATATATTTTTTCCTTTTTAAAAATTGTAAATTCGCTTCTATCTCTTTAAAAATCTTAAAAAGGAAGGCATCCAACAATCCTTTTTTTTTGTCATCAAGAAAAAAGAATGTTCTTTTTATCTCCTTTAAATTTTCTTAAAATTATTTTATGTTCTTTTTATTTTTCACATCTGACGGTAGTAAATCATCTGTTGTTTATTTATGTTTACGTTATGTTATCATTATGTTTACGTTACGTATGAAAGTATTCAGTTTGTCCTATGAGTATACTATGTTTAAATGTAATTGTGTGTGTATAAATGTTGTGTTACATTACACATATATATACGTATATACACATTGTATATTTATATACAAATATAGTGCATATTTTTACTTTCTTCTGCCTATATAAATGTATAGGAAGGAAAGTATTGTTTTCATGTCGATTTTTCTTCACATTTAGTCTTGTTGAAACACACTATTGAGTGTGATTTTTATTTAAATTCTACGGACATTACTCAGATTTTTTCATCTTTGTTTAAAGTTTTTTGTATTAATAAACTGATTGTAAAAGAAATACACAAAAAAAATTATATATTTATTCTTTGCTTTCGGGAACATAAAATTTGGTACCAAATTTTTTTCTTGATCGTATTCAGTGTACCCTACAGCAGGCCTAAAAAGTCATAAAGAAATCTAAAAGAAATATCTTTAAATATTTGAAAATGATGATATAGGCGTAAGTAAGAGTAAATAACAGTAGCTACGAAAATTGTTTTAAACACGATCTGGTGGAATGGTTAATTAATTTAACTTTTAAAATATAAATTAGTAAACAGCCTTTATAAATAAATCATTTCGAATCGACTCGCTTAATATTTACAGATCGATATCACTAAAAGTCATTTGCTTTTGCTGTGTAAAGTTTTCAAATACATCAAGTTCCAGGAATCACAAAGGAGGAATCCCTTTCCCCAGTTCAACAAACGTAATTACTGTTACCGGTTTCGTTTTATGGGATTAGTCGGCGAAATTCCCCAGGTCGCTTCCACTCCTAATTAACTTACTAATGTATAATTTCCACCAGTCACACATTTAACTTGTCTTGAAATACACCGACTTCATATCTAATAAATGAATTTCTACGGCAGTTCAATTATGTAGGCCGTTTATTTCAGAAAGTTTTGTTTTTATTTTATTTATTTTTACTTTCTCTTGCCTATATGATTATATTTTTTTATTTTTTTTTATTTTTAATATGTGTACGTTACAATTTGTTCAATTCAGAACAATAAGCAACCCCATGACCCAATCATATGAGGATGATATGTATGACGTGTAAATGAGGTGTAGTCTTGTACAGACTCAGGCCGACCATTCCTGAGAGAGTATGGTTAATTGAACCCCAACCATCAAAGTACATCAACTACTGTCTAGTATTCAAATCCGTAACCACTTTACTAGGATTTGAACCAGGAACCTTCGTCTCCGAAAATCAGCTGTTAAACAGCTGATTTTGGCGACGACTTTACCTCTAGACCAACCCGGTGGGTTTATGATTAAATAGGAAGGAAAGTATTGTTTTCATGTTGATTTTTCGAAATCGAGTTTTCACCGGATGTACACATTTTCAGACCCCCTGAACCCAAAAACATTTTTTTAACGATTGGTGTATGTGTGAATGTGTGTGTGTGTGCGCGCGCGCGCGCGCGTGTGTGTGTGTGAACAAAATATTTCAAGAACGGAATATCTTACGAAGTTGAAACTTAAAACTTAAGTTAGGTTTTACTAGAGGACCGAGATAAACATTTTCATCGAAATCGGTCAAACGAAAGTAGTAGTTTATTCATGTAATTTTCACTTTTTTGCGATTTTCTCAAAAACGGCTCAAACGATTTTTTCAAAATCGCCTCATTCACTACATTTGTTATGCTTTACAAGATAGAGGAAACGCCATTTCTGCTGAAATTCTTGGGGAGGCTGTTCTTTCGTAGAAAAATTGGCTTACGTTAGTGGAAATTATTGATTTTCTGTTTTTTTCATGAAAATCTGTAAAAAAACTTGATTTTTTAAAAGATTTCGGTCGTAGTATTTATTTCACGACAAAAGTGTACATAAGTTAATCAAATTTATAGAAAATTAAAAGACCTTCAACTTTAATTCGAGCATTTTTCTCTACAGAGCCTAGTTTAGCGTCAAAAAGTGATTTTCCGTATTATTAAGCCAAACTATAGGTTGATTTTTATTTTGCATCATTCACTCATGATTAAAATAAGGTTATGTTTCTTGAGGTTAGTTTTTTTGTTTAATTCTAATGTATTATTACTAATGTTAGGTTATATTGTTCATTATTTGCATTGGCAAGAGAAAGTTGTGTGAGTGTTTCACACCAGTTTTTAAAATTGTCATCTGTCATTTTGGTTTGTCCATCCGTCCGTCCGTCAGTCACACCCAGATGTCACAAACTACAGGAGATGACAACAAATGATTTTCGTATTCGTAATCTACCCAATGTAATATAGAAGGATGTTGAGGGTCAGCTGGAGAGAAATGATGACGAACGAACAAGTTTTCAGTAGAACGGGGGAGGAAAGGAGCTTCCTAAAATGGATCAGACAGAGAAGAGCCCAGATGATAGGCCACATACTCCGACAAGACAGTATGTTGAAAAGAATAATCGAAGGAGTTGTGGAGGGGAGAAATTTGCGGGGAAGACCCAGATTGGAGTACATGAAGCAGTTACTAGAGGACATGGGATGTGCTTCATACTGTGGGTTGAAGCGGAAAGCAGATGACCGAGGAGCACGGAGAGAGAGCAGCTGCCAATCAGCCACCCAGGCTGTTAACTGGAGAGAGAGAGAATCTACCTAAAAATTAGTAGCTCTGGATTAAATTTGAAGTTCCGGTTTTGACTGGAAGTGTCCCAAAACCATAAGTTAAGAAATCAAAGTGGGAATTTGAAAATAGAAATAGTGTCATTCGATTTCGCTTATAGAGTAGATACAGAAATCATTAATGGTTTTTGTCATAAGTCAAAGGTAAGCCTTTTTTAAAAATTGCCACCTGCCATGAAACGCGTCGTCTTGTGAAAGGGATTTTTTATTATCGTTTGAATAGGTGGCCGGAAAAATCGTTGTAACCCACTAATTTACAAATTTTACATGAAGAGGAAAAAACCAATTCTTCCCAAACTGTATAAAAACTATTATAATTTTTCAACAATTAAAGGATGCTATAACAAAAGGTGTCACCTAAGTGCCATGTTGAATTTCTTCTTCTTCTCCTGCCTTTCAAGGATTAGGCATCTCTGCCTGTTCCGAACCTCTCAAATCTGCCTATCTCTTTCTCGGGCGTCCTTGTTCTCTCCTGCTTATAAATTTTCCGTTAATCCCGGTCCATCATCCGAGGCATGATGAGGTTTACCAGTATTTAAGAAAATCGTCTGGCCGCGTTACGAGTGCTGCGCAGATTAAGCTCATTAGGGGATTGCCACATCACTTCATATGAGCCTGCAGGACAGTTCCTTCGAGATGCCGCTCTAGGCTCTTCCACCTCCTCCGCCGTTAGAAAAGTCTTCCATGTCCGCCTTTGGAGCCGTCCTGTGAATGACCAGTGAATGACCATCTTCACTGGTTTCTGTCCACCCAGAGTATTTTATTTCTTCAGCACTCTCCAACAGAGTTGACGAGTGTCCCCATCGCCAGGGGCGGCTCCGGATAGCAGACCCAGCAACATGCCATGGGATGTTAAATTTTTTCTTCAAATTTAAAAATTATTTAATTTTTGTTTGTTTGCCAATTTGCATGGAATAAGGTTCCAACTGGAACGATATACAACGTTTTCCATGACTTTTAAAAAAAGTGTGGTATTCACCATAGTTTTTGGACAGGGGTAGGAGAAGAGGAAGAGAATGAGTGGCGGCGAGGAAAAAGTAGATGGGGGAAAGGATACTCTTCCCCCTTCCTTTAAGGAGTCGGGCCCCTTCTTGTGTCTAACTCACGTTTTAAGTTTCAACTTCGTACGCTATTTTATTCTTGAGGTATTTCGTTCTGGCACACACCCACACTAATCTCTCAAAATATGTTTTTTTGGGTTCAAGGGGTCTAAAAACGAGTATTTTCGGTGAAAAATCTACAAGGAAACAATACTTTTCTACCTTATATATTTATATAAAACACGAGAAATTAACAAAGATTCGGTTTGATAGCCGAATATTTTTGTTTAAAAAGAATTCGTTCGCGCACACAAAACATCCTTCGGAAGATCATTTTCTGTTGTTCGATAATATCTTGTATACAAACTACGCCTCCAAAATATTATGATATTTCATAACAGATAGATACGAACGCTATAATTTAACAGGCTTACGAAACAGAAGGAATTTCCAGGAAAATCAGATAAAATTATATCAGTTGAATCATCCAAATTGTGGATAATAAGGGTAAGTTAACGAGTAAAATAATAGGGTGGGCGGGGGTAGATTAAAAGGGGTGGAGAAATAGAGGTAGAGAATGAGAAATCAAAGATGTAGGCTACGCACTTAAATGCTCACGCTTATTTGAACTTGAACTTTGCTTTGGCTTATCTTCCAAATAGGAGGGTTTATTTTGGTTAAATTGAACTACCTGAATAACATTTATAACGTCAACTCTATGATTGTCTCTCAAAACAAATTCTTAATTGTTTTCGTACGGAACAGCCCATAACAGACAGGTGGAGTGTCAAATTATTTACACCCAATCTGTTAGTTGCAGGGCTAAAATAAATAGTTCTGTTTCTTATCGCATGGTCAGCCAATTAAATGACTGAATCATTTAAGAACAGAAGAGGTAGAAGTGTAAAAGACACTAATCAGAGATATCTCCTCTGAAAGTAATGAATTTCATTATACAGCCAGACCCTGTGATGAATGAAGTGAAGGTGTCATTTGCAGAGTGGAAAATTTGTGCTTTTCAGAGGGCCCGGCATGCTAATAAGCGTACTTTTCCACTCAGTGAGGAAGGCAATGGTAAACCACCTCACTCCTCGTTTTACTTAGTAAAGCCTCTAGAGGTTCAAACCAGCTTTTCGGCTGATGACCTAAACAACAACAACTGAACAACTCCCCGATTCATCGTAAATTAATTCATTAATTGTTATGTGCATTTAATTAAACATTATAATTAGTATTTACACTATCACATGAGGCGTTCGGAGGAGAAAGGGCGAACTTGACAGAATGAAATTTTGAGAAAAACGAGTTAGAAGTTTCTCACACCTGAAAAAGTACTGGAGGCGCGTTGCTCAATAGAGGTTTTAATCCCTAATGTGTGTACATTGCAATCTGTTCAATTTAAGAACAATAAGCAACCCTATCACCCAATGAGATGAGGACGATGTGCATGACTTGTAAAAGAGATGTACAGTAGAGAGTCGAAAATCCGAAGCAATTGGGACTATAGGATTACCGATTTGTTCAAATTTTTGAAAAACCCTAGAAATACCGCTTAGGCCCATAGTTAAGCATTTTAAAAAGGTTGGAATAAATAAAAAATAACACTTCTCTGTACTTACTATATTTAGTTGCGTTTAATGAACAAACCTACAAGTCTAGTGTGTTCTGTGTACCAATGCAGAGGTAGAGTAAAATAATAAAACTACAATCTGTATTTTATTGTATATGCAGTATTATACTATACAGGGTGATTCATGAAGTTCTCCCCCCACTTCTACAGCACATTGTACTAGTAAAAATAATGAAAAAATGTTATATAAACATAGGTCCGAAAACGCTTCGTTAGCGAGTTACAGCTAGCGAAAGTTTCGCCTGGATTTCAGTTCACCAGGTGAAATGAGGTCTTCCTGGAATTGTGGTAAGGTAGATTAAGGAGCAAATTCAATCATTTCTTATGGTTTTTGATCTGATAAATTGAATAAAACAGGTCCCAGATCTGTAAGTTAAATAGTTTTTAAGAAAACCAGTGTCAAATGCAAAAAATGGAGTGAAAAACTTATTTTTTCATCTTTGGGCAAGGATAACTGTGTTATTTCACCAAGAAACAGTTAAAATTTTTCAATAAAACATGTAGAAAATTTTATTCTGAACAAACCGGTGTAAATTAAGTACACAGAAAGCGAATAGATGTTTGATTAAATGAGTTTTTATTCATAAGAGTACAAAGTAAAATTAACCGGAAAAACTAAAATGAAAAAATGTGTTTTTTTCACTCCATTTTTTTGCATTTGACACTGGTTTTCTCAAAAACTATTCGCTTTCTGTGTACTTTATTTACACCGGTTTGTTCAGAATAAAATTTTCTACATTTTTTATTGAAAATTTTTAACTGTTTCTTGGTGAAATAACAAAGTTATTCTTGCCCAAAGATGAAAAAATGTGATTTTCACTCCATTTTTTGCATTTGACACTGGTTTTCTCAAAAACTATTTAACTTACAGTTCTGGGACCTGTTTTATTCAATTTATCAGATCAAAAACCATAAGAAATGATTGAATTCGCCCCTTAATCTACCTTACCACAATTCCAGGAAGACCTCATTTCACCTGGTGAACTGAAATCCAGGCGAAACTTTCGCTAGCTGTAACTCGCTAACGAAGCGTTTTCGGACCTATGTTTATATAACATTTTTTCATTATTTTTACTAGTACAATGTGCTGTAGAAGTGGGGGGAGAACTTCATGAATCACCCTGTATATTAAATTGAAAAAAAAAACAAAAAACTATGTACAGTTAAAAAAAAGGTTCACTATAAACCTTACTAAATCACTGAAATCTTACTTCAAAAACTTTCGAATTTTTGATTGCGTAATTTGTCCATAACATGCAGGTGGAGTGTTAATTTAATTGTACTTGATCTGTGGTTCCAGGGCTACAAAAAATAGTTCTGTTTCTTATCACATGGTCAGTCAATTAAATGACTGAATCAGTTAAGAACAGAAGAGGTAGAGGTGTAAAAGACACTAATCAGAGTTATCTCCTCTGAAAGTAATGAATTTCATTGTACAGCCAGACCCTGTGGTGAATGAAGTGAAGGTGTCATTTACAGAGTGGAGAATATGTGCTTTTCAGAGGGCCCGGCACGCTGATAAGCGTACTTTTCCACTCAGTGAGGAAGGCAATGGTAAACCACCTCACTCCTCGTTTTACTTAGTAATACCTCTACAGGTTCAAACCAGCCTTTCGGCTGTTGACCTAAACAACAACAATTTGTTTAAGCCTCGCTCATTCGTTTACAGAAAACATATTGTTTTAAAATAAAAGTTATAAATTATGTTACACTGTGTAAACATTTTACAAAATGTTTTTAAAAGAAAAGTTTATAAAACATGCTACCTTTATCACGCAAATCAAATTATCGAAAAAATACTCAGATGGCGTTCGGATTTTTGACGATTTGAATTTTTGACGTTCGGATTATCGACGCTCTACTGCATAGGTAACAGAAGTATAACAGTAAGTACTGTATAGGTAACAGATAACAGAAGGTCAACTCTACGTCAACCAAACACCAGTAGAACGAGTAAAGCACTATTATTATCTTGGAACCATTATAAATGAGGAATGGACCAACAACCAGGAGATAAGAGCGCGCATTGGAAAGACTAGATTCACCTTCAACCGGATGAGGGCCTTCTTCAAAAGCCACTACCTCTCTCTTGGTATAAAAGTGAGAATGGTGCGATGCTATGTAGTCTCTGTTCTGTTTTATGGTGCTGAATCGTGGACCCTGAACGAGGATATGTGCAAGAAATTGGAAGCGTTTGAGTTGTGGCTGTACCGGAGAATACTAAAGATCCCTTGGAGTGATCGAGTAACAAATGAAGAGGTTCTCAGAAGAATGGGGAAGAACCGGGAGGTACTGACCACTATCAAGTCTCGAAAGCTACAGTACTTCGGGCACATTATGAGAAATGCAACCAGATATGCCCTCCTGCAAGCTATTCTACAAGGGAAAATTTTTGGAAAGCGGGGGACCAGGTAGAAGAAGAACATCCTGGTTGAAGAACCTCAGAGTCTGGTACAATACAACTTCGGTACGGCTTTTCCGAGTTGCTGCGGACAAGATGAAGATTGCCATGATGATCGCCAACATTCGTAACGGATAGGCACATCAAGAAGAAGAAGAGAAGTGGAGAGAGCACACAGCCCTGCCTAACACCCCGTTTGATGTCCACTGGGTTAGTAAAGGCATCCTGCACGCGAACAGTTGCTGTCTGGTTGAAGTACAGGTTGACAATTATCCGGATATCTCTCGAGTCAATATTTTTACGTTTCAACACTTCTATCAGTTGGTTGTGCCTGACTTTATCAAATGCTTTATTACAATCAATAAAACATGCATATATGTCCTGGTTAACATCCATACAACGCTGCATGAGGACATTGTAAGCAAACAGCGCATCTCGCGTACTGAATCCATTTCTGAAACCAAACTGTGTGTCTGAGATATCTTCTTCCAGCTTTAAAAATGTTCTTCGACGTATAATTTTCAAAAAGATCTTCAGTGTGTGACTCATCAAGCTGATTGTTCTGTACTCATCACATTTTTTTCTTTTTTTTTCCCTCAGTCTTTCTTTTTTTGAAGCCCTCAGTCAGATGAAATTCTTACGCTAGGAAAACAACCAGTCTCACGAAGATTAATAAAAATCCTGCTAAATACCTTATAATTTGGTACTCTACGTTGAGGAAACCGACGTTGATATTCTGCAACGGAAGCTGAAGCTGTAGCATTGCCATTACAAAAGCCATACACATAAACCATATCTGCGTATTCGGCGTGAGAAAATACGTGAGGCATTATTAAAAGAAATGTGAAACAAAACCGACAAATTTCTAAATACAAATTGAATTTTAATTTAATTTAAATTATTGATAAACACAGTAAATGGTCAATGGAATTTGAAATCAATTTTTCTCTCAGATAAAAATGCAATATTTTTTTTTTTTTTTTTTTTTTTTTTTTGTTTAACGTCCGACTGTTCTGCAGTTACTGCTAATGCAGACGGTGAAGGATGAAATGATTTTTGTAACGTATGAAAATATGCCGTGCCTGAATGGGATTCGAACCCAAGACCGCATGATGAGAGGCGAGCACGTTACCAACTGCGCCAATGCGGCCGGCAAAAATGCAATAGGTAACACTAATCACAACTAAAGTAACCAAGCGCATGCGAATAAGTCATACTGTGTTTAAGCAGCCACCGACAGTAACAATGATCAGTGCTACCAACTTAATAATAAAGTAATAAAATAATAAATAAAATCAAATTTAATTGAAACTGATCAGCTGTCATGGTACAGTAACAGCTGTAGTTATTGCATTCGGACTGAACAAAGTGCATTTGCCTCGGTGTTTGTTTTCTTATAATTAAATTTGAATTGATTAATTTAGAATTTGTTTGCTATTAACTTTATTTACATCAATTTTTTCAGAATTAAATTCTCTACAATTGTTGCTCATGGATTTTATGCATTTGTTATCCATTTAATGGAATTATAGCGCCTCAAACGTAAAAAACGTGTTTTTTGACAGTACATTTTTGTGTTTTAAGCAAGTTATTTTACAAACTAAGGGACTTACAGTTTTGGGACCTAGTTTAATCAATTTTTCAAGTCAAAATTCATATGAAACGATCAAATGTTTGTCTTAATTACAGTTCTAATTGGTTCAATCCGGTTTCATTTAATCCTCGGAGTGGAAATCTGGGCGAATTCTTTCGCTAGACTTATCTCACTAACGAAGCATTTCCAGACATATGTTTATATGAACTTTTTGTCGTGTTTTTAGGTCTTGTGACTTCCCGGCTCACAAAAACCCAGCCGCTTGGCAATCGATGAGGAAGGCACAAGAAAAATAAAAAATGGAAAAAGTAATGGGTGATTGTTGCTAAAAATCAAAAAACAAGAGTACCTTTTGGACTTATTCTAAGTAAATTTAATGAAAATAATGTAAAAATAAATAAAAAAATATTAACAATTAATTTAAATTTGGCAATATGCCAATTTGGCAATTAACTCTCAATATCGGTAAAAAAAAATAGATTAAACAAAGAATTTAAATAATAATATCACCAATATATATATATATATATATATAGGCCTATAGTACTATTTAAGGGTTGGCCAACCAAAAATTAAACAAATAGGTTAATACAATTAATTAAAAAACATTATTGTTGAAATATGTCAAAAGGAGTAATTAAATGACTACATTCTTGCCAAAGTTACAGTTCCTGGATTATAATTGAAAAGATTCTTCCAAAAAACACAAAACGATGGATTTTAATTTTTACATGATATTGTACAGCTTAAATTTTGAACTTCCCTTCGCCAGATTAAATAAATAATACTTTCATTACTCACAGTATAATTTCCAGGGTTTTTTTTTTTTAAAATTAATCCATGTCAGTTATATGCTATGGAATCAATGGATTTTATCCAGAAAAATGGTCAATCTAACTCCTCAATATTATTATTATTCTAATCGTGGCACCCTGGACAGAATAAAAACCAAAACACAAATAGAATATAGTCCAGATAACATTTTATTCTTCTTTTTTACAAAGAAAAAACTAACCAACAGCCACATTTACAATAAAAATATTTTAAAGATATCTCAAAGATAACTCTAGTACAGCAGGCTTAAGGCCATGGAACTTTCTAGAATTCCAGACATTGCTACAAAATTAAAATTTATAACCAATTAAATATATATGAAAATATAGCCAAATAAGGGCATAAAAACAAAATATAAATAATATTTAGAATATAGATCAGTGTCGGCCCATAGAAAATTTACATAAAAAAAACAAGGTAGATGCACCAAAATAGATGGTACATTCATGATGTAACAAAATATCATGAAACAGCCTAACTAAAATAATAATAATAATAATAATAATAATAATAATAATAATAATAATAATAATAATAATAATAATAATAATAATAATAATAAAAGTAATAAACTATAAAATACATTTTAGTAAATAAATGTAAATTGCAGATAAACGTTAAAATTTAAGGTGATAATTACATTTATAATTTGAAAGTACATAATTTTACAATTTAAGTAGTAAAAAAACTACTCAAACGGGCCGACGTTATAATGACCAAACTTTACAATAAACCTTGTTAAGGAATTTCTACTGGCGGCTAATAAATAAAAATAAGAGCTACAACTCACCTCGAAAGAGGAAACGCAGAAAAAATTAAATAAAAAAGTATATTATATTTGCTTTAAGTTAAAAGCAAAAAAATTCAAACATTTTGAATAAATCACACTACAACATAAGCAACCACCTCATCAAACACAACTCGACTACATCATGACACAGAGTGTCATAAATTTTATGAAACAGGAAAACAAAAGCAAAAATCTGGTGTGAAACACTCACACAACTTTCTCTTGCCAATGCAAATAATTAACAATAAACCTAACATTATTAATAAAATATTAGAAATAAACAAAAAACTAACCTCAAAAACATAACCTTATTTTAATCATGAGTGAATGATGCAAAATGAAAATCAACCTCAGTTTGGCTTAGAAATACGGAAAATCACTCTTTCTCTCTAAACTAGGCTCTGTAGAGAAAAATGCTTTAAATAAAAGTTGTAGATCTATTAATTTTCTATAAATTAAATTATATACACTTTTGTCGTAAAATGCATACTAAGGCCGAAATCTTAAAAAAATCAATTTTTCACACATATTCGTGAGAAAAAAAACAGAAAATCGCAAATTACCGCTAAACTAAGCGTTATACAAAAAATTGTTTGAAACAAAAGTTGTAGAATTTTAATTTCTCTACAACTTTTATTATATAAAATTTTGCGCTAAAATGCATATTAAAGCTGTAATCTTAAAAAAACAACGTTTTTACGTGAAAACAGTCTCACCCAGAATTTCAGCAAACATAGCGCCTACCCTATCTTGTAGAGAATAAAAAATTGAGTAAACCAGGCGATTTTAAAAAAAATCGTAGGACCAGTTTTTGAGAAAATCGCAAAAAAGTGAAAAATTACACGAATAAACTACCACTTCCGGTTGACCGATTTTGATGAAAATGTTCGTGTCGAGTCCGGTAGTGATACGTAACTTAAGTTTCAAGTTCGTACGATGTTCCGTTCTTGAGATATTCTGTTCACACACATACACACACACACACACAGACACACACACACACAGACCAATCGCTAAAAACATGTTTTTTGGGTTCAGGGGGTCTGAAAACGTATAGATCCGGTGAAAACTCGATTTCGAAAAATCGACATGAAAACAATACTTTCCTTCCTATATATTCATATAGGCAAGAGAAAGTAAAAATACCAACTCACGGCAACTCCGCTAGATACCGGCACCTCACGAGACAAGAAGAAAGCGGCAAACGAAACCAAATTTAAACAGCCCATTACGAAATACAGTAGAGTACCAATTTTCCGTGGATCGTTTAACCGGGGTTTGGATTAACCGTGCGATCACTAGACATTTTTTTTTTTGGTTTAACGTCCGACTGTTTTGCAAATTACTGCTAATGCAGACGATGAAGGATGAAATTAATTTTTTGTAACGTATGAAAAAATGCCATGCCCGAGTGGGATTCGAACTCAAGACCGCGTGATGAGAGGCGAGCACATTACCAGCTCCTAAAATCAGTTGCAAAGAAGCTTTAACCGGTGCCGAAACATTACTAACTTTCATGGAAAATCAGGATGACACAGATTACGTGGACATTTTACATATTCGTGGTTATATAAGAAAAATAAAAGAAAAAATATTGCAGCATAAAATGAAACAAAGTTAAATAACAGATTTTTACTTTCTCTTGCCTATATAGGAAGGAAAGTATTGTTTTCATGTCGATTTTTCGAAATCGAGTTTTCACCGGATCTATACGTTTTCAGACCCCCTGAACCCAAAAAACATGTTTTTAGCGATTGGTCTGTGTGTGTGTGTGTGTGTGTGTGTGTGTCTGTGTGTGTGTGTGTGTGTGTGTGTGTGTCTGTGTGTGAACAGAATATCTCAAGAACGGAACGTCGTACGAACTTGAAACTTGAAACTTAAGTTACATACCACTACCGGACGCGACACGAACATTTTCATCAAAATCGGTCAACCGGAAGTAGTAGTTTATTCGTATAATTTTTCAGTTTTTTGCGATTTTCTCAAAAACTGGTCCTACGATTTTTTTTAAAATCGCCTATTTTACTCAATTTTTTATTCTCTACAAGATAGGGTAGGCGCTATGTTTGCTGAAATTCTCGGTGAGGCTGTTATCACGTAAAAACGTTGTTTTTTTAAGATTACGGCTTTAATATAAATTTTAGCGCAAAAACTTATATAATAAAAGTTGTAGAGAATTTAAAAACCTACAATATTTATTTCTAACATTTTTTTGTATAACGCTTAGTTTAGCGGTAATTTGCGATTTTCTGTTTTTTTTTCTCACGAAAACGTGAGAAAAATCGATTTTTTTAACATTTCGGCCTTAGTATGCATTTTACGACAAAAGTGTATATAATTAAATTTATAGAAAATTAAAAGATCTACAACTTTTATTTAAAGCATTTTTCTCTACAGAGCCTAGTTTAGAGAGAAAGAGTGATTTTCCGTATTTCTAAGCCAAACTGAGGTTGATTTTCATTTTGCGTCTTTCACTCATGATTAAAATTAGGTTATGTTTGTTGAGGTTAGTTTTTTGTTTATTTCTTATGTTTTATTACTAATGTTAGGTTTATTGTTAATTATTTGCACTGGCAAGAGAAAGTTGTGTGAGTGTTTCACACCAGATTTTTTATTATTTTTTTTTGTTACGTAGTTTAAGGTAGGATTTATATAAATTTATGTAGTAAATATTTTTATTTCAATACAATTTGTTTATTTATTTCCGATATCCGATTGTATTAACATATTGTATTAATCAGTAGAATAAGCCATACGCGTAACTGGTGGTTTTGTTTATGACGTAAGTGGCTCAACCGAATTGGGTTGTATTATCCGTGTTTTTCGGTTATCCGGTATAGTTATCCCCCCAATTACCACGGATAATCGGTATTATTCTGTACGAACAAAAAAAATGTAATAACGGTTACAGTCTACAATTAGCTGTTAAAATGTTTTCTTTCCTCCGGGTCCACTCTGTATTAGATGAAGAGTTTATGACTAGTTATTATTTCTAGTAAAGTGCAAAGTTTACCAAAAAGTTTAAATTTTCAACATAAAGCTTACTAATCCAAAGTGGAACCGCAAACGATCATAATCTTAAAATGAAATTACAAATCTCTAAAGTAAACCACTCAAAATTATTTCATTTTTATTACAAGGGAAGATTACGATTCGAAAGATATTTGAATAAATTTTAACAAGTTAATTTATTGATTCTTCTGAAAACAACTTGAAATGTTTCAAAGTTTAGTTTAAAACATTTTGATATTAAAGTAAGCTATTAATTGGAAATGAAAATTATTGGAAATTGTACCAAAACATTTTCCGCGTATCAAGTAATTTTACATAGCTTAAATCTGCTGAAGTTTTGCGTCGGCAAAAATTTAGTATTTAAAGTATTAGAGAAATACTTTGACAAGGCCATTAACAAGAACTTATAGAACAAGTACTTATGAAGTTCAATTAGTTGAAGTAATTTTAAGTTGTAAGATTTCTCCTTTAAATTAACCCTAGAATGGAAAGCCTAGTAATAGTTACGTTGTTGGAAACCCGTCGTAATATTTACTACTGATCTTTATAAGTCCAAATCTTATAGATGCATGTATTTTAAATAAAAATGTGCTATGTTTATAATTTTTTAGTTTATTACATACAAATTTAATATACAATAAAGTAAAAATAACGGTATTATGCACCTTGAATATATTTTTTTTTCAAATTTATTGGTTAAGTAGTAAATTTTTATTAAGTCGGAAAATTAGTAAAATACCATAAAGTCGTATAAATTGTTAGGTAAACTGTTTGATATTGCTAAGAAAAAAACAAGGTAGTCAGAGTCTAGGTATTTGCAAAGATTTCACTGTTCAATCGTGATAAGACGTCGGTGCACCTCTTGCATATTTCTCCTCTCTGCTCCCCGCAGAATGCCTCGTTGCAATGATACACCAGCTTGTTGTCATACGCCTCTTTATTGCTTGGCAATGTTTACAAACTGTTCGTTTCTTGACCTGTTTAGGGACAGGAACTGGATCATTTTCTCTTCCCAGAACTTGAAGTATAATCGTCTTCAAAGATCGTTGAATTGAGACACATTTGATCCTTTCTTCTAACCATGGTGTTATGAACTGTTTATGTAGCCCGATCATAATTTATAATACAACTAACTATTTACAGTTTATTTTAACACTAAACACGTCACTACGAAAACTACAATAATTAAAATATAAATCGATGCCCTATAAAAAATAGTTACGGTAGTGGAAACCCGTCGTAATATTTACGATTTATACTCTCACTCGACAAAATACAAAAGTTGTAACCGATGTCATTAACACACTGACCTTGTCTCAGGCGAAACGATACACACCCTTAAGGTCGGTACAGTCAACGTTGAAACGTAGTAGTACCAACGAAAAACGAAGTTGACGTAGTAAATTTTACGACGGCTTTCCATTCTAGGGTTAAACATTTCAATTTTATAAGCAGTCTTTTTGTAACGTACAGAGTTAATTTTAGAACAAGTGAGATGATTTTAGATGTTTCTGGAAACTCTTTTTTCAGCCTACATTCTCTGCATTCATTCACTTATGTTTTTCTCCTTTCTTCTGTCCATCCGGTGTTCTGTTTTGCTCTTTATGGAAGCCCTTATAGTCCATAAATAATTGTCTAAATTTGGTCTGGTCATTATTACTTTCTCTTGCCTATATGAATATATAGGAATGAAAGTACTGTTTTCATGTCGATTTTTCATCGAATCTACACGTTTAAAGACCCCCTGAACCCAAAAAACATGTTTTTAGCGATTGGTCTGTGTGTGTGTGTCTGTGTGTGTGTGTGTGTGCGTGCGCGTGTGTGTGTGTGTGTATACAAAATATTTCAAGAATGGAACATACCTACTTACCGCTAGTAAGTATATAAAATGTTATATCAAAACGTAATACTTTTTACTTATTCACTCTATATTTCAAAGTACCTCGACAACGAATATGAGATACCATAAAAATGAAAATTAATACATGATTTGACAAATAGGTCACCACAACCTCCCTTCCTCTTTATTAATTCTGAAGAAACCAGTAGTGAGTTCAATATGTCAAATATTATTATAATATTTTCTCAAATCCAGTCAATTGTAAAAACGGTACATTTCAATACAGGGTGATTATCAAAGAAAATTAAACTTTTGATAGTTCACAAAAAGAAATTACCAGTTGAGTTATTACTGGAACGGGTTTCTCACTTTCATTATTAGAGATGTGGTTTGGATTTAACTCCGATTCAGATGCAGAGCAAAAGCTAATCGAGATTCAAAAAATATGTTGGGTCGTAATCAGATCTTTAAGAAATAGAGCTAAGAAAGAAACTTACAAATTAAAATATGCCGGACATCATAAAGTGTAAGAAAAGCAGTAACCTTTTGGCTATTGGAAGTATGAAGAGAAG
Organism: Catonia carolina; assembly: GCA_035578175.1. NCBI lineage: Eukaryota > Metazoa > Arthropoda > Insecta > Hemiptera > Achilidae > Catonia > Catonia carolina. Next base: position 5,415,656 of record JAQMRL010000003.1, read on the forward strand.
CCACAGAAACAATGGAAATGGAAATGGTTACATCAGGAAACAAATAATTTTGTGAGCTCGTCTACCGGTTTCGATAATTCTTTTTTATATGTAAATAAATTCTTTTGTTTTGCACATTTCATATTTTATTGTCTTTGTTTTTTACTTTCTCTTGCCTATATGAATATATAGGAAGGAAAGTATTGTTTTCATGTCGATTTTTCGAAATCGAGTTTTCACCGGATCTATACGTTTTCAGACCCCCTGAACCCAAAAAACATGTTTTTAGCGATTGGTCTGTGTGTGTGTCTGTGTGTGAACAGAATATCTCAAGAACGGAACATCGTACGAACTTGAAACTTGAAACTTAAGTTACATACTACTACCGGACGCGACACGAACATTTTCATCAAAATCGGTCAACCGGAAGTAGTAGTTTATTCGTATAATTTTTCAGTTTTTTGCGATTTTCTCAAAAACTGGTCCTACGATTTTTTTTTAAATCGCCTGGTTTACTCAATTTTTTATTCTCTACAAGATAGGGTAGGCGCCATGTTTGCTGAAATTCTGCGTGAGGCTGTTTTTACGTAAAAACATTTTCTTTTTAAGATTGCGGCTTTAATATGCATTTTAGCGCAAAATGTTATATAATAAAAAATGTAGAGAATATAAGATTCTACAACTTTTATTTCAACATTGTTTTGTATAACGCTTAGTTTAGCGGTAATTAGCGATTTTCTGTTTTTTTCTCACGAAAATGTGTGAAAAATCGATTTTTTAAAGATTTCGGCTTTAGTACGCATTTTACGACAAAAGTGTATATAGTAAATTTTATAGGAAATTAAAAGATCTACAACTTTTATTTAAAGCATTTTTCTCTACAGAGCCTAGTTTAGCGTGAAAGTGTGATTTTCCGTTTTTTTAAGCCAAATTGAGTTCGATTTTCATTTTGCGTCATTCACTCATGATTAAATGAGGTTATGTTTGTTGAGGTTAGTTTTTTGTTTATTTCTTATGTTTTATTAATAATGTTAGGTTTATTGTTAATTATTTGCACTGGCAAGAGAAAGTTGTGTGAGTGTTTCACACCAGATTTTTTATTATTTTTTTTGTTACGTAGTTTAAGGTAGGATTTATATAAATTTATGTAGTAAATATTTTTATTTCAATACAATTTGTTTATTTATTTCCGATAGTATTAACATGTATTAATCAGTAGAATACAACATACGCGTAACTGGTGGTTTTGTTTATGACGTAAGTGGTCTCAACCGAATTGGGTTGTATTATCCGTGTTTTTCGGTTATCCGGTATAGTTATGCCCCCAATTACCACGGATAATCGGTATTATTCTGTACGAACAAAAAAAATGTAACAACGGTTACAATCTACAATCACCTGTTAAAATGTTTTCTTTCCTCCGGGTCCACCCTGTATTAGATGAAGAGTTTATGACTAGTTATTATTTCTAGTAAAGTGCAAAGTTTACCAAAAAGTTTAAATTTTCAACATAAAGCTTACTAATCCAAAGTGGAACCACAAACGATCATAATCTTAAAATGAAATTACAAATCACTAAAGTAAACCACTCAAAATTATTTCATTTTTATTACAAGGGAAGATTACGATTCGATAGATATTTGAATAAATTTTAACAAGTTAATTTATTGATTCTTCTGAAAACAACTTGAAATGTTTCAAAGTTTAGTTTAAAACATTTTGATATTAAAGTAAGCTATTAATTGGAAATGAAAATTATTGGAAATTGTACCAAAACATTTTCCGCGTATCAAGTAATTTTACATAGCTTAAATCTGCTGAAGTTTTGCGTCGGCAAAAATTTAGTATTTAAAGTATTAGAGAAATACTTTGACAAGGCCATTAACAAGAACTTATAGAACAAGTACTTATGAAGTTCAATTAGTTGAAGTAATTTTAAGTTGTAAGATTTCTCCTTTAAATTAAACATTTCAATTTTATAAGCAGTCTTTTTTTAACGTACAGAGTTAATTTTAGAACAAGTGAGATGATTTTAGATGTTTCTGAAAACTCTTTTTTCAGCCTACATTCTCTGCATTCATTCACTTATGTTTTTCTCCTTTCTTCTGTCCATCCGGTGTTCTGTTTTGCTCTTTATGGAAGCCCTTATAGTCCATAAATAATTGTCTAAATTTGGTCTGGTCATTATTACTTTCTCTTGCCTATATGAATATATAGGAATGAAAGTACTGTTTTCATGTCGATTTTTCATCGAATCTACACGTTTAAAGACCCCCTGAACCCAAAAAACATGTTTTTAGCGATTGGTCTGTGTGTGTGTGTCTGTGTGTGTGTGTGTGTGTGCGTGCGCGTGTGTGTGTGTGTATACAAAATATTTCAAGAATGGAACATACCTACTTACCGCTAGTAAGTATATAAAATGTTATATCAAAACGTAATACTTTTTACTTATTCACTCTATATTTCAAAGTACCTCGACAACGAATATGAGATACCATAAAAATGAAAATTAATACATGATTTGACAAATAGGTCACCACAACCTCCCTTCCTCTTTATTAATTCTGAAGAAACCAGTAGTGAGTTCAATATGTCAAATATTATTATAATATTTTCTCAAATCCAGTCAATTGTAAAAACGGTATATTTCAATACAGGGTGATTATCAAAGAAAATTAAACTTTTGATAGTTTACAAAAAGAAATTACCAGTTGAGTTATTACTGAAACGGGTTTCTCACTTTCATTACTAGAGATGTGGTTTGGATTTAACTCCGATTCAGATGCAGAGCAAAAGCTAATCGAGATTCAAAAAATATGTTGGGTCGTAATCAGATCTTTAAGAAATAGAGCTAAGAAAGAAACTTACAAATTAAAATATGCCGGACATCATAAAGTGTAAGAAAAGCAGTAACCTTTTGGCTATTGGAAGTATGAAGAGAAGCCACAGAAACAATGGAAATGGAAATGGTTACATCAGGAAACAAATAATTTTGTGAGCTCGTCTACCGGTTTCGATAATTCTTTTTTTTATGTAAATAAATTCTTTTGTTTTGCACATTTCATATTCGTCATATCACGGTGTTGTAATGCCGGAGTTTTGAATTTACATAATAATAGTTAGTAATAATTTACATAATAATAGTTTTTTATATACATAATTATATAATAGCATACTATTTTAATAAAAATGTTTTAGTAGTTTAGGTAATTAGTATTTAAGTAACTAATATGTAGTTGTAATTTTACTAACACACTTAGTAGTTGCAGTAGTTAATAAACAAAGAAGCGTTGACTTGATCTACCCTTGAACATGGAACCACATAGTTGGGTGGATTAATTTAACCCCCACCAATTAATATAAAAAGTTTTATATTTTTAAAGTTAATTAAGGAAATTAACATTTATTTTGTAATAATATTTTTGTAAGTAAAGGGAACATAAATAAATAAAAAAATAAATATATAATGGAAGTGAGGCATGGACGACTACAAAGTCACATGAGCGGAAAATCAAGACAACAGAGATGAGGGTTTTGCAAAAGAACGAAAGGGTGTACTACTTACTCGTTTGGATAAAATAAGAAATAAAGATGTTGTAAGGTTGGAATTGGATATCTACAACTTGAATGAGAAGATAAAAGAATATTGTGAAGGTACAGACAGCACAAAGAATGGATGTCAGCCCAAAGGATACCTCTACAATTCCGATGGTATGCTCTTAAGGGAAAGAGTGACATTGGCAGATCTAAGAAGAGATGATACTAAATATATTATATTTAGGCTTTATGCATAGCCTTTGTTGACATTGAAAAGGCATTTGACAGGGTAAACTGGAAAGTGCTATTCAACATCCTACGCCAAGTAGGTATCAGCTTTAGAGACAGAAGACTCATCTATAACATATATAAACGAGAAATGGGAGTAGTTAGAAGTGGAAGAAAGGAGGAATCTGCCTGCATCCAGAGGGGTGTGCGACAAGGGTGTTCCCTATCACCATACTTGTTCAACCTATACGTGCAGAAAGCAATTGACAGAGTGAGAGAAGAAATGAACCTAGGAGTGACAATTCATGGGGAAAGGATAGATATGCTCCGGTTTGCGGATGACATAGCAGTGATGGCAGAAAGTGAGGAAGACCTACAAAGAATATTGGATAGGATGGATGCAGTAATGGATGAGGAATTCAGCATGCAAATAAACACCCACAAAACAAAAATTTTGGTATGTTGCAGGAACAGAGAAAACAGCACAGCGATAACATTGAGAAACGGGGGTGATAAAGGAGGTGACTGAGTTTAATTACCTGGGCAGTAAGATCACAAATGATGGAAGGAGTTACAGGGATGTCGCAAGCAGGATTATCCAGGCTAAGAATGCTTTTAATAAGAAGAAGAGCTTATTCACTTCTAGGAATGTTAGTCTTGATGTAAGGAAACGCATGCTGAAGACATATGTGTGGAGTATTGCGGCTTACGGGAGTGAAGCTTGGACACTTGGTGTGAGGGAAGAGAGAAGATTAGCGGCATTTGAAGCCTGGTGCTATAGAAGGATGTTGAGGGTCAGCTGGAGTGAAATGATGACGAACGAACAAGTTTTCAGTAGAGCGGGGGAGGGAAGGAGCTTCCTAAAATGGATCAGACAGAGAAGAGCCCAGCTGATAGGCCACATACTCCGACATGACAGTATGTTGAAAAGAATAATCGAAGGAGTTGTGGAGGGGAGAAATTTGCGGGGAAGACCCAGATTGGAGTACATGAAGCAGTTACTAGAGGACATGGGATGTGCTTCATATTGCGAGTTGAAGCGGAAAGCAGGTGACCGAGGAGCATGGAGAGCAGCTGCCAACCAGCCTTATGGCTGTTAACTAGAGAGAGAGGCTTAATGCATACATACACGAAACAGGAGGAAGAAGATGAAGAAGGAGGAGGAGGGGGAGGAGGAGGAGGGGGAGGAGGAGGAGGAGGAGGAGGAGGAGGAGGAGGAGGAGGAGGGAGAAGAAGAAGCAACACCATAAACCCCCATTACAGGGAAGACTGTACCTTGTATCCCGCCAGTGTTAAATTTGCTATTTTCAGGTACATTTTTCATAGGATTCGTAAAATATAGGAAAATGAAACTTTACTCACATAATCGTTGTCGAGTTTCTCTAGCTACTGAAATTTTTTCAATTTAATCTGTTGAAGCAGAAAATTGAAAACAAAATAATGAATAACATAAAATGTTTACAAATTTCTTCTACGATTTTTGTATATTGATAATTTTTGGAGCGTCTGAGGAAGACATAAAAGTGTGGGTAGGCCTATATGTGCACGTACAAGATGAATAGCTGGTAAAAATTTCAGCCTTCTAGGTTTAATAGTTACTGAGAAAAATGTACCTAAATTTTAAAATCTAAATTTACGAGAACAGGCAAAAACAAAAAGGTACAAATCAAAAACAAGGTGTACACAAACAAGTAAATTTCCCATCAACAGTTGGTTAAAAATCTAAACCAACAGCTGAGAATATTTAAAAAAAATAACACAGATATTTAAAAAAACTAAAATTCCCTTTGCTCTAAAACGCTCAGTGTAAAATTATGAAAAATATTCGTTCTTGGTGACATGATCATTTTTCTGGTTAAACCTGCTAACACCACCGGGTTGGTCTAGAGGTAAAGTCGTCGCCAAAATCAGCTGTTTAACAGCTGATTTTCGGAGACGAAGGTTCCTGGTTCAAATCATAGTAAAGGTAGTTACTTTTATACGGATTTGAATACTAGACTGTGGTTACCGGTGTACTTTGATGGTTGGGGTTCAATTAACCATACTCTCTCAGGAATGGTCGGCCTGGGTCTGTACAAGACTACACCTCATTTACACGTCATACACATCATCCTCATCTCATTGGGTCACGGGGTTGCTTATTGTTCTAAATTGAACAGATTGCAACGTACACAAATTAGGAATAAAGAAAAACCTGCTAAAAACTTAATTTTGTAATTAAAATAATTTTTTGACGTAATTTAATGGTGTTCTGGTAGATCTAGGTCTGAACTATTGAAAAATATAAAAAACCAAAAATCGAAATTTTCAGTAAAATCATCAAACAGTCTCGCCTTAAACATGTAACCCCATAAAAAGTATTCGCAAGTTATTAAGACTAGACTTTGTGGTGGCCAATACCTAAACACCATGTTTTTACCCTCTGAAACGGCAAATCAAAGTCCAGTAAGGGGTTCATTCGGATACTCCAAGACGTATTGCGTAAATAACAGGTTTACCAACATTAAATCTAAAAAAAAACCCTTTTTTTATTCCTAATTTGTGTACATTGCAATCTGTTCACTTTAGAACAATAAGCAACCCCATGACCCAATGAGATGAGGATGATGTGTATGACGTGTAAATGAGGTGTAGTCTTGTACAGACCCAGGCCGACCATTCCTGAGAGAGTATGGTTAATTAAACCCCAACCATCAAAATACACCGGTAACCACTGTCTAGTATTCAAATCCGTATAAAAGTAACTACCTTTACTAGGATTTGAACCCGGAACCTTCGTCTCCGAAAATCAGCTGTTAAAAGCTGATTTTGGCGACGACTTTACCTCTAGACCAACCCGGTGGGTTAAAAAAATCCCTATAAAATCATTTCATTTACTGTCTTCACATACACAAACTTAGTTTTTTTAAAAGATAGTTAAAAATGTGTATTTCATTTAAAACTACCCTGTACTTTATCCTGAATTTATTATACATGCATATTGAACACAAGTTATGTACTTCACATGTAACATTCGCTGTTTTCCTCTTTATTGAAAATTCTATTTATTACTTACTCTACATTCATGTAAATGCTTAAATGCAGTGTATTCCAGTACAGGTTTATATACCATTATCGTACATACACCGTAATTACAACCTGCATCAAATAATACAAATAATTTAGTATTTGCAGTATTCATTTCTTACAAATATTTAATAATTTATACAAATATAATGTGCTGTATTTCTACATTTTGATATCAAATATTTAATATTCTCTGCAGTAATTTCCGCTTGTTAGGATCGCCTAATAATTTTTCTTCATTTAAACCCCGTTTAAGGGGAGATGGCACGATGGTTTTAACTCAAAATTTCAATTTTTGGTTTTGTATGTTTTTTAATAGTTTAGGCCTAGATCTACCAGAAAAACATTAAATTACGTGTGGGCTCTTCTGTAGGGGTTACTCTGTACCTTAGCCGAGAAATTGTGGTTATAGTGCAGAGACTCGCTTTTGAAATTACTTGTCATTACGAAAAATAAATTCGCTTTTCTCGAGATTTATGGAATTTGTTTTTTTTTTTTTTGGTTTAACGTCCGACTGTTTTGCAGATTGCTGCTAATGAAGACGGTGAAGGATGAAATGAATTTTTGTAACGTATGAAAAAATGCCATGCCCGAGTGGGATTCGAACCCAAGACCGCGTGATGAGAGGCGAGCACGTTACCAACATCGCCAACGCGGCCGGCGATTTATGGAAAGTAGACAGGTAGAAGTTGGAGGGGGTGGCCTTGGTAGAAGTGGTGGGGGCTCTCTTTACTAACCGCTGTAGAAGTAGTCGGCGAAGGAGGGGAAATTCTGGAAGAGAAGTTATAGTAAATGGATTATAGTCCTGGATACTTATAGTGGAAGGGAGAGCTCTGTCCTCCCTCCGTGTAACTATAGTCTATTCCAGTTAAGTTGGCAGTGCCTACAAAATAAATTCCGATTCACAGGCGGTGCACGAAGGAACAGTCAAACCGCATTTTGATAAAGATCTACCCATACGTAGAGGTAAAACTTGAAGTAACTTTTTAAGAAACTTTAAAAATGAAAATAATTAAATGAAATTTTTGTTGCTTCGTCCAGCAAATTGCTATTCGTGTTAACTCTGTTTCGCTTTTTAGTTGGCCAGTAATTTTCTTTTCCTTAATTATTCTGTAAACTGATCGTTCAGAGACGCATACCATTGCTGAAGTTTTTGCTACAAATTCACTAATTGTTATATTAGCATGTTCAGTTTTAAAAGATTTCAAAGCATTTATAATTAATAGTTTTTGTTTAGAATTAATGCCTTGTCCGCGCTTATTTCGTTTAACCGGAGAATCCATTATTGTTGATTTAAGAGAATGTAACTACGAACTATAGTACTACTTATTAAAATTAAAACAACACAATAACAACAAATATTAGTATCATACGTTTAAAAATATCACAAATACTATTATAATAAGAATTAACACTAATATTAACACGACTATGTAGTAGGTACTACACTATTGGAATGCAGAAGCAAAACTGATATAATTGCATGTATAGGCGTACGTGATTCAGCAGCCTACAAGTGAAACGGTTGTTGTGTTAAACACAAACAACCAATGAGCAGTTGCCGTGCCACATTCCACACCAATGAATCTACTGACAACTTAACTGGAATGAACTATAGTTATGTTGGAAGCATTATAGTGACTTTCCCCTCCGCTGCCTTTTATTCCGTAGTTTGTAATAATACAGTAGGAATTCTCAGAATCAGGTAAATCTAGGTTTGTAGTAGTGCATGTGTATACGCTTACGCACACACACACACTCTTTACATTCAGCGTGGTTTTACAATACAATGAAGAGTAAACTAAATGAAAGTGTTATGTGAACTCTTCTGTAGGGGTTACCATACCTTAGCCGAGAAATTCTGGTTATAGCGCCAGAGACTCGCTTTTGAAATAACGTATCATTAAGAAAAATGAATTGGTATTTCTCGAGATTTTATGGCGTTACATACTCGACATTTGTAAAACCCTTGAGACCAATTATTTTTATATTAGGGCCACCATACGAAATTATACTTAAAGTAATAAGGTGTTGTTATTGTTTAGGTCATCAGCCGAAGGGCTGGTTTGAACCTGTAGAGGTTTTACGAAGTAAAACGAGGAGTGAGTTGGTTTACGATTGCCTTCCTCACTGAATGGAAAAGTATACTTATCAGCATGCCGGGCCCTCTGAAAAGCACATATTTTCCACTCTGCAAATGACACTTTCACCGGATGGCGACATTAAGTGGCAAACCTTATTTGTTTAGTGGCCCTAAAAAGGGCCGTTTAAGCGGTGGTCGTCTTGGAGAGGCGTCGGTCATAGTCGTCGTGGCGGTCGGAGCTGGGCGACACGGCGTGTCATCGTCCAGCGGAGACGTCATCTTCTTCCCTCGCAGTAGTGCGTTGATGGCTGCTTCGTCGGGTCCGGTGGGCGTAAGGCTCGGTTGAGGGACCGCTTTGGGCACCGCTCGCGTCAGCGGGCGATGACGGTCCGGTCGACGGCTTACGGTGACGGGTCGACGAGCGGAAGCATCATCTTCTCTCTTGCGGGATCGTCGATTAGTCTTCGATGGAGTCCGGTAACCGTGTGCCGTGGTGGACGTCTTGTCGTTGTCTGGATCGGAAGCGGCGAGCCGGCTTTGGTGGAAGCGGAGCCCGAAGAGTGACGGCTCGGCTACCGGGTTCAGGCCTAGCCTTCCCTCAGCGGCAGTTGGGTCCCCACTGCAGCGTGGTAGTGGTGGCTCCCAGAGCCCAGGTCGGCGTAGGCCGTCTGCCGATAGCGCGGCCGAGGCGGCTCTCTCCGGGCCGGCGAAGTTGACCGGGGCGGGAATGTAGCGTCCGCTACCGGTAGCGTAGATCAGGGATGGTGCGTCCGGTCTCGGCTGGGCTCGTCCTCTTCTGTCTTGATTGGAAGTGAATCGCTCTGTGTCTGGATGGCAATTAAATCGCTCGGCTCAGTGCAGCGCTCTTTATATAGTCGCCAAGAGCGCTGTGGTAGAGAACGGCTACTGGCTTGGCCTTGTTGACAAAGGCCTCTGCGGTGCGCAGCTGAAAGGTTTATCGGTATGCCGTCAAAGGGCCTACCGCGCCGACAAAGGGCGAAGAAGTATTGAAGCCGGCAACACAGTAAATGATTTATTAGAAGGGGTGGTGGTGACAACACCTTCACTCCCTTCACCTCACAGTCCAACTGTATATGTAATGAAATTCAATACTTTCAGAGGAGATAACTCTGATTCGTGTCACCTAACACACCTCTACCTCTTCTCTTCTTAAATGATTCAGTCGTTTAATTGGCTGACCACGTGATATCAAACAGAACTATTTATTTTAGCCCTGCAGCGACCAGATTGATTGTAAATAATTTGATACTCCATCTGTCTGTTATGGGCAATAATAAGGTAATAGAGAATATTGTTGCAAGATACACGTAGAAGTTGGTGGCCTGGGTAGTAGTGGTGGGGTTTTTAGAAGTACAGTAGAGTACCGATTTTCCGTGGATCGTTTAACCGGGGTTTGGATTAACCGTGCGATCACTAGAAATTTTTTTTTTTTTGGTTTAACGTCCGACTGTTTTGCAAATTACTGCTAATGCAGACGGTGAAGGATGAAATGAATTTTTTGTAACGTATGAAAAAATGCCATGCCCGAGTGGGATTCGAACTCAAGACCGCGTTATGAGAGGCGAGCACATTACCAGCTCCTAAAATCAGTTGCAAAGAAGCTTTAACCGGTGCCGAAACATTACTAACTTTCATGGAAAATCAGGATGACACAGATTACGTGGACATTTTACATATTCGTGGTTATATAAGAAAATAAAAGAAAAAATATTGCAGCATAAAATGAAACAAAGTTAAATAACAGATTTTTTATTATTTTTTTTACTTTCTCTTGCCTATATGAATATATAGGAAGGAAAGTATTGTTTTCATGTCGATTTTTCCAAATCGAGTTTTCACCGGATCTATACGTTTTCAGACCCCCTGAACCCAAAAAACATGTTTTTAGCGATTGGTCTGTGTGTGTGTGTGTGTGTGTGTGTGTGTGTGTGTGTGTCTGTGTGTGTGTGTGTGTGTGTGTGTGTGTGTGTGTCTGTGTGTGAACAGAATATCTCAAGAACGGAACGTCGTACGAACTTGAAACTTGAAACTTAAGTTACATACCACTACCGGACGCGACACGAACAATTTCATCAAAATCGGTCAACCGGAAGTAGTAGTTTATTCGTATAATTTTTCAGTTTTTTGCGATTTTCTCAAAAACTGGTCCTACGATTTTTTTTAAATCGCCTATTTTACTCAATTTTTTATTCTCTACAAGATAGGGTAGGCGCCATGTTTGCTGAAATTCTCGGTGAGGCTGTTATCACGTAAAAACGTTGTTTTTTTAAGATTACGGCTTTAATATAAATTTTAGCGCAAAAACTTATATAATAAAAGTTGTAGAGAATTTAAAATCCTACAACTTTTATTTCTAACATTTTTTTGTATAACGCTTAGTTTAGCGGTAATTTGCGATTTTCTGTTTTTTTTCTCACGAAAACGTGAGAAAAATCGATTTTTTTTAACATTTCGGCCTTAGTATGCATTTTACGACAAAAGTGTATATAATTAAATTTATAGAAAATTAAAAGATCTACAACTTTTATTTAAAGCATTTTTCTCTACAGAGCCTAGTTTAGAGAGAAAGAGTGATTTTCCGTATTTCTAAGCCAAACTGAGGTTGATTTTCATTTTGCGTCTTTCACTCATGATTAAAATTAGGTTATGTTTGTTGAGGTTAGTTTTTTGTTTATTTCTTATGTTTTATTACTAATGTTAGGTTTATTGTTAATTATTTGCACTGGCAAGAGAAAGTTGTGTGAGTGTTTCACACCAGATTTTTTATTATTTTTTTTTTGTTACGTAGTTTAAGGTAGGATTTATATAAATTTATGTAGTAAATATTTTTATTTCAATACAATTTGTTTATTTATTTCCGATAGTATTAAATCAGTAGAATACAACATACGCGTAACTGGTGGTTTTGTTTATGACGTAAGTGGTCTCAACCGAATCGGGTTGTATTATCCGTGTTTTTCGGTTATCCGGTATAGTTATCCCCCCAATTACCACGGATAATCGGTATTATTCTGTAGTTGGCAAAGAAGGGGAAATTCTGGAAGAGAAGTTATAGTAAATGGATTATAGAATTAAAAACATTTATTTTTGTTTACAACTTAGGCCTAAGTGAATTATTTTTTTTAATCACTCGTTATGTTAACTAAATCGATATTATTGCGTAGGAAGAACTTTTATTTATAGCCTATATTTATTTTCAAGATAACTTTTATAAACAACTTTCCCTGTTCTGAAAGATTTATATGAAACTTTTCTTATTTAGCTTCAAGAATCCCACGGGTTTTCTTTTTTTGTCAAACTGTAAAAAATTGTTTCAATTCTATTTATCCTTTGATTCCGAAGTGAAAACAGCAAATATCAATAACCAGAATTCAAATATCCATTCGGAAATATCATGAATTTATTATTACTTTCTCTTGCCTATATGAATATATAGGAAGGAAAGTATTGTTTTCATGTCGATTTTTCGAAATCGAGTTTTCACCGGATCTACACGTTTTCAGAACATCTGAAACTAAAAAACATGTTTTTAGCGATTGGTCTGTGTGTGTGTGTGTGTGCGCGCGCGCGCGCGTGTGTGTGTCTGTGTGTGTGTGTGTGTGCGCGCGCGTGTGTGTATACAAAATATCTCAAGAACGGAACATCATACGAACTTGAAACTTAAGTAACATACCACTACCGGACCCGACACGAAAATTTTCATCAAAATCGGTCAACCGGATGTAGTAGTTTATTCGTGTAATTTTTCACTTTTTTGCGATTTTCTCAAAAACTGGTCCTACGATTTTTTTTTAAATCGCCTGGTTTACTACATTTTTTATGGTCTACAAGATAGGGTAGGCGCCATGTTTGCTGTATGTTTATACAAAAAATTGTTTGAAATAAAAGTTGTAGGGTTTTACATTCTCTACAATTTTTACTATATAAAGTTTTGCGCTAAAATGCATATTAAAGCCGTAATCTTAAAAAAAATAACGTTTTTACGAGAAAACACCCTCACCAAGAATTTCAGCACACATGACGCCTACCCTATCTTATAAAGAATAAAAAAATTGAGTAAACCAGGCGATTTAAAAAAAAATCGTAAGACCAGTTTTTGAGAAAATCACAAAAAAGTGAAAAATGACACGAATAAACTACTACTTCCGGTTGACCGATTTTGATGAAAATGTTTGTGTCGGGTCCGGTAAGGGTATGTAACTTAAGTTTCAAATTTCAAGTTCGTACGACGTTCCGTTTATGAGATATTTTGTACACACACACACACACACACACACACACACACACACACACACACACACACACACACACACACACACACACACACACACACACACACACGCACACACACACACGCACACACACACACACACGCACGCACGCGCACACACACACACACACACACACACACACGCACACACAGACCAATCGCTAAAAACATGTTTGTGTGGGTTCAGGGGGTCTGAAAACGTATAGATCCGGTGAAAACTCGATTTGGAAAAATCGACATGAAAACAATACTTTCCTTCCTATATATTCATATAGGCAAGAGAAAGTAAAAATACTTTATAAATTTTTTTTTTTTTTTTTTTTTTTTTTTTTTTTTTCTCTTTAATTCTTTATTTACAACTGTAAAACGTTACAACAAGCAAATGTGATGATTATGATAATAATGTAAATGACATGATAGGCATGAGGAGGTAGGGCCCCCATTGGTGCCTCCCCAAGAATGAGATTTGTATATCAAATTAGCAGGTCTCTACTCCAGCGTCTTTTAAGGCGTCTAGGGGGATTATCAGGTAAATGGGCGGAGGAAAGTGAACGCACCAGGGGGTTCTCGTGTTCGTGTGACTTGTCGTGAAAGCGTTTGTATAGGTATTCAATGGAATTTTGTACAAGTGGTGTTTTCAAATCTGTATGTAAGGTTTTGTTGCTAACGTAAAGAGGTGCATTTGCTATAAGGCGTAATGTTTTTGACTGGAATGCTTGAATTCGTTGCAAATTAGAGGGTTTGGTTGAACCGTAAATTTGGGATCCGTAGGTCCAAATAGGTTTCAAAAGAGAACAATATATGCGTAATTTTTGTGCCATTGGTAATTTTGATCGTTTGTGAAGTAGGGAATATAGAAGTTTAAGTCGGGAATTCAGTAATAAACGTTTCCGTTTGATATGTGTGCTCCAAGTTAGTCGTTTATCGAAAGTCAGACCGAGATACTTGACCGTATCTGTCTTTGTGAGAGGTTCATTGTCTATGTATACTGGTGGGCAATCACCATGACGGAGTGTGAAAGTTACGTGAAGGGATTTTGTCGTATTAAGTTTTATTTTCCATGTTTTACACCATTCGTGTATAAGATTGAGATGATGTTGGAGTGTTAGTGAAGCGTGTATAGAGTTTTGGTCTCGGGCTAATATCGCTGTGTCGTCAGCGTAGGTAGCAGTGAGGGTCTGGGGTAGGATCGGTAGATCTGAAGTGTATACAGAATAGAGAAGTGGTGCTAAAATTGAGCCCTGAGGCACGCCGGCTAAGACAAGAAAGAAATTTGAGTAAGACGATCCTAAACGAATTCTAAAGAATCTGTCAGATAGGAAGGAATTTATGATAAGATAGTAGGTAAATGGTAGTATTTCTTTCAGTTTGTGTAAGAGACCTGTATGCCAAACTCTGTCAAAAGCTTGAGCGACATCCAGGAAACCTGCGGACACATACATCTTTTGTTCCATAGACGAAGCTATGTAATCAGTCACCCTGTGCTGATCTGAAATCTGATCTGAAACGCTCACACGACTCATCTTCTCAATGTAAATAATTTACATGTACGTATGTGTAATAATATACAGTTTATTTGAAATAGGATTATAGAATTACTTAAATGGAATAATGAAAAGAGGGAATTTTCTACTGTGTTCATACGTCAGTGCTACCAATTAAGAGATTTTGTTTTGTGTTAACTTCCCTGTAAGTGAATAAAAGCGTTTTAAAAGATAAATCAATAATGGAAAAGATAAAATAATGATATTTCCAAAAACACACGGAAATTGAAAATCAAATTAATTAATTAATTGTTATTTTATTATATTATTATTAATTAAAAATCTGGTGTGAAACACTCGCACAACTTTCTCTTGCCAATGCAAATAATTAATAATAAACCTAACATTATTAATAAAATATTAGAAATAAACAAAACACAACATAACCTTATTTTAATCATAAGTGAATGACGCAAAATGAAAATCGTACTCAGTTTGGCTTAAAAAAACGGAAAATCACACTTTCACGCTAAACTAAGCTCTGTAGAGAAAAATTCTCTTAATAAAAGTTGTAGATATTTTAATATTTCTATAATTTTTATTATATACACTTTTGTCGTAAAATGCGTACTAAAGCCGAAATCTTAAAAAAATCGATTTTTCACACGTTTTCGTGAGAAAAAACCGAAAATCGCTAATTACCGTTAAACTAAGCGTTATACAAAAAAATGTTTGAAATAAAGGTTGTAGAATTTTAAAATTTTAAAATTGTAGAATTTTTTTCTCTACATTTTTTATTATATAAATTTTTGCGCTATAATACATTAAAGCAGTAATCTTAAAAAAACACTTTTTTACGTAAAAACACCCTCACCAAGAATTTCAGCAAACATGATGCCTACCCTATCTTGTAGAGAATAAAAAATTTAGTAAACTAGGCGATTTTTAAAAAAATCGTAGAACCGGTTTTTGAGAAAATCGCAAAAAAGTGAAAAATTACACGAATAAACTACTACTTCCGGTTGACCGATTTTGATGAAAATGTTCATGTCGGGTCCGGTAGTGGTATGGAACTTAAGTTTCAAGTTTCAAGTTCGTACGTTGCTCCGTTCTTGAGATATTCTGTTCACACACACACACACACACACACACACACACACACACACACACACACACACACACACACACACACACACACACACACACACACACACACTCACACTCACGCACGCACGCACGCACGCACGCGCACAGACCAATCGCTAAAAACATGTTTTTTGGGTTCAGGGGGTCTGAAAACGTGTAGATACGGTGAAAACTCGATTTCGAAAAATCGACATGAAAACAATACTTTCCTTCCTATATATTCATATAGGCAAGAGAAAGTAAAAAGAGAAATTTTATTTTGAAATGTTACCACCATTGAGAGATTTAATATCATGCTATTTCGAATGAACTGTAGTTACGTATTTTTACCTTCTCTTGCCTTTATGAAAATATAGGAAGGAAAGTATTGTTTTCATGTCGATTTTTCGAAATCAAGTTTTCACCGGATCTATACGTTTTCAGACCCCCTGAACCCAAAAAACATGTTTTTAGCGATTGGTCTGTGTGTATGTATATAAAATATCTCAAGAACGGAACATTGTACGAACTTGAAACTTGAAACTTAAGTTACATACCACTACCGGACTGACACGAACATTTTCATCAAAATCGGTCAACCAGAAGTAGTAGTTTATTTGTATAATTTTTCACTTTTTTGTGATTTTCTCAAAAACTGGTCCTACGATTTTTTTAAAAATCGCTTGATTTATTCAATTTTTTATTCTCTACAAGATAGGGTAGGTGCCATTTTGGCTGAAATTCTTGGTGAGGCTGTTTTCTCGTAAAAACACAGTTTTTTTAAAGATTACGGCTTTAATATGCAATTTAGAGCAAAAATTTATGGAATAAAAGTTGTAGAGAATTTAAAATTCTACAACTTTAATTTCAAACATTTTTTTGTATAACGCTTAGTTTAGCGGTAATTAGCGATTTTCTGTTTTTTTCTCACGAAAACGTGTGAAAAATCGATATTTTTAGAATTTCGGCCTTAGTATGCATTTAACGACAAAAGTGTATATAATCAAATTTATAGGAAATTGAAAGATCTACAACTTTTATTTACAACCTTTTTCACTACAGAGCCTAATTTAGCGTAAAAGAGTGATTTTCTTTATTTTTAAGCCAAACTGAGGTTGATTGTCATTTTGTTTCTTTCACTCATGATTAAAATTAGGTCATGTTTTTTCAGGTTAGTTTTTTGTTTATTTATAATGTTTTATTACTAATGTTAGGTATGTTGTTAATTGTTTGCATTGGCAAGAGAAAGTCGTGTAAGTGTTTCACACCAGATTTTTAATCATCAGTAAACAATGATGATTAGGTTGTCAGCTGAAAGGCTGGTTTCAACCTCCAGAGGCTTAGGTTTTACTAAATAAAACGAGGAGTGAGGTGGTTTACCATTGCCTTCCTCACTGAGTAGAAAGGTATGGTTATCAGCATGCCGGACTCTCTGAAAAGCATCTACTTTCCATCCTGCAAAAGACACCTTCACTTCATTCACCACAAGGTCTGGCTGTTTAATGGAATTTATGACTCCAGAGGTGATAACTGTTATAACCTTTAACTTTTTTTAGTGTCTTTTACACCTCTAAAGTTGGGAGCTAACTTGTTTGCTAGTGCGGGATGAAGGACAAGAGAGACTGGCTATAGTGAGACTTGATGTTGTCATAGTGACGGTTGCTTTAAACCGACATGGCCATAGCTGCCATAGCTTACACAATTTTTGAGAGAAAAATTTGAATTTTGCATGAAATAGGTCAGAATTTAATGCCAAATTTTGAAAAGTTAATATCTTAACATAACAAATTTTCAACAATAGGTCCCTTTTCGGATTCCCTTGGTTAAGGAATAGCAATTCCTTAAGCTATTCCTTAAGGTTAATAGCTTAAACTAACAAATTTTCAACAATAGGTCCCTTTTCGGATTCCCTTGGTTAAGGAATAGCAATTCCTTAAGCTATTCCATAAGGTTAATAGCTTAAACTAACAAATTTTCAACAATAGGTCCCTTTTCGGATTCCCTTGGTTAAGGAATAGCAATTCCTTAAGCTATTCCTTAAGGTTAATAGCTTAAAATAACAAATTTTCAACAATAGGTCCCTTTTCGGATTCCGGCTCACATATATGTATTAATAATATCATTGAATCAGGTATACATTATTTAATGTTTATGTTTTAGTTCAAATGAAGTTTTGTACCAAATTTAGAATAATTTTATGCTCTATTATTTATATTTGGCCGAATGAGAGTAATTTTTACTTTCCCTTGCCTATATGAATATATAGGAAGGAAAGTATTGTTTTCATGTCGATTTTTCGAAATTGAGTTTTCACCGGATCTATATGTTTTCAGACCCCCTGAACCCAAAAAACATGTTTTTAGCGATTGGTCTGTGTGTGTGTGAACAGAATATCTCAAGAACGACACATCGTACGAACTTGAAACTTGAAACTTAAGTTACATATTACTACCGGACCCGACACGAACATTTTTATCAAAATCGGTCAACCAAAAGTAGTAGTTTATTCGTATAATTTTTCACTTTTTTGCAATTTTCTCAAAAACTGGTCGTACGATTTTTTTTTAAATCGCCTGGTTTACTCAATTTTTTATTCTCTACAAGATAGGGTAGGCGCCATGTTTGCTGAAATTCTTGGTGAGGGTGTTTTCTCGTAAAAACGTTGTTTTTTTAAGAAAACGGCTTTAATATGTATTTTAGCGCAACAATTTATATAATAAAAATTGTAGAGAATTTAAAATCCTACAACTTTTATTTCAAACATTTTTTTGTATAACGCTTCGTTTACCGGTAATTAGCAATTTTCTGTTTTTTTTTTCACGAAAACGTGTGAAAAATTGATTTTTTTAAGATTTCGGTTATAGTGTGCATGTTACGACAAAAGTGTATAGAATTAATTTTATAGAAAATAAAAAGATCTAAAAATTTAATTTAAATAATTTTTCTCTACAGAGCCTAGTTTAATGTGAAAGAGTGATTTTCCGTATTTTTAAGCCGAATTGAGTTCGATTTCATTTTGCGTCTTTCATATATGATTAAAATTTGGTTATGTTTATTGAGGTTAGTTTTTTGTTTATTTCTAATGTTTTATTTCTAATGTTAGTTTTATTGTTAATTATTTTCACTGGGGCAAGAGAAAGTTGTGTGAGTGTTTCACACCAGATTTTTATTTTGTTTTTTATTTTTATTGTATTTTTCTTCGAAATGCTTTAAGTAGGCGCAAAATTATTTACAATGTATTTTTGTTTGTTTTGTTTTTCTTGCACATATTGTCGTTTTTTCTCGTCTCGTTTTTAAGTTTATTTGTAAGTGATGGTAACCTCCGACACAGGATTAATCTTTGGAGGTACCTAATTTCCATTCTATGTTAAGGATAACATGTATTTTATTTTATGTATTTGTTACAAGTTGTTGAACTCTATGGTTATGTTTTTGAATCGTTTTATTTTCGGTTTTATTATGTTAAAAAAAATGTTGTATTGTACTTGTGTATAAATGGAAATAAATAAACAAATAAATAATAATAATAATAATAATTATTATTATTATTATTTTAACAATGGGCTCCAGTTCAGTAACCCTATCTTATTACCCTACTCCATCTCACCCACACACAGAAGCATGGGTAAAGTTTTGAGAACTCCCCTCGGGGTGGTTTTCACTTTGTCAGCTATATGTTGTCTGCTCCAGAGTTTGGTTGGCAAATTTCTTTTACATTCTTTCCTCAATTGAAAAACAACAAATATTATGTATAAAGAAACAACTCCTCTGGGCAAGTAAAAAAATTGTTGTAATTAATTTAAAAAAAAAGGTAACCCTTTATGTCTGTATAAATTGTAAAACCCTTTCTGACTGACTCATTTATCATCACTCATAACATTGTCATACTTGAACAGTAGCTACAAAGCTGAAATTTGGAGGGAATATTTCCTTTAGCGTAAAAAGAAAATTTAAAAATAAACGATTTCTACATTGTACCATTATGGGGTTGAAAAGTTGTTCAATTTTAAATTGAAGTTTTCCGGTTACTAAGAAGTTTCGGTCAAGCTGAACTGGTGAGCTCGGTGGAGATGTTACTTATATATAGTTCAACTACAAAAATTTTCCCTTTACCAAAATGTAACCCCCTAAAAGATTAAAAAGAGGGTGTCCAACCCTTAAACTCATATTTTTTATCTACTAAGTTCCGGATTAGTTCGTCGGCTGAAACTCGGTGATGTTATTTATAGTGACGCTAAAATTATTACCTCAATGTTTTTAAAAATTCTCCGGTAAGAAGTTGAAAGAAGTGTTCAACCGTTATATCAATATTTTCAGTTTATTCAGTTTCATACGAGCTAGATAACAGACAGGTGGAGTGTCAAATTATTTACATTCAATCTGTTAGTTGCAGGGCTAAAGTAAATAGTTCTATTTCTTATCACATGGTCAGCCAATTAAAATGACTGAATCATTTAAAAACCGAAGAGGTAGAGGTGTAAAAGACACTAATCAGAGTTATCTCGTCTGAAAGTAATGGATTTCATTATACAGCCAGACCCTGTGGTGAATGAAGTGAAAGTGTCATTTGCAGAGTGGAAAATACGTATATGCTTTTCAGAGGGCCTGGCATGCTGATAAGTGTACTTTTCCACTCAGTGAGTTGTGGCATTGGTAAACCACCTCACTCCTCGATTTACTTAGTAAAACCTCTACAGGTTCAAACCAGCCTACAGGCTGATGACCTAAACAACAACAACGAGCTAGATGGCCGAAACTCGGTGGAAATGTTACCTATAGTGCACAAAAAATTACACTTTCTAATCTACTTGTTCTTTCAATCTAGTCAGAAGTGGTTTGGAAAATGTTTTTAAATATATTTATTTAACGTCGCATCAACTACTAAGGTCATTAGCAACGACGTTGGGGGAGTACCTATATACAATGGAGGATGAAATGATTTTTTTTTTGGTAACCCCTAATTTGTGTACGTTGCAATCTGTTCAATTTAGAACAATAAGCAACCCCATGACCCAATGAGATGAGGATGATGTGTATGACGTGTAAATAAGGTGTAGTCTTGTACAGACTCAGGTCGACCATTCCTGAGAGAGTATGGTTAATTGAACCCCAACCATCAAAGTACACTGGTAACCACTGTCTAGCATTCGAATCCGTATAAAAGTAACTACCTTTACTAGGATTTGAACCAGGAACCTTCGTCTCCGAAAATCAGTTGTTAAACAGCTGATTTTGGCGACGACTTTACCTCTAAACCAACCCGGCGGGTTAAGATTTTTTTTCACGTATGAAAATATGCCGTGTCTGAGTGCGATTCGAACCCACGACCGCATGATGAGAGGCGAGCACGTTACCAAATACGCTAATGTGGCTGGAAAATACTTTGTAGGCCTACGTCACGAGTAAAAGGGAAATATCGCGGTAGTTGTTTATAACCGTTTTATTTCCTTTTTTATGCAGCGGACGTATCAGTACTGTTTTCCATTCTCAGGGAAACATTTTAGTTTTTCAGATTTTATTCATTTCTTTTCAAAGTGTTTGGATTGTTACTACTTCACCATTTTTCAACATTTCTGCAGTGATTGAGTAATTTCTCCGGCAGCTTTGTTATTTTTCAGTTCTGTGACTGTTTTCCGACGTTCTCATCAATTTTGTGGAGATGAATTTTTGTTTCTTTGTCTTAAATCTTTTCTTGGACATCTATCTCTGTATCGTCCCAATTCAACAACTTCTCAAAGTATTCAGCTATGATCTTGTAATTGTTCACAGCTAGTGTATCACTCTTTCTTCAAAAGCATACGCTTAAAGTTGATAGCAGAAATTTGTAATACGAGGTGTGGCTATTAAATAACGATACTGACGTTGTAAAAATTATATTTTTATTTTATACATAATCACTTATTGTCACCTGAAATATACACTTCTTTACTATCCCTACAACGCTCCATGCGAATTTTCCATTGTTGGAAACAGTGCTGGAAGTCATCTTCTGTTAGCTCCTTCAGGACACGTGCCGCTCAAAAATGTTTGAAATAAAGCTCGCAAAAATGTTTGTAATGACACTTTGCACGCGGTTGAAAATGACCGAAATTTTTTGGAAACGATAACAACATGTGATGCAACCTGGTTTTTTATTTATAATTAGGAAACGAAGCGCCAATCCATGCACTGGAAGAGCCGAAATTCACCGAGAGCAAAAAAAGCTCGAATGAGCAAGTCAAAATTTAAAGCAATGATGATTGTTTTTTTATATCCATGGGATTGTGTACCTTCACTGGGTTCCTGAAGGTCAAACAATTAATCAATATTACTACCTTGAAGTACTTTCTAAACTACGTGAAAGAGTAAGGAAAAAACGCTCCGAAATGTGGAAGGACAAATCATGGGTTCTCCACCAAGACAATGCGCCAGCTCATTCCGCGTTATCTGTCAAGAGGTTCCTAGCCAAGTACAGCATCTCAGTGTTAGAACATCCAACTTATTCACCAGATCTTGCACCATGTAACTTCTACCTGTTGCCTAAGGTGAAATCTGCATTAAAAAGGACAAGATTTCAGTCTGTGGAAGATGTAGAAAAGAAAGCGGGACGTGTCCTGAAGGAGCTGACAGAAGATAGAAGAATAGAGCTGACAGAAGAATAGGGTTTTTAAAATTCAAAAGAAAGCTATTAGGTGTATGGTGGGAGCTAACCAGCTAACCTCATGCAGGCCACTATTTAAGGAGCTTAAATTGCTTACAGTTCCCTCCCTCTACATTTTTGAGGTGATTATGTATGTTAGGCAAAATAATTTTATGCAGAATTTCAATGTTCACAATCATAACACGAGAAACAGGAATGATTATTATGTGGCTAATCACTCCACAAAATTGTTTGAAAAAAACCTACTTATGCAGGGAGAAAATTCATAAATAAATTACCCCAATCTTTAAAGTGTTGTGAGGATTTGAATACCTTCAAAAAAAAAAATTAAAAAATTACTTGATCGGTGAAACTTTTTATAGCGTACAAGAATTTCTTTCTTGAAAGTAGTGATACATTGTGTGATTCTTGTATGTATTTCAGGTGTTATATCTGACGACATGTCCTATACTCCTCCTGGAGTCTCCAGGGCGCAAAAAAAAAGATGACTTCCAGCACAGTTTTCAACAATGGAAAATTCGCATGGAGCGTTGTAGGGATAGAGAAGGAGTGTATATTAATATATTAAAGGTGACAATAAGTGATTATGTATAAAATTAAAATAATACTAAATAATTAAATAATATATTATTTAATAGCCATACTTCGTATATAGGCCTAAAATATATTATATAATATTTTTACCGACAATCACCAGAACCCAAATTGTTTTTGTATAAACACGATCTAATTTAACGTTTTATACAGAGTGATTTTTTAGTACTGTTACCCAATTGTTAATGTATGGTAATATTTTTCTAAAAAAAATAAATTTTGTTTTGTGACACTAAGTTGGTAGCCCTACTCAACCAGTATGGATATGGCAGTGTGAGTTGATTCTCCTTGACCTGTGTAAAATTTTGTGCCATTTCCGGTCGTGCTACGAACAGAATGTCTTTTATCCTAAAACAATCTCTTGTTTAAATCTGGAGGCTGAAGCTCTAGAACTAATCGTATGTGATACGGATACAATTTCAATTTTTTAGCAGCTTTCTGAGCACTCGAACATGAAAATCAACATGCGAGGAAAGTTTTTGTAAACTTTTCCATGGAGAATTGAGCAATCTTGTTTTCACATTCTCTTAACGTCATCTGTCAAGAGAGTTGGTCGACCAATACGTTTTCTGCTGCAAACAATACCTGCCTCTAAAATTCAGTTAGTTAGCCTAGAAATTGACTAGAATAGAGTGGAGGAACACCAAAAAATTTAATTTGAAATGATTCTTTTACACTCGCATACGATTTTGTAGCAAAATATTGTTCAAGAATGAAAACCCGTTGTTCTAGGGTAAAAGATATTCTGTTCGTAACACAACTGGAAACAGCACAAAATTTTAGGGAACTTAAGGAGAATCAACTCAAACTGTCGTATCTATACCGGTTGAGTAGGGTTACCAACTTTGTGTCACAAAATAAAATATCCCTTTCTTAGAAAAAAATTACCAGACATTAACAATTGGGTACCAGGACTAAAAAATCACCCTGTATTAGTAATAGACACAGCATCCAGCAAGCGGTCACAAAGGGGCCGATCTGACGGGGTTGCACTGTATAAGAAGTGTTGTTGTGTTGTTTAGGTCATCAGCCTTTAGGCTGGTTTCAACCTCTAGAGGTTTTACTAAGTAAAACGAGGAGTGAGGTGGTTTACCGTTGCCTTCCTCACTGAGTGGAAAAGTACACTTATCAGCATGCCAGGTCCTCTGAAAAGCATATATTTTCCACTCTGCAAATGCCACCTTCAATTCATTCACCACAGGGTCTGGCTGTATAATGAAATTCATTACTTTCAGAGGAGATAACTCTGATTAGTGTCTTTTACACCTCTACCTCTTCTGTTCTTAAATGATTCAGTCATTTAATTGGCTGACCATGTGATAAGAAACAGAACTATTTATTTTAGCCCTACAACTAACAGATTGAGTGTAAATAATTTGACACTCCACCTGTCTGTTATGGGCAAGTATAAGAAGTAATTAAAGTAATGACATACTTTCTTGACAACCCGGTGTATTGATAGCTACATTTTATTATAATTTTAAAACGACTGATTAAAAAGAGAATTAAAACTTGTGAAAAGTTTGTCGTCTAATCTGATTTATATTGAAATTGCCTCGTGAAGTATTAACCGCAATCTATATTGACAGAGCAAACATAAATATATTTCGAGGAATCTATGCCATTAAAGATCTGTAATAGGATTTATAAAAATTCTTAATATTTCAAAGTAATTTATAAATGCTAGTCCGTTACCATGATTTACCACGAACATTACTATCTGAAAGAAAATATTTTTGTTTACAACTTAGGTCTAAGTGAATTTTTTTTTTTAATCACTCGTTATGTTAACTAAACCGATATTATTGCGTAGGAAGAACTTTTATTTATATATTTATTTTCAAGATAACTTTTATAAACAACTTTCCCTGTTCTGAAGGATTTACATGAAACTTTTCTTATTTAGCTTAAAGAAACCCACGGGTTTTCTTTTTTTGTCTAACTGTAAAAAATTGTTTCAATTCTATTTATCCTTTGATTCCGAAGTGAAAACAGCAATTATCAATAACCAGAATTTAAATATCCATTCAGAAATATCATGAATTTATTATTACTTTCTCTTGCCTATATGAATATATAGGAAGGAAAGTATTGTTTTCATGTCAATTTGCCAAAATCGAGTTTTCACCAGATCTATACGTTTTCAGACCCCCGAACCCAAAAAACATGTTTTAGCGATAGCTCTCTCTCTCGCTCTCTCTCTCTCTGTGTATGTGTGCGTGTGTGTGTGTCTGTGTGCGTGTGTGTGTGTCTGTGTGCGTATGCGTGCGTGCGTGCGTGCGTGCGTGCGTGTGTGTGTGTGTGTGTGTGTGTGTGTGTGTGTGTGCGTGTGTGTGTGCAAAATATTAAGTTGATCAAGCTGATCATTATCAGCTGTTACTCCCAACCTAAATATTAGTTAATATTTTATACAGTTAAGAATGTGCGTTTTATGTGCGTCTGTTTTGATTTTAAATAAAGCGAAATTTCAATATCTATTATTCATTTTTTTCCTAAGTAATTCACATGAATCTTTTCAGAATTAAATTTTGTACACATTTATTTAAGAAAAAATACACCTTTATTTACCATTTATGGAAGTAATCTTACGTTAAACACAAAAATGTGTTATTTCTTTGCACCAATTCTTGTGTTTTATGTAAGATATCTCTGAAAGTATTTCATTTACAGCTCTGGAATCAATTTTATTCAATTTTTCAGCTTAAAAAACATAAGAAACATTCGTATTTGTATCTTTGTAACTACCTTTAACATTTTTATACGGCCTTACTTCACCGAGGGTACAGAGTTCTAGATGAAATTTTTCGCTAGCCGTAACTCGCTAACTAAGCGTTTTCAGGCATATGTTTATATGAACTTTTTTCTTATATTTAGCTATAGAATGAGATCACAAGAGATTGCCGTATAGTTTTGAATTACCCTGTATAATGAATTTTGAAAGTAGAGCATAAGAAAGTTTTAAAATGTAGTGTCATCTGAAATTTTAGAAAAATAGTTGTCTAAAAATTATTTTCAAATAGCTTCAGCACCCCTAACTGTCAGATTAAAATTTCAATAATGTATTTATTCTATTTTCCTAAATTCTCTTTTGATACGTCACTCCACCTGCCCATAACGGACAGGTGGAGTGTCAAATTATTTACACTCAATCTGTTCGTTGCAGGGCTAAAATAAATAGTTCTGTTTTTATCACATGGTCACCCAATTAAATTACTGAATCATTTAAGAACAGAAGAGGTAGAAGTGTAAAAGACACTAATCAGAGTTATCTCCTCTGAAAGTAATGGATTTCATTATACAGCCAGACCCTGTGGTGAATGAAGTGAAAGTGTCATTTGCAGAGTGGAAAATATATGCTTTTTAGAGGGCCCGGCATGCTGATAAGCGTACTTTTCCACTCAGTGAGGAAGGCAATGGTAAACCACCTCACTCCTTGTTTTACTTAGTAAAACCTCTACAGGTTCAAACCAGCCTTTTGGCTGATGACCTAAACTAAACGTCACGTGATAAGGTTTGTGATATATAGAAAATTTTTAATGATTTCTTTAAGGTTTGGTGTCCCATATGCTCATAATTCTCTGCCGGTCTAGAAAAATGTTATTGCCGGCAATAGGATTAATAAATAATTTTTTCTGGCTTTAGGAGGTATGATATATAAAAGATCAATTAAAACGTAGTTATCAAAAATTTTTAAATACTTTTTCCCTGTATGGGTTTACTATAGAGAGCGTTTAAAAATTTGTATAAAAATGGTGTGTATTTCTTATTAGAAAACGTCATTGGTTATTTTATCGTGTTACATAACATAACGCTTTTTTCATTCATTTAAATTCAAAAGAACGTTTTTCGTTACAAAAATTCAATTATTGAATTGAGATGTTGTTTTTTCATTTAATCAACCGAATACTGTTTTATCAACAAAAACACACTTCTATTGAGTTTTTCGTTACAGGAATTTATTCTCGTAACTTTATTGATTTTATTATTTATTTATTTTTTTCATATAACTTTTTTTAATGCATAATCTGTTATAAATAACAATAAATGCAACTTATCAAATAGATATAACTCATGAAAAATTACAACCCACTGGTGTAATTAACGAATTAGGCTATAACATTAAAAACATATTATACCGTTCTTAATTAATATTTACAACCAAAATTAGATAGTGCTTTTTTAAATAAATAAATAAAAAAAAATAAAATAAATAAATAAAAAAATAAACAAAATCTCCTGTAAAACGAAAAAACAAATAAGAAGTAATAAATAATAAGCACATGATTTCGAAATATATGTACACCTAACTTTTCTGGAGATAATTTAAAACGTTCATTCAGTTGTTCACAACATTCACACTCAAACACGACAGTCATCTACATAATACTAACATTATAATATTTACAACACTTTAAAATCACACTATTAGAATCGCCCTGGGAGATCCAGTACTGTAGCACGTTTTAGTCTATTGACATCATTACTGTTGTCTAAGAGATTCAGTGCTAAGTGATTTACGTGGTTGTTTAGACGTTCGATGTATTTGCAACTGAAACTTCGTATTTCTTCTCGTACCGTCTGCACATCCATATCACGATGTATATCGGCATTGGTAATATACCACGGTGCATTCAGTATGATCCGCAGAACTTTTGATTGAAACCGTTGCAGAATCTCGATGTTTGAAGTTGATGCTGTTCCTCATAACTGAATTCAGTAGGTCCAAATCGGCTTCAGCATGGATTTGTACAAAAGTAGTTTGTTGTCAATCGAAAGCTGAGAACGCCTACCAACGAGCCAATACATCTTCCTAAATGTTAAATCCAGTTGTTTCCTTTTCATCTGAATGTGTTTGCGCCAAGTCAGACCTCTATCTAAATACATTCCTAAATATTTTACATCTTTTGCCTGTGGAATATTCTTGCCATTCAGTTGGACAGGAGGACAAGTTGCCCTTCTGGTAGTAAACGTTACATGCGTAGATTTGCCCTCGTTCACCTTGATCTTCCACTTTGTCAGCCAGATTTCCAGCTTACTTAAATACATCTGCACTCTGCGTGTCGCAATAGTTGGGTCTACATCACATGACATTATTGCTGTATCGTCAGCAAAGGTGGCAATGATTACATTTTCAAGGACAGGCAAATCAGCTGTGAACAGAACATATAAAATTGGTCCCAGAATGCTTCCTTGCGGAACACTCGCCTTGATCTCTTTCAAACTTGTTAAGTGATTTCCAACCCGGACTTGAAATAAGAGCTTGTTAAGATATTATTAATATATTATATAGACTTGAAATAACCGCTTGTTTTATTATTATGACAAAAAATATTTTGTGTCGTTTTAAAACTTTTTACATTAGCAAAAGAGTATTGCAGTGGTATAAAAAAAATTGTGAAACTCATGATTTTTCTTGCCAATGTAAAAAGTGGATTGTCGACATTTCAAAAATAAGGTGTAGTCTTGTAGACCTATACTTAACCCTTTCTTACCCAGTGTGGCATAGAAGTCACATTGGATTGAAATAACAGACATAAAAACTTTAATTGTTAGCGACTACTTTTGATTAAAGAGCGCTGGATGTGAAGAATAATAATTTTCTATACCCTAGCCAGGAATCGAACATGAGACCTCCGCTTTGCAGTGTAAGATGCTGACCACTACGCCACAGACGCGACCATTAGTTTCTTTTTAAAGTTAGTTTTAGTCTTAAATATTCGTGTTCATTTACTAAAATAAAGTAGCATTTCTTCGAGTATGTTGAATGTATATACAAGTATATTTTTTAGGCTGTAAATACTGATTTTGTCCATTTTACCAATATTTTTGAATTGTAACTTTTTTAAGTCTTAAATAATGCTTTGGTACAAATCTAAGCCTGCCCATAACAGACAGGTGGAGTGTCAAATTATTTACACTCAATCTGTTTGTTGCAGGGCTAAAATAAATAGTTCTGTTTCTTATCACATGGTCAGCCAATTAAATGACTGAATCATTTAAGAACAGAAGAGGTAGAGGTGTAAAAGACACTAGTCAGAGTTATCTTCTCTGAAAGTAATGAATTTCACTATACAGTCAGACCCTGTGGTGAATGAAGTGAAGGTGTCATTTGCAGAGTGGAAAATATGTGCTTTTCAGAGGGCCCGGCATGCTGTTAAGCGTACTTTTCCACTCAGTGAGGAAGGCAATGGTAAACCACCTCACTCCTCGTTTTACTTAGTAAAACCTCTACAGGTTCAAACCAGCCTTTCGGCTGTTGACCTAAACAACAACAAATCTAAGCAAGAGAATTTCGTTTAGGAAGCCTGCACATGATTTTTACTTATTCATATTGTTGAGAACTTTGATACCATCAAGCCCAATGTGACATATGTGTCACACTTTTTTGTCACGCCATCAAAAAAAGGCTGAAGGTCTAAAAATGATTTTATTTTACTTAAATGTCAGTAAAGTGTATGAAACAATGTACACATATTTGTTTGTGTAAAGTTAAAAAATTTGGGATTGAAAGGGTTAACAGAAACCTGAATGTGTGTTTCCTCCAAAAAAAACCATTAAATTTTTTTAAAGAAAGTTTTAGTAGTCATCATAAAATAAGTATTCTTCTGTAAATATGGATTTTTTTTTACCGTTAGGACCACTAGGGATCACGATACAACTTCAAATCATTTCTCTCTGTTCTTCTTCCTCCGTTCAGCCCAAGTTGCCTTCATTCCCTCGCTGAATCTCTTCTTCCTCTCCTGAGACCATACTGTTCCAGTCCTCGGAATTCTGAGTCCACGCTGGAATTCTTTGATGCTTCGTATTTGGCTTCTGTATTTGTTTCTATCTAAGATGTCTCGTGTTGTAATGTGGTTCAGTTGTAGGTCTTTTCCTATTTCTCGGAACCATGCCTGTGTTGTTTTCCTGTTATGGCAGAAATCAAATACTTTCTTAGTGAGTCTGTTGGGATCCATTCTGTGCAGGTGTCCAAAAAAGAGCAGTCTTCTTTTCTTCATTGTTACCAATATTGTCTCAGTATATTGATATATTTCTCTGTTGCTCTTCAATCTCCACCCATCCTCCGTGCGGTTTGGGCCCAGTATTCTTCTAAGAATTCTCCTTTCCAAGATTTTCAACCTATCTGTGTTGCGGTTGAGAATTAGACATTCGCTGGCATATAGATATTCAGGCAGGATAACGGTCTGATAGTGTCTGATTTTGGCATTTCTGGAAATACATTTCCTGGCGTATATGTTCCTCGTGATTCCATACGCCCTTTCCAACTTATTGAGTCTTTCTTTGATGCCTGGTTTATCAAGACCTGTTAGGAGGATGTATTCCCCAAGATATTTGAATTTTGCGACTCGTTCTATTCTCCCGATATCTGTCTGTATAAATTGCGGCGGGGTCTTTGAGCTGGTTATAAATTTGGTTCTTTCTGCGGAAATCTTGAGTCCTACCAGGTTCGCTGTCTCCTCTAGTAGGTTGATTGCTGTAATGGCCTCCTCTGTGGACCTGGAGAGAATAGCGAAATCGTCCGCAAAGGCTAGACAGTGCGTTGAAATTCCTCTGCTTTGGACGCCCAGAGTGATTGACTTGATGTGATGTGCTCTTAATTTTTGCGTCCACATTCGGACCACCTTCTCAAGTATACAGTTGAACAGAAGTGGGGAGAGTCCATCTCCCTGTCTGACACCCGTTTTTATTTCAAATGGATTTTTATTTATTAAAGTATAATACAGATTAAAATGTTAACTGATTATTTTTGCTACATAATTTTTGAGGAAATAAATTTCATTTCATTATTTCATATTTTACTTAAGAGATTCGAACAGAATTCGCTTTTTATTTTCGATATTTTTATGTGTATATGTATAAATAATTTTTTTTTAAAATTTTAAATAATTTCAAAATTAATTTTTAAAATTACAAAAAAGTTATCTGTAACAATTATTATTAATGTATAATGTTATTGTAAATTTGTCTTTTCTATGTTAACCTTATTACTTATTGTTCTTGTTTCTTTATAACGGAACAGATTGTAATTTTGCTAATTTAAAAATTAAAAAAATTATTTCATATAGATATAAAATATAAACAAATAATGCCGGCCGTATTGGCGTAGTTGGTAACGTGCTCGCTTATTATCATACGGTCGTGGGTTCGAATCCCATTCAGGCACGGCACATTTTCATACAATGTAAAAAATCATTTCTTTATTCATTACACACAAAGTTACAACCTTGTTACATTCTTTGTTATATTTCATCCTTTCATGAAAACCATTTTCCTTTGAAAATCATTTTCATCCAAGGATGAAAATCATTTCATCCTTTGTTAAACACAAAGTTACAACCTTGTTACATCCTATGTTACATTTAATCTTTTCATTAAAATAATAATTTTCCTTCCAAAAAACATGTTTTTAGCGACTGGTCTATGTGTGTGTGTGTGTGTGTGTGTGTGTGTGTGTGTGTGTGTGTGTGTGTGTGTGTGTGTGTGTGTGTGTGTGTGCGCGCGTGTGCGTGCGTGTGTGTGTATGTGTGTGTGTAAGTGTGTGTGTGTGTTAGTGCGCGCGCGCGCGCGCGCGTGTGTGTGTGAACAAAATATCTCAAGAACGGAACATCGTCTCAAGTTGAAACTTGAAACATAAGTTAGATACTATTACCAGTTCCGACACGAACTTTTCATCAAAATCGGTTAACCAGAAGAAATAGTTTATTCGTGTAATTTTTTACTTTCTTGCGATTTTCTCAAAAATGCCTCCTACGATTTTTATTAAATCGCCTCATTTACTACTAATTTTTATGCTGTCAAAGGTAGGATAAGTGCCATGTCTGCTGAAATACTTAAAAAGGCTGTGCCAAATGTTACTTTGTTACATTTTATCCTTTCATGAAAATCATTTTCATCCAAGAATGAAAATCATTTCATCCTTTGTTACACACAAAGTTACAACCCAACGTCGTCGATAATGACCATTGTAGTTGATGCGACTTTAAATAAATACATAAAAAAACAAATAAGATGTGTGAATGGAATAGGTTATAACAAATTTTATACATTTGTAAATGTACATAATTAATATATTAATATTAATATTTAATTAATATTAATATTATAATTAATATAATTTTATATATATACATAAACGATTTGTATCGTTTGTACCAATGCAATCTATGTATTTTTCTTCGTAGGTCAGTAATTGTAAGTTTATGAATAACTTCAACAATAAAAATTAAAACGTCCGGCCGCATTGGCGTAGTTGGTAACGTGCTCGCCTCTCATCATGCGGTCCTGGGTTCGAATCCCACTCAGGGACGGCATATTTTCATACGTTAATAAAAAAATCATTTCATCCTCATTAAGCACAGTTACACCACATCGTCGCCGCTAATGACCACAGCAGTTGATGCGACGTTAAATAAAAAAATTAAAAATTAAAACGTGTTAAAATGTTGTTAAAAACAACTTTCTTCATAATTATATAATATTTTATACCATTCAACGCTGTTTGTTGAGACAGCATACAAATAATTAATTTCATTAAAACACTTATATGGAAACATCGGTCTCACAGGCACTAAGGGTGATTTGTTTACATAATACTGGGTTCCCTGAGCTAGGGTTGGTGCTGACCGTCACAATAGCTTCCTCCCTCATTCCTATCTACTTCATAGTGAAATATGGTTCAGTTCACGTGAATCTTTGCGGAAGTGTAAATCGTTCTTAAAAATCATACCGGTCTGTGATACCGCGTGTTTCTTTTTGTGTATTTCATGTAGCGGTCTGTGGAACCGTGTGTTTCCCTTACTGTATTTAACGGTCTGTAAGACGGGTGTTTCCTTTACGGGTTTATATTTTAATTATTTGTATATATTTTAATTATTTTTTTTTATTATTTAATTGTAAATTTCTGAAATGGCTCGACCACTTAGTACAAGCGATCCCGACTATGGTGACAGAATTCGTAGATTATTGGAAAATGATGACAGTGAATCGGAAGGTTCTATTTGTGATGAAATTGATGACTCGGATGTATCACTTGCAAGAAAGCTAATTGCCTAGAATGCAGTAGAAAACTGTGTCTTGATTATACAAAAAACAAATGTCAGTAAAATAAAAACCTTAATATGTAAGTAGTCACTTTTAAATTATGTTTCTTTTATACAAATATTTGCTTTTTTTTTAAATTTAAGTATGTAATTAAATATGTATTAAAATAATACATTTAACCTGAGTGAAAAAAAACATTATACCCTAAGTATGTTATCAATTTTAAAAATTAAGTCGTAAATACCATAAATAATTTGGCTTTTTTCATTTATTTAAACAATTGTTTTTCGATAACCGGATCTTATACCAATGTCAATTAAATCATTATACTATAGTAAAATAAAATAATTTTTGTTAAACAGATCTAGTTGAGTTTCTTTGCCTTTCATTCCCAAATAAATTGCCAAAAATGAAATGGCGGTCTGTCAGACCGGGTGTTTCTATTAACGTTATAAAAAACATGTTTCCATATTAAAAATTTTTAAGAAGTTATTCTTTTGGAGTTTTACAACTGAAAATATTTCATTAAATAAAATTTAAGAATTTTTAATTATTTTATTTATTTAACTTACATATATAATAGTAATTACCACAAACTGAACCACACAAGACTTGAACAGAAGAGATCGACCAAACGACAAAAAAATAATCGTGTATTCCGACGAAGAACGCCGGAAGAGGTGAAAAAGATTGAAGGAATACTGGAGAAGAATCAAGGAAAGAAACATCACGAAAAGTACTTCAAACAACAAAAATTCTAATAAGATGTTTCTTCTTTAATGAACCTATATACTCCTATGTGGCTTTTAAAAAAATTAATTCGTAATTCATTATTCTTTTGTTTATGAAAGGGGAGCAAACTGATTTTAATAAAAATTATTGATTTTTCAATTTTACCATATATTGATCCATCGTTTTTCCCTATTTAAATTGATATATAACACGACATTTATTGCTTTCTCTATCGAGAAAAATTATATTGTTACGTTGATGGGGTACGTAGTGTTTATTTCGATATTTTTCACGTTTTTTTTTCTTGTAAATTGATATTAATATAATCATGTTATTGCTCTAACATTACGGAAATCGCGTTTACTTAAAAACGATAATTTTTTTAGAACGCGTAGGAATCAGCCGTAGAGGAAATATTAATGTGTGTTTTTGTTTGGAAGTTAATTCCAATTGGCAATAGGTGTTTCTGTTACGGTATTATGCTTTTGCTATATCAGCATTTTCCGCATATTGTATTTTTTGACTTTAGGTACACTTATTTTAGGAACCATCCCACCTAGGAGTGTGAAATTTCACACACTACATTTTAATATTAAGGTGTGTATTTACTCCAGAGGTATTTCAAAAATTTTGGAGTTTTTATTTTTTGGGTGTGTTTTTCATTAAAAAAAAATTTGGTCACATTTGAACAGTTTTTGAGAATAAAAATCATTTTTAGTTTGGATAAAGATAAATGAAAACGCTCTAGTACAAATTTGTAAAACGGTACTGTAGAAAGGTGTGCCAAAGCTCAGCTTTGTAGCTTTAACGGTTTCTACAAAAAAAAACTACCTAAGTTAGTATTGCAGGTATAGGGATAATGAAAATGGTCTGCTCCCCTTAAACGTTTTACATTTGTCTTTAAAAAATCGTGTTTCATTTACCTTCTAAAAAATCTGGTCTTTGGTTCGAATCCCATTCAGGCATGGCATATTTTCATACGTTACAAAAAATCAATTCATCATTCTTCACCGTCTGCATTAGCAGTAATTGCAAAACAGTCAGACGTTGAACAAAAAAAAAATTACCTTCTAAAAGCCAGCTGATTCGTGTTCAGTGAAGTTGTAGTAATTTCTGTCGTTTAGATACTGAAGTCACGAGATTACCTTTTGCGTATGTATGGGCTGTGAGGAAGAGAAGTGTAATATTTGCAGTGCTGCCAACCTCAACAGTGAGACACTACTCGTTCATTTCACTACCGTGCAGTTTCTACATAATACATTTTGTAAGCTATGGTTTATTCCGAGAAAATGTTTTCTTCATAAACCTTATAAGAAATAAATGTGACCTGTATAGCTTAATTACATGACTAGAAATGTTTGATTAACTCTAATTACGAATGATTCGCCTTCTTTACTATTGCTGTCACCAGCGTTTTCATTGTCAGTCTCTCTAGTATCTACCTAACCGTTTTCTTTTTTTTACCAGGTGTCAACAAAACTTTTAAAGAATAGCTTCTTTACGTCCTGAATTTCCTTCTTTATTTTTCGAATTGTGGAAAGAGAAACATCACAGTAGTTAGCCGCTCGCTCACGTCTTTAGTTAAGTGGCATGGATAGGCATTTTTGTTTAGCTTCAACTTCATAACATTTTATTACATTGCATATTAGATTTCGTTCAACACTGTGAATAGTTCGACCACGTTTTTGAAAAACCTACATTTCTGTAACAAACGGTTAACCTACAAAAGGTTCCGTGATATACTGTATTTATATGCTCTGGGTATAGTATAAGTTGTTATGTTTGTCGTACTGAAATTAAAGCAGTCGCGCATGTGCACTGATGCTTTTCTCCCTTTACCCCTCGTTGCAAACAAGGGCAAACTCGTGACTCAAGTGACTATACTAATTTACTTTTTTATGTTAATTATCGGAACGTAATGATTGTATTTATGTGTTAACGTGGTAGTGTAATGTCTAGTGTCAAGTGTAATCTGCGATTGTTATTTTACACTAGGTGACGCTAACGTTACACGTGTTTCAAAACGTGTGTACGCTCATGTTGATTACATCAGTTTCAAGTGAAGTGGAATAATGTGAATTATAATAGTAAAATCAATTAGATACGTACAATGCTAACGTAACAAGCGCAAAAACACACTATCATCCAAGTCTAGAGTAACGGAAAGGAAAAGTTTACATCACTAAAGTAAACTAACACGTGTAAATTTCTCCCAATCATTGGCCGAATACTGTAACAATATATTGGTTGTATAACGTTATAATATATGTTACAACTTTGCTTAAGGGGTACAACTCAATAGAAGCTCTTTAGAAAACAAAACCCAGAATTATTAGACGTTTGAATGAAGAAATATACAATAAGAAGTCGATTATCCGAACGTCCGGTTATCCGGATGCTATTCAGGAAAAATTTGTAAACTACTGTACGTATGTACTATGTACATTTATGAATGTACTACTTTATTTATGTATTTCGTTGACATACAAATTTAAAATTCCGTTATCGTATTAAAACGTCATAATGTGATAATATATAAATGCTTTGTATAATATACAGAAAATGGAATGAAATGGCTGGAACAGCAATCAGAATGTGGCGCCGCTAGAGTTTTAATTTTAAAACTGCTTCCCTTAAAAAAAGGAATATTTCAGATTTTTTAAAAAACTAATTTTGTGTAACACATTTATACTGTATAGAATTATGATTTTTAGTGTTTTTAACTTATAGTAGTGCTATATGTTCATTTATTTTGTGAAGTATTTTGTGATAAAGTGAATTGTATGAGTACATAACATTTATGTGTTTTTAAATTTGTGTGTTTAATAAAAATTAAGTTACTAGTACAATAGTGTCGTGTACGTATTATTAAATTTCCTCTCCTCCGATGCGACTACGATGCTATTTAATAGCATCGTAATGCTATTATTATTATTATTAGTATTATTATTATTATTACTAGTCGTAAAACTCCCAAAGTGGAAGACGCTAAGTAAAGATGGTTCAGTTTTGGGGTTTCTTGTTGTTCTTTTTATTTGCCCACCAGTTTTTCATTTCTTGCGAGAATTTAGCTTTTCTTTCTTCACTCCATTTTACTCCAGTTCTCGGAGCTTTTGTCTCTGGTTTAACTTCCCATTTCTCAACCTTCCTCCTAAAATTGTTTCTTGTGTCCAAGTCTTCTTTCACAATATTAGCCATTTCCATGTCTTTTTTAACATTTCGGATTCATTCTCCTCCATATACGAGGGACGCTACGTATTTTACTATTTTTTTGTTAGTCTGTGATCGGAATAATAATAATAATATTAATAATAATAGCAAATATTATTTGCTATTATTATTATTATTATTATTATTATTATTATTAATAATAATAAAACAATAAAATTTTCTTACGATCTTATACTAGTCTTTTATTTAATAGCATCGTAGTCGCATCGGATCCGACCGTGTGCGGAGGCTGTTAGTAATAAACGTTGCAGCTCATTCGCTTTTTATCTACTCATTTATTTAGTGCAGAGTTGTATAAGTGAGCTACCTATTGTGCTGTTCCAAGCACAGTGTAGTTGTGAGGTGAAGGGTACGGGTGAGGTATAATGAATGAGTGACGCATGCTGGGAGAACAATTAGTTGTATTACTCTGATACAAAACATTCGTTTTCAAACTTTCCGTATTTAACATATTTGTTTGTACTTATTACATTTAATTGCGGCCTATGAAATCATGCCATACGTTGGAAACATCATTTTTCTGTTTATTACTGATCTTAAAACTACATAAAATTATGAATATTTTAAAATAAAAATCAACTTTCTACATAGAAAAATAAATTTTTGGTGATTTTTTGAACTTAGTTAATTAAAAACACTAGTTTTCGGAAAACGGCTGTTAAAGTTTGCAACTGCAAGTAGAAAACTGCTTGCAGTTCATCACTTAAATTGCCACCTAAAGGGCACGTATTAAGAATATCTAATACGCATCTTTCACTGCTGTACTTTTCCATCTTAAACCACTTAAATCATATTTAAAATAATTAATTATTATAGTATAATAACGTAATACAAATCGCTTATTCCAAACAGCAAACACATAGGTATAGTTTGATCAGCTGTTACTACTACCATAGCGTATAGAAAAGATCTTTTCTATACGCTATGCTACTACCAACAGTGAAACAAATAGTTTTTAATTTTTTACAGTATTAAAAATTAAAAAAAAATAATTTCAAATAAATAAAATGCTAAACAAAATAATAATATTTCATTTTTATAAATGCAACTAAGCATTTTTTAAAGAAAACCAGCCTAAAATGAAAACATGCCATAAGTCGCAATGGAAATTTACTATGGCCGACTTATGGGCATGGTTTCTGTTTTTGCGCAGTCCTTTCTTTATGAATATTTTTCTCTGGTTTCTGTTATGTTGGTAATAAATATTTTGTATTTAAAAGGTAGTTAAAAGATTGAACTAACAGATAGCGTAAGAATCTAAAAATTGATAGTTTTGACATATTTCGCTGTTTTAGTCTCTCCTGTGAAATTACGCTCAGCGACTTATGGCATGGTTTCATAGGCCACATCACTATGATATAAATTGGTAAGTTAAATATTATAAATCCGAACAAGTTAATAACCCGGTAGGTATTTGTTGAATTAATGCGCCGGATGATAAGAATATTTTCTTAGTCTAGTTAGTACACGCTATCACTACAAATGCATCAGCTGTGAAACACTACTAACTCATTCATACACTCATTCAATGTCCCACTACTATAACAACGCACTGCATTCCACAACAACTACACAGAGCTGCGACTCAAGCTATACATTTTTCATTAATTTACAAATGGCCTCCGGGCCAGCCTAGTCAGTCAGCTGGTAGAAAGTCGCTATTATTTGTTAAGTAACACCGGTTGGGCAAGCGACTTTGTATGGTGACCAGTTAACAGCCATCCATGAACAAACTCTACTGGGGGTCCCTGTTCAAACTCATGTCTAATCTACGTCAAAAAAAAAAAATACAGCAAAAAGCAGTGATCAAATTGGGTAGTTGTTAACAACGTACAGTTCCCGATAACAATAAAAGCTAGAAAAAAAAGAAAAATTACAAATAGTTTAGAGGTATAGTAGAAATTCTTTGTTCTTTTAACTATAAAACATTAAAACAAATTGAAAATAGTCTCTTTTAAACTAATAAAAATAAATAAACAAGAAAAATTTTATATTAAAAAAGTTTTAAAATTTAAATTCATAAAACGTTAATTAGATGACATTGAATAGATTCAATAAAGTTGTACTTTGAAATATTAATTAAAATTTTTACTAATAAAATATACCAAAGAAACTAAATGAATCCAATTAAATTTTATTTACTCGTACTTTTACCCAAAGGCAAAGAATTATTTATTTTATACAGCATTATGTATCATTATTATTTATTTTATAATCACTGTAATACAATTAAAAATCTATCATAGCTCTTTATTTTCTTTTGCCCTGTATGAATATATAGGGAAGGAAAATGGTATTGTTTTCATGTAGATTTTCCGAAATCGAGTTTTCGCCGGATATACACGTTTAACCTGCACCCAAAAAACAAGTTTTTAGCGATTAGTCTCTCTCTCTCTCTCTGTATAATATCTTAAGAACGAAATATCGTACGAAGTTGAAACTTGAAACTTAAGTTTATGTACCGCTACAAGACTCGACACGAACATTTTCATCAAAATCGGTCAACCGAAAGTATTAATTTATTCGTACGGGTTTTCACTTTTTGCGATTTTCTCAAAAACGGCTCGTACAATTTTTTTACAAAATATCACCTCATTTAATGCATTTTCTATGCTGAGCAAGATAGGGTAAGCGCCATGTCTGCTGAAATTCTTGGGAGGCCTGTGCTTTCGTAGAAAGTAATGTTTTTTTAAAGATTGCGGCATTAATATGAAATCTAGGGCAAAAATGTATATATATGTATATAATTAAATCAAAGTTTTTGAACAATAAAAATGAACAATTTATATTTAAAACATTTTTTTACAACGCTTAGTTTAGCAACAATTAGTGTTTTTATGTATTTTTTTCATCAAAATCGGTAAAAAATGAAATTTTTTATTACTGCGGCTTACATTTTACGACATAAAATGTATAAATATCATTGAAGTTATAGGAAACAAAAAATCAACTACTTTTATTTCATGCATTTTCTTGTACAGAACTTAGTTTAGCGCCAATTAGTAATTTCCCGTATTGTTAAGTCGAACAGAGTCGATTTTAATTTTGCGTCATTTACTCATGATTAAAATTATTTATTTTATTAATTTATTTCCTTTATTACTCCTCCAAGAGGGCAAAGCCCGTGCTTGGAGGAAAATTACTATAAATACAAAAAATACATTGCACAAAATAAAACTACTGCCCTTTCCCAAGCTTTGTGCAACTGAGAGATTTATTTTTATTTTATTTAGTAAAATACAACTTCATTAAAATTACAATTCATGACTATACTAAGCTATGTACAATATTTTAAACTAAATATACTTATACGCAAAAACTCTTCTTCACAAAGAGTTATGTCCGCGCATAGGAGTATACAGAACAAAAACATTAATTCACTTAAATACTTATAACTACTATAAAATTACTGAGTTAAATTACTACTGGTAGCTATATTATAATTTTTATTTTATAACTATAACTACTTTACAATAATATATTTTAACTAACACAACGTAAATATTTTAACTTTATACGAAATTAATTCAATAAATGAGCATAAAGAGACAGTTAAACTGTCGCAAAGAGAAAATTAAAAACTAATAAAACAGTTATTTTAAGACCTGAAAAAGTTTCTCAAGTTCTTGCTCACAGATTGATATTATATGATATTTTAGTTTATGTTTTAATAGATGTGGTGAGATAATACTGTGTATATGGGGTGAAAGTACGTTAACGAATCGCCTCTCAAGATAGAGAAATGACTTCTGAAAAAATGTACTATTTGGTTTTCTAGTCTTAATTTTTCCAGCGTTCCTAGTACCATAATTAAAAGAGGTATGCATTACGTCACTACTAATGTGAGAGATTGCGTTAGTAGTAGTAACGTTTTACTTGTACTATGTTTGTAGTACAAGTAAAACGTTAATACTACTAACTCAGGGGTACTAAGTCAGGGGTACTATCCAAACTACATATATTGTGTGTCGCCGTCTACAGTGAATAGTCAAAACAACACCCACGTAAGTCACTGCACTAGGCAGCCTACTGCCTAGCGAAGATGATTAGTACAGTGTTATGACGTAGCAATAGTCTGGTACTTCGTCTGTCCCCTTCATCCCGTAGCTGCACAAAGCTTAGATTTACAATAAGGCAATACTAGCACTGATAAAAAACAAAAAGAACAAACAGTTAATACCAATACTGCATCTCTTAGTACATAAAAAAAATAAGTCACACAAAAGAGAAAATGATAAAAATAATATTAAAAGTCATGTTAGTATAAAATTTAATGCAACGTTTTTTTACAGAATTTAAGCGTTATTGTATTCAGATTATTATAAATTTCACTATAAAAATTAGAGCAGTAAAAGCAATACATTAAGCCAAATGGTTGCAAGATATAGAATTTTGCCAGTATTTTTTCTGTATTTATAAATGTATTTCTTCTTCTTAACGTGCCTGTCCGGTTCGAACGTTGGCTACCATCATAGCTATCTTGGTCCTGTCCTCTGCAATGCGGAAAAGTTGGGCTGAGCTTTGTCCATACCAGTCTCTCAGGTTAGCAAGCCAGGATATTCTTCTTCGGCCTGGCCGCCTTCCACCATCCAATCTACCCTGCAGGATGCGCTGCAACAGTTCATATCTACCGTGGTTCCTCATAATATGACCAAGGTATTCCAACTTGCGACACTTTGTGATGTTTATTACCTCCGGTTTCTTGCTCATTCGGCGCAGTACCTCGGTGTTGGTCACCCTGTCCGTCCATTTTATCTTCAACATTCTTCTGTACAACCAAAGTTCGAAGGCTTCAAGTTAAGCAGTGGTTGCCTTCGTCTACGTCCAAGTCTCCACTCCATACAGAAGCACGGAAAACACGTAACACCGTAAGAGCCGCAACTTAGTGCCCATAGTGAGATCATGACTCCTAAACGCCGAACTCATTGCGTGAAATACACTCCTTGCCTTACCAATACGGCACTTGAACTCTTGTACGTTATCCCAGGTTTCAGTAATAATAGTGCCCAAATATGGATACCTCTCCATGCGCTCAATTCTAAATGTATTTAGAATGTGCAATTATAAATGTATTTAAAAAAAAATTAATCTGTGATCCCTAAAAATAATTAATTAACGATGTTGTATAATAGTTTGTATCCTGCATAGTGTTTTAGTGAGCTAAGAGGATTTTTTTTTTGTAGATAATAGTGTAATTTTTCTAACTTAGGAATACTAATATTGGTTTTTAGTAAATTTTAATTATTTAGAATTGTAAATTTTATAACTAGATAAGTTTCAGTAAGCTGTGTAATAAAAATTGTTAAAAATATTATTAGTAATAATTACTGATCAATAATTTATATATAATAATATACAACTCATTCCCGCGCACACGCTCCTCCTATGCGGGATTTAGTAAATATATTAATTTAAATGTATTTTGTATTTAATAAAAAATTCGTTCATTTATTCAAAAAAATTTAAATAGGCAACTGAGTTACAAGTTTTTTGTGTCTCCTGAAATATTTTATAAAATTGATATGTTCACTTTTGAAAAAAATCTCCTCACATATATATAGACTGGTTTTAGTAACAAAATGTTACTAAAACCAGTCTGGTTGTACGGCGTTCAACTTTGGGGAACTACCAGCAGAAGTAA
The DNA here is from genome assembly GCA_035578175.1 of Catonia carolina. Lineage (NCBI taxonomy): Eukaryota > Metazoa > Arthropoda > Insecta > Hemiptera > Achilidae > Catonia > Catonia carolina. Next base: position 5,458,328 of record JAQMRL010000003.1, read on the forward strand.
CATAGAGATAATTCAAAGGTTCCAAAATAAGGTTCTTCGGGCTATAACAAGGGCACCATGGTTTGCAAGGAATGCAGAAATACAACATTATTGCAACTTTCCTAATGTAATGGACGAGGTCAGGCGTTTTAATAGAAAATATCAGGCAAGACTTGAAAGCCACGAAAACGAATTAGCCATAAATCTTCTAAATAATGCAGAAGAAGTTAGGCGCCTGAAACGTTACCATGTTTTGGACTTGTCTGAAAGAGTTTAAATGTATATAAAATTTTAGTGAAAAGTATTCTATATTGTAAAATTTAAATATCTTTGTACATAGTAATTTTCTCTTTGAACACATGAATAATTGATATAATGAAAGGTACTCAGGGTAATGAGGCCTCAACTTGTGATTTGTAAATTCAAAAGATTTGCTTATAGTTTATTTTTAAAAAACTGATTGCAAATAATGTTATTTTGGAAAAAAACATATATATATAAAATTTACATTGGCCAGAGAAAGTCGTGTGAGCGTTTTACAGCAGATTTTTTTACATGAAAGAAACATTATTTTTATCAGTAAATTAATTGTAAAACGGTATACTTACATGACAATGAAAATTCCTCTTAAGTATTCTCTGATTCCAGATACTGATTTAACAAAACAAATTCCGACCCCGTCGAACTGATATTTGAGCACTTTATGGTCCTTTAATATTTTCTGCAACAATGATCAAAGAACATTTAATTAAATACTTACACATATAATTCTTTGTTAACATTTCTGCTAGAGTTAGTTACGGATGCCATTTGAATAGTTTATCGACTTACTTCAGAACCACCACCCCCTGATCAATTGAGGAAAACGATAAAGAAGTTATCAGTCGTTACAGTTTATTTGTTGGACGTTACAATTGTTTCTAAAAATCTCTATGACTAAAGGCCACTCTTTCAAAATTAAAACAAATCAACTTAAACAGTTTCTGTTAGGATAACAATTTTATAATAATGCTAATTGAGATTATGTAATGACATTGAATAGTCTCATGTCATATGATTGTAGGTTCCTACAACCGTTTAAAGTTTTCAAATGTTTATAAACTGTATCCAAATTTTTTTCTCTCTTTAATTCTTTATTTACAACAACTGTTAAATTTTACAACAAGCAAATGTGATGATTATGATAATAATGTATATGACATGATAGACATGAGAGGGGTAGGGCCCCCATTGGTGCCTCCCCAAGAATGAAATTTGTATATCAAATTAGCAGGTCTCTACTCCAGCGTCTTTTAAGGCGTCTAGGGGGATTATCAGGTAAATGGAAGGTAGAAAGTGAACGCACCAGGGGGTTCTCGTGTTCGTGTGACTTGTCGTGAAAGCGTTTGTATAGGTATTCAATGGAATTTTGTACAAGTGGTATTTTCAAATCTGTATGTAAGGTTTTGTTGCTAACGTAAAAAGGTGCATTTGCTATAAGGCGTAATGTTTTTGACTGGAATGCTTGAATTCGTTGCAAGTTAGAGGGTTTGGTTGAACCGTAAATTTGGGACCCGTATGTCCACATAGGTTTCAAAAGAGAACAATATATACGTAATTTTTGTGCCATTAGTAATTTTGATCGTTTGTGAAGTAGGGAGTATAGAAGTTTAAGTCGGGAATTCAATAATAAGCGTTTCCATTTGACATGTGTAACCAAATTTAACCCAAATAATATACAGTCATCTGTTTTTTAAAAATAGTTTTGTAGTTCGTTAAGTTAAAATGAGTAAACCTATTTAAACGTCTGATAAGCATTAAAATATAGATTTTTAAAACTGTAGATTACTGGAAAAAATAATTTTGTTTTCATTACCTGTTCTGGTATTCCAGTTTTATATTAGTATATCAATAACATTCATTAAAATAATCCGTTTCAGATGTTGTTTTATTTTATTTACAACGCCACACACCTATATAACTGTTTAATGAATGAATAATCAATTGCACCAACTTACCCCAAATACTGCGCCAACTAACCCCGAGGTTGGGGTAAGTTGGCGCATGGGTTTTAATGACTTTAAAATATGTTCATAACTCACAATATATTTAAATTAAAAAAATTAAAAGATTGGAACTTTAAGGCTAATATGTTAAGGTATGTGATCAGCATAAAACATAATCTCAAATACTTTATAAATAACTACAAAAAAATGTATGTAATAAGTGTGCCAACTAGCCCCGGTCTCCCCTATTAATCATCATCATCATCACCCAAACACGGATAGGCCTAAAGCCTGTTCCGGCACCCATCTTCGTAGCGGTCTTCCTCTATCACGTCTACCCCGTGGGGCATAACTTAATATTTGGACTGGTAGTCTTTCCTCTCGCATTCTATTCACATGTTCGCACCACCTGGAATTGTAGCGCGCAATGCCGTCTAATAGTGGTTGGACCTGTAATTCTGCTCGAATACTTTCATTACGTTTCATGTCCAGTCTATTATAGCCTGCCGTCGCCCTTAAAAACTTCATTTCTGCACTTTGTATTAGAGATCTCTCTCGTTGCGTCATGGTCCAACTTTCACTGCCATACAGCAAAACCGGGACTGCCATAGTTTTGTACAGTTTAATTCTTGTATCCTTTCTTGTCTTATTTTTCAAAGTTCGATGTATTGTCCCGCAAATTGTTCTAAACTTATTCAGTTTATTCATAACATCGTCATCTTTTAAAAAGCTTACGTCACATCCTAAATATTTAAAATGCGAGACTTGTTCTAAAACCTTATCATGTATAACGATTTTCGTTCTGACTGGATACTTGCCCTTAAAGGCCATAGTCTTTGACTTAGCGGCAGATAGCTTCACTCCATAACCCTCACAGATCTTTTGTAGTTCAAACACAGCTTTCTGCAAATCATTTTCAGTTTCCATGATAATTACCTGATCATCCGCATATAGCAAACAGCTTAAATCATAATCGGCGATTTGTACACCAGCATTTATGCTCTCCTTCCACTTGTTCAGAATCCAATCTATATATATATTAAAAAGCGTCGGAGACAAACTGCAACCCTGTCTCACCCCCTTATTTGTAACAATCGCTATTAATAATTTTTTAAATGTTTTTTTTTTTACATATATTTAATGCCCATAACGGGCAGGTAGAGTGTTAAATTAATTGCACTGGATCTGTTGGTTCCAGGGCTACAAAAAAAAGTTTTGTATCTTATCACATAGTCAGCTAATTACATGACTGAACTAATTAAGAACAGAAGAGGTAGAGGTGTAAAAGACACTAGTCACAGTTATTTCTCCTCTGAGAGTAATAAATTTAATTATACAGTCAGATCCTGTGGTGGATGAAGTAAAGGTGTCATTTGCAGGGTGATTTGTATGACGTGTAAATGAGGTGTATTCTTGTAAAGAGTGAGAGAGTATGGTTAATTGAACCTCAACCATCAAAGTACACCCCTAACCACTGTCTAGTATTCAAATCCGTATAAAAGTAAAAGTTATCCGTAAAAGTAAAAGCAAAAATCCGTATAAAAGTAATTTTTACTAGGATTTGAACCACGGAACCTTCGTCTCCATATATTACCTGTCAAACAGCTGACTTGCGGCCACAGCTTTACAACTTGATCAACATGTGGGCTTGTAAATAATTTTTTTTTAAATTCCTAATGTGTGTACGTTGCAATCTGTTCAATTAAGAACAATAAGCAACCCCATGACCCAATGAGATGAGAATGATATTTATGACGTGTAAATGAGGTGTAGTCTTGTACAGACTCAGGCTGACCATTCCTGAGAGAGTATAGTTAATTAAACCCCAACCATCAAAGTACGCCGGTAACCACTGTCTAGCATTCAAATCCGTATAAAAGTAACTAGCTTTGGTATAAAAGTAACTACCTGTGGTGGATGAAGTGAAGGTGTTATTTGCAGGGTGGAAAGTTAGTGCTTTTCGGAGGGCCTGGCATGCTGATAAGCATACTCTTTCAACTCAGTGAGTTGTGGCAATAGTAAACTACTTCACTTCTCGTTTTTACTTCGTAAAACCTCTAGAAGTTCAAACCAGCCTTTTGGCTGTTGACCTTAACAACAACAGAGTGGTGGTGTAGTTGGAAACTTTAAAAATCGTTTCCTAAAAAATTTGTTAAATGCGGCTGAGCCTATTCTTTCCGTGAGCCCTTCATATGTACTGTCGCCCTTCCAATATTAGCGTCTATACACAGTCCCACTAACCGCCTACTGCCTCTCCCCACCACCTTGTTGACGCGACGGAGAGGTATTTAAGAGAGGGTCCACGTCCGCGAGACTCACTCTTCACTAAACTCTCAACCGGACAAGAAGAAGAAAGAAGAAAGAGCTACCGACTGAAGAGAACGAGTCCAGCCGAGACCAGACGCACCATCTCTGGTCTACGCTACCGGTGGCGGACGCTACTTCCCGCACCGGTCAGCCTTCGCCGGCCCGGAAAGAGCCGCCTCAGCCGCGCTATCGGCAGACGGCCTACGCCGACCCATCACTGCGGGGCTCTGGGGGCCACCACTGCCACGTTGCAGTGGGGACCCAACTGCCGCTGAGGGAAGGCTAGGCCTGAACCCGGTAGCCGAGCCGTCACTCTCCACTTCTATCACGCCGGCTCGCCGCTTACGACCGCTAACAACGGCCCTTTTCAGGGTCAGCAACACAATTAAACGGCCCTTTTCAGGGCCACCAATTTCACAAACAAGGTTTCGCTACGTGTCGACGGCCCCCGTCGGCGACAGTACAATATAATATTATTTTACGTGACAAAGTTTATTTATTCGTTTATAAAAGTAAAAACCATTATATCGTAAAAGAAACTAGAGTGAGAGACTTTAGAAACTTCTTTAAAGACTTTTTCAATACGCTTTTACATCGCTACCCTCCATTAGCCGTATCGGAATTGTTCCCCTTCGGCTGTACAAGCACTTAAATTTTTATGACACACACTTCACATTCTGATAATATAGATACTGAAGTCACGAGATTGCCTTTTGCGTATGTATGGGCTGTGAGGAAGGGAAGTGAAATATCTGCAGTGCTGCCAACCTCAACAGTGAGACACTACTCCTACATTTCACTACCGTGCAGTTTCTAGATTCATTTTGTAAGTTGTGGTTTATTCCGAGAAAATGTTTTCTTCATAAACCTTATAAGAAATAAATATTACCTGTAATATTGCCTACAGCTCAATTACATGACTAGAAATGTTTGATTAACTCTAATTACGAATAAATCGCCTTCTTTACTATTGCTGTCATCGGCGTTTTCATTATCAGTCTCTCTAGTATCTACCTAACTGTTTTCTTTTTTTACCAGTAGTCAACAAAACTGTTGAAGAATAACTTCTTCCCGTCCTTAATTTCCTTCTTTATTTTTCGAATTGTGGAAAGAGAAACATCGCAGTAGTTAGCCGCTCGCTCACGTCTTTTGTCAAGAGGTACGGATAGGCACTTTTGTTTAGCTTCAACTTCACAACATTTTATTACATTGCGTTCAGCAGTGTGAATAGTTCGACCACGTTTTCGAGAAATCGACATTTGTGTTTACGGTAACAAACAGTTATATTCGTACAGTTAACCTACAAAAGGTTCCGCGATATACTGTATATGCTCTGGGTATAGTATAAGTTGTTATGTTTGTCGTACTGAAATTAGCAGTCGCACATGCGCACTGATGCTTTCCCCCGTTACCGCTCGATGCAAACAAGGGCAAACTCGTGACTCAAATAACTATATGCTTCAAATAAATAATAAATCAATAAACGGTTATCTTGTTTTGGGAAACATAGTAAACAACACTTTACTCAGTATAAAGTAATGTAATACTATATTCAAGCATTTACAGTTATACCTCGCACAACGCTTCCCCGTTTAGCGCTGATTCGTTATAACGCTTTTATGAAGCCTTAAAGGTCATCAGAGGTTTGTACAGAGATGCGTTGTAGTAGCAGGAACATTCATTAATGTATAACGTACTTCGTCTTGTATTTTCAAATGTATAATTTGACATGCTGTATTTAATTTGTTGTTCATATTACACTGAACTTATAAATAAATATTTGAACCCCCTAAATAAAAAATTGAAAAGTTTAAAACGAAAGTGTTGTGCAGCAGCAAGAGTGGTTTAGAAGAAATGGGAAATTTAAAAGTAGGGAATGAAAACATACAGGAAGTTGGAGAATTCTGCTATCTAGGGAGTAAAATAACAAAGGATGGTAGAAGCACAAGTGATATCAAGAGTAGAATTGCTCAAGCTAGAAAAGCCTTTGAAATGAAAAACAGCTTACCGACTACAAACATTGATTTACAGATTAGGAAAAATTTCTTAAAACATTATGTTTGGAGTGTAGCATTATACGGAAGTGAAACATGGGTGATAGGGGCTGTAGAAAAGAAGAGGATAGAAGCTTTTGAAATGTGGTGTTATAGGAAAATGTTAAAGATTAGGTAGGTGAACAAAATAAGTAATTTGGAGGTTCTTAGGCGAGTGAATGAAAAAAGAAGTAGGTATATGGACGCATCTTACCAGAAGAAGGGATAGGCTAGTGGGGCATATCTTAAGACTGAAACACCTCGTAAAAACGGTATTAAGTGAGGTGAACATAAAATTGAAAAAGTAAGAAAGAGGAAGCGTAGAATTGTGGTTGTTGAGAGGAAAAAAAAACATAAATTAACCAAAGTTACAGTTGCACCAAAAGATAATAATTTAATAATATTAAATAAAGTTAACAAGAAAAGACCAAAAAGTATAAAATTTCATGCAAAAGTTATTGATGGCTCAAAAATTTTACCAAAGAAAAATATAAAAAAGTTAAATATAAATTGACACAGTTTCAAAGATTTCTTTATGAGAAAATTATTAATTTCTTCAAATAAAAGTATTTTTAAATTTTAATTTTATGGCTTAGTAATAAGATATGGAGTCGCTCCATGTTAACAAAAATACAAATAATACATATTACAAAAGGATGGGTGCACCCTGCGAAAACTAGCCAAAATTTGTGTTGTCGACAACCGCAAAAAAAATTTATACATCTCATAAATCGGCATACATATATCAAATGACTTGATTATCATATTACACAATTATTATTTTTGCATTTCTTTAAAAATATTTAACAAAATTTAACACTTTACGTTTTTAAATAGCAAAACTAGTTCACTTAAAAAAACAAGTTTCCAAAATTAGTGGTAGTAGTTGGTCTTATATCGGTGAGATAGAATTCCTTGGTCATAACCAAAACTAATCGTTGAAGAATTTCCAATAAAGATATTAAAAAAATTAAAGGTGTACATTACCAAAATCCAAATCTTAGAACAAATAATACTAAATAGCCATCATTTCGAACGCATGCATCTTTACTTTTCTTTAAATGTATTTGTAACCAAGTTGAAGACAGAAGTAGATATCATTATAAGAAAAGGTTAACAGAAACCCAGGTTAGACACCAAGTAGAAACCCCAAAGAAATGAAACCATAGGATGGAACCCTGAAAAGTTACAAAATCAAACAAAAATTAAAATCTTGCACTCACCAAGAGAACAAAATTTTAAAGCCCCCCCTTAGATAAAAAAAAACAAACAGAAATTAAAGAAAAAAATTTAAATTTAGAAAAACACTTGCAGAAAAATTTTTTTAAAAAAAAGTAAAAGATAAAGCATACAGAGGTGTGCTTAAAATAAAATACGACACATGTACCAAGCAGGCACAGAGATGTCTGTAGAAATTTCCAGAAGGAAAACGCCACAACTAATTAAAATAAACGTAACTTAAGTCCCACAGAAAGGTGAATATAAACATATTCGGAAAACAGAAAATAGTAAAAACCTAGTTGAAAAAGACATTACAAAAGAAATAAAGGTACAACTTAATTTCCAAAATTAGATGTTAAAAAAAATAACATCGTATTTATAAGAAATTTTGTGTGACTTTCCAGTTGTCTGCTTAAATCTAAAGAAATAGAAAAAACAAGAACTTACCTACGGGGTAGGGTAAAATGAAGAAACACATAAATAATTTTGATTTTACAAAAACAAGAAAATATCACTAATAATGTACATAACCTTATACGCACAATGCGTTTCGAAAGACATCTTATAACAGAATGAACAGGTCAGAAAAAACAGGTAGCAAAACTCCCCAACAGAGCGCACAACACCAGGATGACGTCACAACGCCGCGACAAATTCAAAATACCAAACGAACATCCCAGTAACGAGATGACGTTACAAGACATCCAGGTATTGGGTTATCAATAATGGAGGGTAATATTGAGGGAATGAATTGTAGGGGGAGGCAAAGATTAGAATATATAAAGCAAATTACAAAAGATGTAGAGTGTTACAGGTATGTAGATGTGAAATGACTTGCGCAAGATAGAACAGCTTGGAGAACTGCATCAAACCAGTCGAAAGACTGATGACAAAAAAAAACAGGTAATAAATTTAAATGTTACATTTACTAATATTTAATTGTAAATTTGAATGTTAGAGAAGTGGGAAGTGGAATGTTTTAGTTGTGTGTTTGTGTGTGTAATCAGCGAATAGACAGTACATCTATGGTTACAGAAATAGACCCTGCTCTATTCTTGTGAACAAATAACAGATAAGAGCAGATGCAAGAAGTAGAATTTTTAAAAGCTTTAACTTTGTTCGAAGATTTTTGTGTTATAAAAAAATATAATCATAAAAGTAAGATAAAAGACAGTTTACTTACTCCAAAATCGATATACCTAACATAAAGGCGATAAGGTAAGACCATGATAAATGCGATTAACCATGTCACAAGCACCATCCATTTGGATCTCTGTTTATCGCACGGATTCTGCAATAATCTTATTTGCTGGTACGCTATCAAGTAATATGTCCATCCTGTTACATGTAGCGGCATTTCCTGAAAAAATAAAGTACATATTTAAAGAGCTTATTATTGTTGTTCAGGTGATCAGCCGAAAAGCTGGTCTACACAACATCAAGAAAACTACTATAGCGCGCCAGCTCATGATCTCTGTCGCCTGGGGAAGTGGGACGGGTGGCCTAATAGAATGTGAGTAATATATTTGTCTTATCGTGCAGTACAAAAACATTGTCATCATGTAAATATTATTATTATGTCTATGTATTTATTTATTATAGGCCTACATGTTATTGCTTTTCACAACGGATACACGTGTCACAATATACAGTTGTACATTTGTGCTAATGCGTCTCGGATGTGTTAATCATTATTCATGATTTTGATCACTAAAGTGATTTTTATTTTGAAATTTAAAGTGTGTTAACGTGCCAAAAGTTATTTATTTTGTGTTTTGTGTTAGGTAAATTTCAACGTGTATTTTTCATATCTTTTGTTTTATTTTAATATGTCTTCCCGGAAAAATAAATCGGTAATTCATTCGGAAGTGCGACAAATTATTGCAACAGTTATAAAAAACTGTGATGAAGAATCGCGTAAAGGACTCGGAATTGGCTTCACCATTTGACCGAGGTAAAAAAAATCATAATCATAATTTGCTACTAATTATTTAGGCCTATAAATTAATGTTATGAAATATATATTTTTTAATTTCCTTGTTTTCTATGCTACGTACATATTTTAATTCCTGAGGACTGCCTGACTCAAACTGTAAATAATTACTAAATATTAATAAATACAATGAAAGAAAAGTAAAAGAGTTACTATATTATAGAATAAATTGAAATAATAAAACAAAAGGTTACTTTATAATGACAAGAACATTATGATAAATGTTTTTTTTATGAATAGTATAATCTTTCACTGCATGCCGTAACACAAATTCCTCACACGGATCACGAGCTGACGCGCTTATAGTACACGACAACTGTAAAACGTCAAGACATGCCATCATTAGAGAAATCTATACGACACCTCACCCGCCAGAAAACTACGTAACTCTACTACCGTCCACGATTTCCCCAAAACCCAGTATATTCGCATAACACTCCCAAACATCAAACATCTCCCACGTAACACACACAAATAACTACACTACACAAAATACATAATTTCTCGTATTACCCCAAATTACACCTACCCTAACAAATCCTCCCACCAAAAAAAAAGAATTGAAAAAAGGCCAACAAATCAGCAATTTAAAAAGAAAAGAGCCGTTCCTCAACTCCTTATACCTTTCTTCTCCCGCCCGCCACGCTCACGGTAACCACAAAAAACTCCTTATCTTCTCTAATTTATTACCCATCACCTTAATGGCAGTTTTCTCCACCTTTCTCATACCGAAACTCCCTCAGAACCTGAATCCAACTATTAACCTTAACACAATTCCCCTGATCTAAATTTGAGGTTACATTAGTTCCGTAATATTGTTCGCCGAGCGACCAGGTGTTGCTTAACACGATGTCGTCGTCATAGGGCTCCAAAATCTTAACTTCTCTAAATTAAAATCTGCCATGATATCCCTATCGATATACCTCGATCTTTATCTTCTAACTGATAATCTTCTTACTGCTAATGCAGAAACTGAAGGATGAAATGATTTTTTTGAACGTACGAAAATATGCCGTGTCTGAATGGGATTCGAACCCATCAGATTTAGTGTAAATAATTATACATTTCCACCTAACATAACCTAACATTTTCACCTTGTGTGTGAAGTGTGTGTGTGAGGCTGAAGTGTGTGTGTGTGTGGCTGATGTGTGTGTTGCTTAACACGATGTCGTCGTCATAGGGCTCCAAAATCTTACCTTCTCTAAATTAAAATCTGCCATGATATCCCTATCGATATACCTCGATCTTTATCTTCTAACTGCTAATCTTCTTACTGCTAATGCAGAAACTGAAGGATGAAATGATTTTTTGAACGTACGAAAATATGCCGTGTCTGAATGGGATTCGAACCCATCAGATTTAGTGTAAATAATTATACATTTCCACCTAACATAACCTAACATTTTCACCTTATGTGTGAAGTGTGTGTGTGTGGCTGAAGTGTGTGTGTGTGGCTGATGTGTGTGTTGCTTAACACGATGTCGCCGTCATAGGGCTTCTTAGCCCACTCTACCTGGATTCTAGATTCTGGAAAAGCTGGTTTGAACCTCTAAACTATTTTTCTAAGCTGATGAGCTCTGAATGTACGCATTGTCCCTTACACACTACATAGCTAGCCAATGACTTCCCAGCAACGTTGCCAATACTTGCTCTTGTTGCTCCGCTATATATTTCATCAGCCATTTTTTTTTTTGGTCTTTTAATAACAATTTATAACCAATGATAACACAATCATCTGATTATATTATAAAGCAGACGGTGTATTATATTATTTGACGGCACGTTAACGCGCTTTATAATCAATGTTCAGTACGAGATTCAAGACACGAATGAACTACTGCGGCACGCATGCATGCGTAATGTTTGTCAAGCTGATGCATTCGTGCAAATATTAGCTAATATTGTTCATTATTTGATTTGGAAAGAGAAAGTCGTGTGAGTGTTTCACACCAGTTTTTTGTAGCCCTGGAATTAGCAGATTTAGTGTAAATAATTTAACATTCCACCTACCTACCTTCTCGATACGAAAATTATTTTTATTACTAATTTTTTTTTTTGGGTTTAACGTCTGACTGTTATGCAATTACTGCTAATGCAGAAACTGAAGGATGAAATGATTTTTTCAATGTACGAAAATATGCCGTGTCTGAATGGGAATCGAACCCAAGACCGCATGATGAGAGGCGAGCACATTACCAACTACTCCAATGCGGCCGGCTTTTATTACTAAAAACAAATGATTGTACAGTTCAGCCGTTCTTAGTTTGCTCCTACTGTAAACAAACCAAAGCTAGCTACTACAGAGTGCACGCTAGAGTCAGCGACATTATGGATATCGTATTCCTATTAAGTTAACTATGTTTCAAATTATAAGTTCTTTAAGTATTTAAAATATCAGTCATGATATGATGTAGGCCTAACAATTTCATTTATAAAAATACTTTTAAAAGTATTTTGTATTTGAATACTTTTAAAAGTATTTTGTTGTTACTTTTTATTCAGCATGTACTCATTTTTATTTAATGCGCATGCTCAGTAACGTCATTATTTGTTTACATTAGGAGCAAACTAAGAAAGGATGGAATATAGACAATGAGTTAAAGAACATAATGAAACAGAAAAAGACCATAGTCAAATTATATACAAAAGTGCCATAAGTTAGCTTCAGTTGAGAAAAATAGAGGATGGTGCAGACCTGAACGAAGAAAATGATCATGATTGAATAATATTAAATACTGCATGAAATATGGAGTCGGCACTTGATGACGAAGAAAATAAACAAGAAGAAGAAGAAGAAGGAATAGGAAAAGGATTTTTTATTATTTTATTCCTAATTTGTGTACGTTGCAATCTGTTCAATTCAGAACAATAAGCAACCCCATGACCCAATGAGATGAGGATGATGTGTATGACTTTTAAATGAGATATAGTCTTGTACAGACCCAGGCCGACCATTCCTGTGATTTATGGTTAATTGAACCCCAACCATCAAAGTACACCGGTAACTACTGTCTAGTATTCAAATCCGAATAAAAGTAACTACCTTTACAAGGATTTGAACCAGGAATCTGAAAAGAAAAATGATTTTTTTTTTGGCTTCAACTTTATTTTTATTTACAACTGTACAATTTTTTAAAGCACAACTAGTAAATGAGATGGAATGAATGAGGAATGGCGGGAAAGTGACGTGAATGTGAATCGATCCAGTGACCGATTTCGGCGTGAAAATAATAATGAATTTGACAATATTAGAAATAATTTGACGGTCTGACTGTGAACTACTTTGGTTCCGCCGGTTTTCGACATTTTTAAATTCACTACAAGACTAAACATAACATAACAAGGCTTTTCACTATTATGGCACAGTAAAAAAAAATACGAAAATAATTTAATTAAGTCATAACTTACGCTAATAAACGGGGAAAATCGCGAGACAGACCTTTAACGAGTCTTTTGTGTTAGTGCCTGTTAGTGCGCCTGCAAAAACTGTAAATGCAACCTGCAATACTACACACCATTGCGGGTTGCAGCGTGTACAAGGGGTACTTATATACTTCACGTGTATTTATACATAGCGAAATAGCATGATAGTAGGCCTACTACGTAGAAAAACTGAGTATAGAAAAACTAAGTACCTAAGAAAAACCTAAGTACCTAGAAAAACTAAGCATACCTAGTATATACAATAACTAAGAAGAAGGCGGAGAAAAAAATAGAAACCAAAAGACAGAAAAGAGGAAGAAGACAAATCCCAGAAGAAGGCCGAAGACAGAAAAGAGAAGGCAATGAGAATAAAGAAAATGAGGAAGATAAAACCAAGAAGAAGGCTGAAGACAGAAACGAGAAAGCAGAAGAAAAAACACAAAAAACAAGAAGCGAAAAAGCTAAAGGCAGAAAGCGAAACAGAGAAAAGAGGAGGAGGAGGAAGACAAAACCAAGAAAAAGGCGGATTACAGAAAAGAGTATGAAGGAAGTCAAAACCAAGAAGAAGGCGGAACACACAAAAAGAGAAAAGGGAAGACAAGAAAGTGAAGAAGTAAGGCAAAACCAAGAAGAAGGGGAAGACTGAAAAGAGAAGGCGTAAGAAAAATGAAGGCGATGGTGAGGAAAGGAAAATGAAGGCGGAAGAGGGAAAACAGATGGAGGAAAACTGAACCAAGAAGAAGGCGGAAGACAGAAAAAATTAAGAATTTCATTTTATATTATTGCAAAAAGCAATAATAATTTAGCTCGCTAATGTAAACTAGTGAAATAAATAAATGGATACCTACTATTGTATAACACAATTTTCTTCTGGTCTAGCAACATATTTTACAGAAAACAACGTAAGTTAGCATTTTACTCTAATTTATTTCAGAAATACTAAGTCAAAATTTTCAATTGTTTTTTTTAAACAAATGGCTAATATCTTTAAAAAAAAGTATTCATTTTATATTAAAAAGGACATCCCTCTGAAAAAATTGTATTTTTTTAATATTTTGTTTTTTTATTGAAACATCGTAAATTACCAGTTTTTTAATTTTTACAAAAGTTAGTTTTTTTGACTTACGGGCTTTTTGAAATGACCGATTTAAATACTTTAATTTTAAATGATAGTTTGTAAATTATTTATTTTACCCAGATCTTGAAACGTACCTTAGCGGTAAAAGTTACAATAAATGTATTTTTACGGATCTACACATTTTCAGACCCCCTGAACCCTAAAAAACATGTTTTTAGCGATTGGTCTCTCTCTGTGTGTGTATGTATGTGTGTGTGTGTGTGTGTGTGTGTGTGTGTGTGTGTGTGTGTGTGTGTGTGTGTGTGTGTGTGTGTGTGAACAGAATATCTCAAGAACGGAACATCGTACGAACTTGAAACTTGAAACTTAAGTTACATACCACTACCGAACCGGACACGAACAATTTCATCAAAATCGGTCAACCGGAAGTAGTAGTTTATTCGTGTAATTTTTCACTTTTTTGAAATTTTCTCAAAAACTGCTCAAAAATTTTTTTTTAAATTGCCTCATTTACTTAATTTTTTGTGCTCTACAAGATAGGGTAGGCGCCATGTTTGCTAAAATTCATGGTGAGGCTGTTTTCACGTAGAAAATAGTTTTATTTTTAAGATTACGGCCTTAATAAACATTTTAGCGCAAAAATGTAGGCCTATATAATAAAAGTTGTAGAGAATTTAAAATCCTACAACTTTAATTTCAAACATTTTTTTTGTATAACGCTTAGTTTAGCAGTAATTAGCGATTCTCTGTTTTTTTCTCACGAAAACGTGTGAAAAATTGATTTTTTTTTTAAAGATTTCGGCCTTAGAATGCATTTTACGACAAAAGTGTGTATAATCAAATTTATAGGAAATTGAAAGATCTACAACTTTTATTTAGAGTATTTTTCTCTACAGAGCCTAGTTTAGCGTGAAAGGGTGATTTTCCGTATCTTGAAGCCAAACTGAGGTTGATTTTCATTTTGCTTCTTTCACTCATGATTAAAATAAGGTTATGTTTATTGAGGTTAGTTTTTTTTGTTTGTTTCTAATGTTTTTTTTACTAATGTTAGATTATATTGTTAATAATTTGCATTGGCAAGAGAAAGTTGTGCGAGTGTTTCACAACAGATTTCTTTTTTCTATCGATGGCGTTTCGGATAATTGACGATTAGAATGGCTGGCATTCGGATAATCGACGTTCCTGTGTATGTTGATATAACATGATTCGTAACTGGTACCCGACAACAAGATATATACCATCGGTTACATTAGTCTAATTTTTCCAACCGTACGCTTATAATGACTTGTTTAGATCAGTTTCAAAGTTAATGTAATAAGGTACAATTAAACAAACCCACTGCAAAAATTACAGCAACGTTAATGATAGCTTTTATATTCGTTTTTATATTCACATCTATTTACCAGCATTTAAATGATGTACTTTTTTACTTTTTTCAAGTTCACATTGCTACGAAGCAAAAAAAAAACATTTATAAGACGTTTGGTAGTTTGTACACCTCCAATTAAATATTACTCTCAAATGTTGACATTAATATTAAACGTATATACTCGTATTTCCTTTTGAATAATACTGTTGAAATTTATAAAAGAACTTTTTCAAAAGGAACTAGAGCAATTTGTGTAAAAAATACTCTTAAAATTATTATAACTATTGATGACCGTCTGCTTTTCTATTTCGTTTACTTATTTTTTAGACTTCTTATATTATTTTATTTTGTAATTGAGGCTGGATGTTTAGAATATGTAGTGAGCATACTGCGATTACAAAACTGCATATAAGTTTTTGAATTGTCATGAATTTAAGCCTTAACTAGTATTAAATCTTAGTTGTACTGGTAACGCAGTATATGTTGACGATCGTCAGCTTAAGTAAGACTATGACCCACCGGGTTGGTCTAGAGGTAAAGTCGTCGCCAAAATCAGCTGTTTAACAGCTGATTTTCGGAGATGAAAGTTCCTGGTTCAAATCCTAGTAAAGGTAGTTACTTTTATACGGATTTGAATGCTAGACAGTAATTACCGGTGTACTTTGATTGTTGGGGTTCAATTAACCATACTCTCTCAGGAATGGTCGACCTGAGTCTGTACAAGGCTACACTTCATTTACACGTCATACATATCATCCTCATCTCATTGGGTCATGGGGTTGCTTATTGTTCTGAGTTGAACAGATTGCAAGGTACACAAATTAGGAATAAAAAAAAAAAAATAAATAAATAAAAGTAAGACTGGTCTATGCGGGGGGTGGGGGGGGTGGGGGGTGGAAGTGCTACTATATGTGCTTTTATAAATACATCATAGCCCTAACCATGACATCATGTTGCAGTTTTACTCTTACATTTATTTATTATGTATACAACTAATTCGTTTTATAAACATCCGATTGTATTATTTATTAATTCTTAATAATTATCCTAAATAATAGACATTCATTCTAAATAAGCCATAATACTAGGCCAAAGCTATATTTAGTATCCTTTTTGGTCATCAGCAGTAAACTAGAGTTCCGTCGATGCGAGCTTATTATCGTGAGTAATACTAGTTTTACGGTAATTTCAAAATATTATTGTATTTTTAGGGTTTTCATATTTCATTATTTTCAGTAAATTTATGTTTGAATTTTAAACAATTCACTTTCTTTAAATAATTACATTACTCCTTACTTATTTAGTGTGATGGGTCTTGAACTGAATTTTATTATTTAAGTGTATGTGGTGGTTACATTTTGAGTTACGGGCTTGATAAATGTCTTATGCTTTCGGGTTGACCGATGTAAGTAGGATGGATAGTATACTGTCCTCCGCATTATAGGCGCAATCGTCTACTTATAGCGTGTTACCAGTACAGTGTACTGTATAAAAGAAAAACTACACCTTTGGTCACTTAAATCACGAGTTTGCCCTTGTTTGCAACGAGGGGTAAAGGGGAAAATCATCAGTGCGCATGCGCGACTGCTATAATTTCAGTACGACAAACATAACAACTTATACTATACCCAGAGCATATACAGTAAATCGCAAAACCTTTTGTAGGTTTATTGTACGAATATAACTATTTGTTATCGTAAACACAAATGTCGGTTCTCGAAAACTTGGTCGAACTATTCACAGTGCTGAACGCTATGTAATAAAATGTTGTGAAGTTGAAGCTAAACAAAAATACCTATCCGTGTCTCTGAACAAAAGCCGTGAGTAAGCGGCTAACTACTGTGATGTTTCTTTTTCCACAATTCAAAAAATAAAGAAGGAAATTAAGGACGTGAAGAAGCTATTCTTTAACAGTTTTGTTGACACCTGGCAAAAAAAAGAAAACGGTAAGGTAGATACTAGAGAGACTGATAATGAAAATACCGATGACAGCAATAGTAAAGAAGGCGATTCATTCGTAATTAGAGTAAATAAAACATTTCTATTCATGTAATTAAGCTATAGGAAATATTACAGGTTATGTTTATTACTTAAAAGGTTTATGAAGAAAATATTTTCTTGGAATAAACCACAGCTTACAAAATGTAACTAGAAACTGCACGGTAGTGAAATGTACGAGTAGTGTCTTACTGTTGAGGTTGGCAGCACTGCAGATATTTCACTTCCTTTCCTCACAGCCCATACATACGCAAAAGGCAATCTCGTGACTGCAGTATCTATACCCTAGGACATGGCTTTTAGCCATAGCGGGTAGATCAACTTCCTTCACCCCGAACATTAAGAATTAAAGAGCATTAGGCTACAGCTTTAAGAAAGAATGAATTTGGGTTACTATTGTAAAAAATCTGGTGTGAAACACTCACACAACTTTCACTTGCCAATGCAAATAATTAACATTAAACCTAACATTAATATTAAAACATTAGAAATGAACAAAAAACTAACCTCAAAAAACATAAAATCGACCTCAGTTTAGCTTAAAAATACGGAAAATCGCTCATTCACGCTAAACTAGGCACTGTAAAAAAAATGCTTAAAATAAAAGTTGTAGATCTCTTAATTTGCTATAAATTTTATATTATACACTTTTGTCGTAAAATGCATTCTAAGGCCGAAATCTTAAAAAAATAGATTTTTCACACTTTTTCGTGAGAAAAAAACAGAAAATTGCTAATTACCGCTAAACTAAACGTTATACAAAAAAATGTTTGAAACAAAAGTTGTAGAATTTTACATTCTCTACAACTTTTATTATATAACGTTTTGCGCTAAAATGCATGTTAAAGCCGCAATCTTAAAAAGAAAATGTTTTTACGTAAAAACAGCTTCACGCAGAATGTCAGCAAACATGACGCCTACCCTATCTTGTAGATAATAAAAAATTGAGTAAACCAGGTGATTTAAAAATAATCGTAGGACTAGTTTTTGAGAAAATCGCAAAAACATGAAAAATGACACGAATAAACTACTACTTCCGTTTGACCGATTTTGATGAAAATGTTCGTGTCAGGTCCGGTAGTGGTATGTAACTTAAGTTTCAAGTTTCAAGTTCGTACGATGTTCCGTTCTTGAGATATTTTGTACACACACACACACACACACACACACACACACACACACACGCGCGCGCGCGCGCGCACACACACACACACACACACACACACACACACATACACACACACGTACGCACGCACGCACGCACGCACACGCACGCACGCACACAGACACACAGACACACAGACACACACACAGACCAATCGCTAAAAACATGTTTTTTGGGTTCAGGGGGTCTGAAAACGTGTAGATCCGGTGAAAACTCGATTTCGAAAAATCGACATGAAAACAATACTTTCCTTCCTATATATTAATATAGGCAAGAGAAAGTAAAAATATGGAAATCAATAAAGTTTTATTATTAATTAACTTTGACCAAGTAATCTAATATATTAACAGTTTAAGCGAAATAACAATACATCGTACTTAATTATTTTGTTAATAAACAGTTGCTATTGTTAAAATCCTAAAAAAATACAACCAAATTGGATTACGAATTGATTTGTAAATAAAAAATCTGGTGTGAAACACTCACACAACTTTCTCTTGCCAATGCAAGTAATAAAAAATAATCCTAACATTAGAAATAAACAAAAAACTAACCTCAATAAACATAACCTTATTTTAATCATGAGTGAAAGACGCAAAATGAAAATCAACATATTTGGCTTAAACATACGGAAAATCACTCGTTCACGCTAAACTAGGCTCTGTAGAGAAAAATGCTTTAGATAAAAGTTGTACATCTTTTAATTTTATATAAATTTGATTAAATAAACTTTTGTCGTAAAATGCATACTAAGGCCGAAATCTTAAAAAAATCGATTTTTCACACGTTTTCGTGAGAAAAAACAGAAAATTGCTAATTACCGCTAAACTAAGCATTATACAAAAAAATGTTTGAAATATAAGTTGTAGGATTTTTAGTTCTCTAAAACGTTTATAATACATTTTTTCGCTAAAATGCATAATAAAGCCGCAATCTTAAAAAAAAAAAATTTATGTGAAAACAGCCTGACCAAGAATTTCAGCAAACATGGCGCCTACCTTATCTTGTAGAGCATTAAAAATTAAGTAAATAAGGCGATTTTTAAAAAAATCGTAGGACCAGTTTTTGAGAAAATCGCAAAACAGTGAAAAATTTCACGAATAAACTACTACTTCCGGTTGCTCGATTTTGATGAAAATGTTCGTGTTGGGTCCGGTAGTGGTATGTAACTTAAGTTTTAAGTTTCAAGTTCCTACGATGTTCCGTTCTTGAGATATTTTGTGTACACACACACACACACACACACACACACATACACACACGCGCGCACACACACAGACACACACACTCCCACACACACCCACACACACACACACACACACACCCACACACCCACACACACACACACACACACGCGCGCGCGCGCGCAGACCAATCGCTAAAAACATTTTTTTTGGGTTCAGGGGGTCTGAAAACGTATAGATCCGGTGAAAACTCGATTTCTAAAAATCGACATGAAAACAATACTTTCCTTCCTATAACATAAATTCATATAGGCAAGAGAAAGTAAAATTTTGTTTAGATTGAGTGTCGAATGTTTACCTATAATCCAATAAAACTGTTTAAATTTTGCGTCCGGCTGTTTCCTCTTGTTCTCTATATGTGTTTTCCAATTCAATTCTTAGTCAAGATGTGAATCAAGGTATCTAGCGGTATTTGCGGGTCTTTTCCGTTTTCTGTATGCCACTACAAAATCCCATGTTGTTTAGGTCAACAGCCGAAAGGCTGGTTTGAACCTCTAGAGATTTTACTAAGTAAAACGAGGAGTGAGGTGGTTTACAATTGCCACAACTCACTGAGTAGAAAAGTACGCTTATCAGCAAGCCGGGCCCTCTGAAAAGCACATATTTTCCACTCTGTAAATGACACCTTCACTTCATTCACCACAGGGTCTGGCTGTACAATGAAATTCATTACTTTCAGAGGAGATAACTCTGATTAGTGCCTTTTACACCTCTACCTCTTGTGTTCTTAAATGATTCAGTCATTTAATTGGCTGACCATGTGATAAGAAACAGAACTATTTATTTTAGCCCTGCAACGAACAAATTGAGCGTAAATAATTTGACACTCCACCTGTCTATTATGGGCAGATAAAATCCCATATGGGCTTCAATTGTGGGGTACATCCAGCACTTCAAACATAAACATATTTGAACGTGTTCAGTCAAAATTCTTGTGGCGGACACTTCAAATTCCGTGGTACATCAAAAACACTTATATCTATTCCGATCTTAATATTGACTCAGTGAAACAAACAATATCACAATTCAGTCGTAAATATGAAGAAAGACTCAATCATCATCCAAACTTCTTGGCTCTGAATCTGCTAAATAACATTGATACCGGGTTTTCAAGACTAAAAAGACATAGTGTTTTTGATTTAGGTTATAGGTTCTAAAGAACATTGTTACATTTATTATAATTTTTTCTGTTGTTGTTTAGGTCATCAGCCAAAAGGCTGGTTTGAACCTCTAGAGGTTTTACTAAGTAAAACAAGGAGTGAGGTGGTTTACCAATGCCTTCCTCACTGAGTGAAAAATTACGCTTATCAGCATGCCAGGCTCTCTGAAAAGCACAGATTTTCCACTCTGCAAATGACACCTTCACTTCATTCACCATAGGGTCTGGCTGTATAATGAAATTCATTACTTTCAGAGGAGTGTAACAACCCCTCTATCTACATCGATAGGTTGGTAGGGGCGTTAACAAAAAAACAGTAAAGGAAGCTAAAACAAATAAATACACTCAAGTTGCGGTTGCACATAAAACTTCAATCAAAATATTAAATTTAATAAAAAAATAAGAATAATACAGTAATAGCATATAATGGTAAAAATCAATAAAAATTAATAATGTTAATTACTTTTATAAAAACATGACTCAACTTAGTTAACGAAATAATACACAATTTAATAAAAATATCTAATTAATATTCAAAAGCTAAGTTATAAAATTATTTATTACCAAAAATATTTAGTTTTAACAATAACTGCCCTATTTTGTAAATAAGATTTGAAATCAACCATGGTTGTTAAATTATGAATAGAATATAAGAAAGATTGGTCATTTTCCATTTTATTTTATAAGTATAACTGAGAAACATCCAGCAATACTGGCAAGACAAATACGAAAGTTTTGTAATGGTATTTAAGTTACAAAAATTTTTTTATAAAAATATAGAATACAGGATGAAAATTTTATAAAAACTTCTTTAGTTATTTTAATGCAAAGGCTACTCTGCTGTTTTTAAAAAAAAACTCGAAACAGATAAAATAAAATAGTTAACAATTTACTCAAGAACATGCTTGACCATAAGAGATCCATCTGTCCAAACCATCAATTGAACGGCCAGAACATGTTGGCAGCAGTAAATGAAAATCCACGCAATAAGGTTGATTCAGAAGTAAAATTAAATAAATAATTACATACCATTCTTTTCAGTTTATTAAACAAATACCTCCTTCCACTTATTGTAAATAGATGGACTCAGTAGCGTTTGCATTTTTACTTGTTTTGTTTTATTTGATGATGAACTATCTCATTTCTATTTTAATCCTTAAGGTTATGCACGGGGAATCGAACCCAGATAATCGTAACAAAGTTTAATACAAAAAAAAAACATAGTTCTAGTTTAAATAACACGCACAAACACTTTAAATCAATAGATACCCGTAAGAGTTCTCAGTTCCGGAATGTTTTCGGCCAATTAACTTACTAAAATTTAAATTGGTCATAAAAGAATTACAAAATTTATTTTTTAAACAACTTGCACAATCCGAAAAGACTTTTAAAAATAGATACGAAACTAATTAATTATAACCGCAAAAACAGACTGTTCAAACAAATTAAATAAAGTAAGAATCAGAATACATAAAAAACTTTTATAACAAAAGTATAAAGCACAAATAGGCCCGTACATTACTGAGCAATAATGTACGACCTTACATTTCGACTGTCGAGACATGACTCTCGTCAACCAGGAAAGTATTCAATAAATTCGCTAGCTCTCGGACACAACATAAAAGTAGATAATAAATCAGCTGATACGCAGATAATTAGAACAACCGCTGAAAAATAAAATTTAAAATCAAATAAGTAACGGCGGCAAAGCCGGACGTTACAGGAGACAACTCTGATTAGTGTCTTTTGCACTTCTACCTCTTCTGTTCTTAAATGATTCAGTCATTTAATTGGCTGACCATGTGATAAGAAACAGAACTATTTATTTTAGCCCTGCAACGGACAGATTGAGTGTAAATAAACTGACACTCCACCTGTCTGTTAAGGGCAGTTTTTTCTAATTAATTTATTACTATTTTCAATTTCTTTGACATTATAATGAAATTGTAATCGTGTTAACTAACATTTATCAAAATTGCTGATTGTTCTATTTCATGTGAACAGATTGTAATGTTGCAGACTTGTAAAAAAAAACTATAAAATCCGAATTCCCTGAAGGGTTACACAATTCTCCCACTCCTGCGTCTAGCGCACCAATCTGACTAGCAATATTCCTGCGTAATGTCAACTCCACTCCCATTTCACAGTTAGTTACTACACAGTCTACTATGAATTTTGTTGAGTACTTAATGATATTCGGACGGAGGAATATGCTGCAGAGTTCCTTCAGGAAATGGGGTTATTACATAATGCCAAAAGATGTGACAACTAAAATGTATGTGTGAAACACTCACACGACTTTTTCTTTCCTATGTAAATAATAAAAAAAAAACTTAATAGTAATGTAGTAATAGCAAAATAAAACAACAGAACGTGTAACATAGTAACGGGTGTTTCAAAAAGGACGCACTTCGAAGTTTGAGAACGCTAATTTTATTACATTAAGTAATTACAAATTATAGGCTACGGTATGAAATTATTACCTTTATAACATTCAGATTACCTTTAAAACTTCACAATAAATGTTCAAAATGACTTCCTTCGCTTGTAATGCAAGTTCGGACACGTTTCATAACATTTGCAGCCACTTTTCCTAGTGTTTGCTCATTGATGTTTGTAATCTCACTTTCAATATTAGCCTTCAATTCTTCAGTTGTATGAGGATTGTTTTTAAAAACCTTACTCTTTAAATTCCCCCAAAGAAAAAAATCCGCAGGAGTAAGATCTGGGGATCTTGGTGGTCACAATCCTTTTGATATCACACGATGGCCAAAAAATTCTCGTAACATATTCAGCGTTTCAGCAGAAGTATGACACGTTGCGTTATCCTGCTGAAACCAACAATCTCGATCGTGTAATTCTAACAACGCTATAAATTGTTCAATTAAGTTGCGGTACACCACACCATCTACAGATGTGTCAAAAAATAAAGGCCCAACAATACGACGCCGGGAGATCGCACACCAAACACCAATTTTACGTGCGTGTAGTGGACGTTCATGAAATGTGTGAGGATTATGAGCGCTCCATATTCGGCAGTTTTGGCTGTTGATGTAACCATCCAAGTGGAACCATGCTTCGTCACTGAAATAAACACGATCCAATATTTCAACACCGTTGTCATTAACAAGAGAACGTATCCAACGACAATACTGTATACGTTTCCCATGGTCAACTTCTTTCAGTTTATGAACGACACCGATGCGGTAAGGATGCAGATTTAATTTTTTTGTAGTCCTTAAAGCGGAAAATAGTGATAATCAAGCCTGTGAAGATAACTTTCTAAGTGATTTGCCGGGTGAGGTAGTCAAACGTTGTTTCACATCGTCCAAAACTTGTTCTGTTAACACTGATGGTCGACCTGTGCTTTTGCGATCCAGTTTACTGCCAGTCTCACGAAATTTATTAATCAGACGCGATATTGTGGTGTTATTAGGTACTTCAGAATTGGGAAATTTTAACTGGAACTCGTCTTTCACTCGTTCGTAAGATTTATATGCGCAATAACTTTCAATAATAAAAACACGTTCATCCTTTGAAAAAACCATGTTTGAACTTATACAGACACTACAGACACAAATGAATACTGGGATAGCACTAGTACATGTCAGTAATACACAATGGGTCAAAAATGCGTACGGTAGTGCAGAAAATGAAAATCAAAACTTCTGGCTATAGTATATCATTATTTATTTTAAATGAAAGAGTAATTTAATAGTAATTATCTACCATTTGAACCAAACCAAAAAATTAATTACAGCCCCTAATATAAGGGTGAGGTTGGAAAAGCGGGCTTTTACGGGGAATCAAATACCTCAGGAACCAAGAAAGATATCAACATGATTCTTATGCTACAAAATACGGAAAATTGCTGTCTATTATCTGTTGTAGCGCTTGTATGTATATTTTCTTACAAGAAATTTATTGAAGAAAAACCAAATGTTAAAAAACATTTATTTTATGTATTCACCCAATTATTTTTTAACTAAATCCCTATTAAGGTTTTTGTAAAAACATTTCACAGATAATAGAGCAAGGAATTATGAATATTTGAAAAAAAAACATCATCTAAATATCTTCAATTCAAACCAAAATTAATCAAATGTACAATCATGCAAAATACAATCTAACTACATTTCCGGAGCACTTAAAGTAAGGAATTATTCCACTCGCCTTGTTAGTGAGCTTTATTTTAAACAGTTTTTATAACTTTTGTCAACGTACAAACAAAGTAAACAAATGTTGTGCTTCAGAAAATTTTAAACTTCAAATAAATGCAAAAACCAATCGAAATTAAAAAAAAATCATTTTCTTGAGTTGACTACCCCCTTAAAGTCCGTAATTATTGGTTGTCTGAATTTGGTTCGGTTCATTAAGGTTTTTTGGTTTATTCAGGCTTTCTCAATATCTTATCTGACTCTTTTAACCATTAATCCGACTCCTTAGGTCTATTGTTTAGTGTTTTTAAAATTTGTTTTATAAACCGGTTGTCATCCATTCTATACTGGTGTCCGTAAAATTTTTATCTTCTTTTTAATCGTTTCTATTAATCATTGATTTTACTTGTACAGCTTTTCAACCTCGTTACCTGTATTGTCCGTCTTTTATTTTGTTCGGACACATCATCTTGCGGAGCATCTTTCTCTCAAATTTCTCTGCTTCTCTTAGACCAGCCTTCCCGTTCATTCTAAGGCACTAACTCGCATACAGACGCACAGGTTTTATCTTATTATTACAATGTATCTTGGATAATATTTGTTGTTTAGGTCATCAGCCGAAAGGCTGGTTTGAACCTGTAGAGGTTTTACTTAGTAAAACGAGGAGTGAGGTGGTTTACCATTGCCTTCCTCACTGAGAAGAAAAGTACGCTTATCAGGATGCCGAGCCCTCTGAAAAGCACATATTTTTCACTCTGTAAATGACACCTCCACTTCATTCACCACTGGGTCTGGCTGTACAATGAAATTCATTACTTTAAGAGGAGATAACTCTGATTAGTGTCTTTTACACCTCTACCTCTTGTGTTCTTAAACGATTCAGTCATTTAATTGGCTGACCATGTGATAAGATACAGAACTATTTATTTTAGCCCTGCAACTAACAGAATGAGTGTAAATAATTTGACACTCCACCTGTCTGTTATGGGCAGATAATATTTAATAATGTCTAATGTGTAATGGAAAAATAAACAATTATACAACTTTTGTTGTATAATATGAACAAAAAAAAGACAGAAATATTGTTTTAATTATACAAATTATTCAGATAGCTGTTTTTAATTAAGCACGACTGTTTATATTTCTAATAAGCTACACCTGTTTATTTAATTAGACTACAACTGAATTTAAGAAATTTGTTTTCTCCTTGTTATTTGATTTACTGATTAAACTTCCGCTTTAATACAATTACCACTGTGATAATCCTACTTAATACTGGTTCTATTTTCAAAAATATTTTTCTCTAGTCAACAATTTTCTTTGCTAACAGAAAATTTACATGATTAATTTTCATAAAAATTCGGTAAAAAAATTTTATTCTGGAAAATGTTATTTATAAAAGAAAAGGAATATTATATTATATTTTGAAGTACAGTATGCCTAACCTCTCTTTAGTTCGACATTTTATAGTTCGGATATTCTATAGTCCGGCACGCATTAAGTTTAAATCTAACAAAAAATATTGCTTTAACAGAAAATCAGCAGAAGTTGTAAAAGAACAAAAGAAATCGGGCGAAATCCAGTTTCATTGACAAAAGTACATAGTCCTGAACGACATTCAAAATGGCTTCTCTAGATGTCGGCCACCTTGGTATATCCTATATCCTACGTTTTTAAATTATTTTTTCAATATTTCCTTTTTAATGTTTTAATTAATTTTTCGTTCAAATTTACTTTACTGCGTTCTAAAGCCAATAATAAATAATTAATCTTCTTCTTCTTCTTTTTCTCTTTCTTCTACTTCTTCTCCTCCTCCTCCTCCTTCTTCTTCTTCTCCTTCTCCTCCTCCTTCTCCTTCTCCTTCTCCTTCTCCTCCTTATTCTTCTTCTTCTTCTTCTTCTTCTTCTTCTTCTTCTCCTTCTCCTTCTCCTTCTTCTCCTTCTTCTCCTTATTCTTCTTCTTCTTCTTCTTCTTCTTCTTCTTCTTCTTCTTCTTCTTCTTCTTCTTCTTCTTCTTCTTCTTCTTCTTCTTCTTCTTCTTCTTCTTCTTCTTCTTCTTCTTCTTCTTCTTCTTCTTCTTCTTCTTCTTCTTCTTCTTCTTCTTCTTCTTCTTCTTCTTCTTCTTCTTCTTCTTCTTCTTCTTCTTCTTCTTCTTCTTCTTCTTCTTCTTCTTCTTCTTCTTCTTCTTCTTCTTCTTCTTCTTCTTCTTCTTCTAACTATTAAGGATTAGGCATAAGCCTGTTCCGAACTCACAAACCATCCTGTACTTCTACACAAATCCGAGATATTCCAACCCGTACATCTCGACTACTGCCATCTTCTTTGAGATCTTCCCACGTTCCTTCTTCCAACTGGAATATATTCCGTCACTTTTAAGGGTATTTTCTCCTCTGGCATCCGTTTCAAATGTTGCCTCCATTTTTTTATTCAAGCTAAATACACCCAACTCGGATCTAATTTTTTAGTTATGTATTGGATCCAGCCTCGAGCAGCCCTTCACCCATATTAAAACCCTCGTTTCAGCTGCTTGGATCCTACTTTCTTAGCGTTTCGTGGTAACCCAAAAAATACATAAATAATTAATTGTGCAATAAATTCAGTGTCTATTAACTGGTTATGAATGGTAAAAACTTTTGTGGTCTGACCGGGTATTTACAATATCCGAGTATAATAAAAATGCGCGTATAATTGTAAATAAAGTATACAAGAATTGGTTGACCAATGACCTTCTTAAATTACGTGATTTATTCCGATTATCTTCAGTAAAATTGAAGGGGTTGGCAGAAGAAAGTGCTAACCCACAAAATTTCTAGCATGATTTTAGTTAAATATTCTGTAAAAATAAAATGTTCAGCACTTATAAACATGATGCTATATTTACAATCTTAAAAACCTAGATTAACAGAAAAAACAAATGTTTAACAAAACATTCAAAAACATGATTTGTAGATTCCAGTAAACTTTTAAACTGATATTGCGTAAAATTATGTTGATATGGGTTAGCACAGTCTTCTCCCGACCCCTTTAATTACCCACATTCGACAATCTAGAAAAATCGTAATCCGGAAGTGCCGGGACTAGAGAGAGGTAACTGTATAAATGTAGGCCTACTATTAGATCTGACGGAAGCCTTTATAAAATAAACAGAAGGATGGGAAGAGCGTTAGAGGCGTACACTAATGATTTTCACCTGAAATGGGACTCAATGCAAACATCTGAAACACTCACACGAATTTCTGTTTCCAATGTAAATAATGAAACACAACCCCTATGTTTAATCATGAGACAACTATTTTAAATGAGTGAATGACGCTAAATCAAAATCAACACTTTTTGGAATAAGATACTTGATGAGAAAAATCACTAATTAATCGTAGAAAAAAAATCTGGTGTGAAACTCACACAACTTTCTCTTGCCAATGCAAATAATGAATAATATAACCTAACATTAGTAATAAAACATTAGAAATAAACAAAAAACTAATCTCAAACAACATACCCTTATTTTAATCATGAATAAAAGACGCAAATTAAAAATCAACCTGAGTTTGGCTTAAAAATATAGAGAATCACTTTTACACGGTAAACTAGGCTCGGAGGAGAAAAATAATCTTAATAAAAGTTGTAGATCTCTTAATTTCCTGTAAATTTGATTAGGCCTATATACATTTTTGTCATAAAATGCTGAGGCTGAAATCTTAAAAAAATCGATTTTTTACACGTTTTCCTGAGAAAAAACCAGAAAATTGCTAATTACCGCTGAGTTAAGCATTATGCAAAACAATGTTTGAAATAAAAGTTGTAGGATTTTAAATTTTCTACAACTTTTATTATAATTTTTGCACTAAAATGCATATTAAAGCCGTATTCTTAAAAAAACAATTTCTTTACGTACAAAAAGCCTCACCAAGAATTTCAGCAAACATGGTGCCTACCCTATCTTGTAGAGCATAAAAAATTTAGTAAACCAGGCGATTTTTAAAAAAAATCGTAGGACCAGTTTTTGAGAAAATCGCAAAAAAGTGAAAAATTACACGAATAAACTACTACTTCTGGTTGACCGATTTTGATGAAATTGTTCGCATCGGGTCCGGTAGTGGCATGTAACTGAAGTTTCAAGTTTCAAGTTCGTACGATGTTCCGTTCTTGAGATATTTTGTTCACACACACACACACACACACACACACACACACACACACACACACACACACCAATTGCTAAAAACATTTTTTTGGGTTCAGGGAGTCTGAAAACGTATATATCCGGTGAAAACTCGATTTCGAAAAATCGACATGAAAACAATACTTTCCTTCCTATATATTCTTATAGGCAAGAGGAAGTAAAAATATATTGATAAAATTATTGAAGTTTATTGAACTTTCATTTGATACGGGGGAACTTTAGGTTTTTGTAAAAATTGGTTGTTAGCCGCAATACGAATTAACTATATCAGATCGGGTGGTTGCTATCGATAATATTAAATAACGCGGTCACCATGGAAACGCGATTCTTCTCATCACTTTATAAAGATGTACGCGCCGTATCAAAAAGCCCTAACAACACAATTTTAAATTTAACGAACCAAGGGCTTATATTTGATACGCGTGTTATCTTTTCAAATAACGGTAGATTCAAGCTAATATAGCAAAACAAAGGAAAATGCAGTGGAAAATATTTTGCCTTTAAAGTTATCTCTGAAAATAAGGTAGGCATACAAACAAAAATCTTCAAGTATGAAATCTTAATAACACTAGAATTTCATACCGTTCCGGTGATACGAACAACTATTTCCTTTTCTTTCCTTTTATCTACCTACTTGTATTTATTTATTTATTTATTTATTTATTTATTTAATGTTATGTTGTTCATTAGGTGTTCAGCCGAAAGGGTGGTTTCAACATATTGAGGTTTTACTAAACAAAACTGCCCATAACAGACAGGTGGAGAGTCAAATTATTTACTCTCAATCTGTTCGTTGCTGGGCTAAAATAAATAGTTCTGTTTCTTATCACATGGTCAGCCAATTATATGATTGAATCATCTAAGAACAAAAGAGGTAGAGGTGTACTGTGACACTAATCAGAGTTATCCCCTCTGAAAGTAATGGATTTCATTATACAGCCAGACCCTGTGGTGAAGGGGGTGAAGGTGTCATTTGCAGAGTGGAAAATACGTGCTTTTCAGAGGGCCTGGCATGCTGATAAGCGTTACTTTTCTATTCAGTGAGGAAGGCAATGGTAAACCACCTCACTCCTCGTTTTACTTAGTAAAACCTCTACAGGTTCAAACCAGCTTTTCGGCTGATGACCTAAACAACAACAACTAAACAAAACGAGGGGCAGGTGGTTTACTGCCTTTCTTTCCGTTTTTTTATTACCTTTTTTAATGAGTGGAAAAGTATGCTAATCAGCATACAATCATGCCTCATTGCGGCTTCGCAAGCGAAAAATGGTAATCAATTTTTTTAAAGTGTTGTTGTTGTTTAGGTCAACAGCCGAAAGGCTGGTTTGAACCTCTAGAGGTTTTACTAAGTAAAACGAGGAGTGAGGTGATTTACAATTGCCTTCCTCACTGAGTGGAAAAGTATGCTTATCAGCAAGCCGGGCCCTCTGAAAAGCACATATTTTCCACTCTGTAAATGACACCTTCACTTCATTCACCACAGGGTCTGGCTGTACAATGAAATTCATTACTTTCAGAGGAGATAACTCTGACTAGTGTCTTTTACACCTCTACCTCATCTGTTCTTAAATGATTCAGTCATTTAATTGGCTGACCATGTGATAAGAAACAGAACTATTTATTTTAGCCCTGCAACGAACAGATTGAGTATAAATTTGACACTCCACCTGTCTGTTAAGGGCAGTTTTTTAAAGTATGTAACAGAAATTGTGTATACTGTGGACAATTAGAGCTGGCACAACTCTTGCTCTACGTGTACACACAGTTCCGCATAAAACATATCCATAACCTATTCTTTCAACAAGATCTACAAATTTTAAAAAGTACGCAAATGCCTACAACCTTATTTAAATGTACAAACATACAAATAATTATTTCATTTTAAAATATGTATTTAATTTGTCCAAGTAAAAATTTAAATTATAAATTACAAGAACTAAACTGCATAAACTCACTAAACTATACTCTGCAGACGCATGTAACTAAATAAACAAATTGGTCTGAATATATAATTTTTTTTATTATTTTATTTTTATTTTTAACTTGTGTACGTTGCAATCTGTTCAATTCAGAACAATAAGCAACCCCATGACCCAATGAGATGATGATGATATGTATGACGTGTAAATGAGGTGTGGTCTTGTACAGACTCAGGCCGACCATTCCTGAGAGAGTATGGTTAATTGAAACAACCACAAAGTACACCGATAACTACTGTCTAGCACTCAAATCCGTATAAAAGTAACTACCTTTACGAATATATAATGAACAGAAAATAATATATGAAAACAAATTAGTCACATCATATGCCTGACAAATTATTAAAACAACAGTGAAAACAAAGCGTAGTGACCTTGCGTGAGTTGGACATTACAGTAGCGATTGTATACTTTTGTGACTGTACCATCGTTGCAAGGCGAGGAGCGAAGAGTGGAGTAGATAAACACCGAAGCTGCTTGTACCAATTCAAATTGTCCAAGGTATAGCTGCTAGATCGATTGTATACTGAAATGTACACACACCCACACATATAACGTTTTGATAAATTCCCACGCCTACATCTCTCGCTATTCTACTTTTTCAACTACATAATGTAGGTACTGTACTTCAACAATTATACAAACACACACATACACACACACACACACACACATACGACGTTTTAATAATTTCTCCCACGTACGTCTCTCGACATCATCAAACCTCTTCATCTGCTTCAATAGCAATACGTACTCACACACATACATATTCATGAAAATCTTCATTAGCGCCCTTAGGGTTATCATTTTTGAAAATTTAAAAATAAAATGTTGCTGTGAATATAAATACAAATATACTGTTAAAATTTAATGAAAATCCTGTCACCGGATGGCGACATTAAGTGGCAACCTTATTAATTTGGTGGCCCTGAAAAGGGCCGTTTAAGCGGTGGTCGTCTTGGAGAGGCGTCGGTCGTAGTCGTCGTGGCGGTCGAGGAGCTGGGCGACACGGCTTGTCGTCGTCCAGCGGAGACGTCATCTTCTTCCCTCGCAGCAGTGCGTCGATGGCTGCTTCGTCGGGTCCGGTGGGCGTAAGGGTCGGTCGAGGGACCGCTGTGGGCATCGCTCGCGTCAGCGGGCGATGACGGTCCTGTCAACGACTTACGGTGACGGGTCCGGTTAGCGGAAACATCATCTTCTCTCTTGCGGGGTCGTCGATTACTCTTCGCTGGAGTCCGGCAGCCGTGTGTCGTGGTGGACGTCTTATCTGCTGTCTGGTTCGAAGAGAATCCCTCGGAGTCTTGATCGGCATTGAATCGCCTGGCTCAGTGCAGCGCTCTTTATATAGTCGCCGCCGAGAGAGCTGTGGTAGAGAGCGGCTACTGGCTTGGCCTTGATGACAAAGGCCTCTGTCGGTGCGGAGCCGAAAGGTTTGTCGGTGCACCGCTAAAGGGCCTACCGCGCCGACAAAGGCCGGAAGAACTATTGAAGGCCGGCAACACAGTAAATGATTAATTAGAAGGGGTGGCGGTGACAATCCGTTCAGTAGTTTTGGAGATTAGCCTGCCCCCCCCCCCAAAAAAAAACACATTGTCCATATAATATTAGTATAGATATCAGGCATTCTGAAAAACATCTACTTTCACCCTAAAAATGACACTTTCATTCGCCACAGGGTCTCGCTGTTTAATGAAATTCATTATTCTCAGAGGAGATTACTGTGACTAGTGACTTTTACTCTTCTACCTCTTCTGTTCTTAAATTATTCAGTTATTTAATTGGGTGACCATGTGATAAGAAACAGAACTTCTTTATTTTTGAAACAGAACTTATTTATTTTAGCCCTGGAATTAACAGATTGAGTGCAAAAAATTTACACACTACACCTGTCTACCATGACCATATTTATGTACTGTTAATTATAAAACATTATCTCATTTATTTAAAGTCGCATCAACCGTTAGTAACTACTGTGGTTTTTTACACACATTACGTATTAAGAGAAGGTCTATTTTATGCATTTATTACCGAATAAACAAAATTACATTTTTTTAATTTTGGTAATCATTACCAAAATTTTTAAGTTTCAATCAAAAAGTTAACATTTTTAATGTTTGAATAAATTACCTAAGTAAAGTACTTTTTACTATAATTTTACCCAATTATACGATAATTTACAAGCTTGTATTCGATTGCGGCTTCTGAATATCTGCAACCCTTGTAGGATGTACGTAAAGAAAAATATTTTTTTTAGAGAATTTAAATGTCCACACAATTTAAATATTTCTTTTAGAGAACACAAAATATTTTTTTTAGAGAATTTAAATGTACCACTAGACAAGGAACAGAATTGATTACTATGTTGTTAATCACAACACTAAATTGTTTGAACAAAAACCTACTTTTTCATGTAGAAAATACATCAATGAATTGCCAAAAGCTTTTAAAAATAAGTTGTAACAATTTACGTCTATTTAAAAAAACGCTAAAAAATACTTGATTGATGAAACATTTTACAACATCCATGAATTCCTTTGTAAATAGTTTTCGGTTAAAAATACGTATATAATTTCTAATTAAACTTTGAGACGAATATTATAGGTATTGTTTGACATAAAGGGGTTGATATACTGTGGACAATTAGAGCTGGCACAACTCTTGCTCTACGTGTACACACAGTTCCGCATAAAGTATATCCATGACCTATTCTTTCAACAAGGTCTACAAATTTTAATGTACGCGAATGCCCACAACCTTATTTTAATGTACACACATACAAATAGTTATTTCATTTTAAAATATGTATTTAATTTGTCCCAGTAAAAATTTTAATTATAAATTACAAAAACTAAACTGAAAAAGCTCACTAAACAGTGAGCTTTTTAGTGTATACACTATACACTACAGGCGCACGCAATTAACTAAAAAAATCTGGTGTGAAACACACACAACTTTCTCTTGCCAATGCAAATAATTAACAATAAACCTAATATTAGTAATAAAACATTAGAAATAAACAAAAAACTAACCTCAAAAACATAACCTTATTTTAATCATATATGAAAGACGCAAAATGAAAATCGAACTCGGTTTGGCTTAAAAATACTAGAAATCACTCTTTCATGCTAAACTAGGCTCTGTAGAAAAAAATTTTCTGAATAAAAGTTGTAGATCTCTTAATTTTCTATAAATTTTATTATATACACTTTTGTCGTAAAGTTCATACTAAGGCCGAAATCTTAAAAAAATCGATTTTTCACACGTTTTCGTGAGAAAAAAACAGAAAATTGCTAATTACCGCTAAACTAAGCGTTATACAAAAAAATGCTTGAATTAAAAGTTGTAGGTTTTTAAATTTTCTACAACTTTTATTATATAACGTTTTGCTCTAAAATTAATATTAAAGCCGTAATCTTAAAAAAATACTTTTTTTACGTAAAAACACCCTCACCAAGAATTTCAGCAAACATGGCGCCTACCCTATCTTTTAGAGAATAAAAAATGGAGTAAATGAGGCGATTTAAAAAAAAATCGTATGACCAGTTTTTGAGAAAATTGCAAAAAAGTAAAAAATTATACGAATAAACTACTACTTCCGGTTGACCGATTTTGATGAAAATGTTCGTGTCGGGTCCGGTAAGGGTATGTAACTTAAGTTTCAAGTTTCAAGTTCGTACAATGTTCCGTTCTTGAGATATTCTGTTCACACACACACACACACACACACACGCGCGCACGCGCGCACGCGCGCGCACACACACACACACACGCACACGCGCGCGCGCCCGCGCCCGCGCACACTCACACTCGCTCACACACGTACCCGCGCGCGCGCGCGCACACACACACACACACACACACACAGACCAATCGCTAAAAACATGTTTTTTGGGTTCAGGGGGTCTGAAAACGTGTAGATCCGGTGAAAACTCGATTTCTAAAAATCGACATGAAAACAATACTTTCCTTCCTATATATTCATATAGGCAAGAGAAAGTAAAAATTGGTCTGTATGTATAATGAACAGAAAATCATATATGAAAACAAATTAGTCACATCATTATGTCCGATAGATCTAACAAGGACAGTGAAAACAAAGCGAAGTGAACGTGCGAGAGTCGCACATTTCAGTAGCGATTGTATACTTTTGTGACTGTACCGTCGTTGCAAGACGAGTGGCGAAGAGTGGAGTACAGTCACTTTAGTCACGAGTTTGCCCTTGTTTGCAACGAGGGGTAAAGGAGGAAAAGCATAAGTGCGCATGCCCGACTGCTTTAATTTCAGTACGACAAACATAACAACTTATACTATACCCAGAGCATATACAGTATATCGCGAAACCTTTTGTAGGTTAACTGTACGAATATAACTGTTTGTTACCGTAAACACGAATGTCGGTTTCTTGAAAACGTGGTCAAACTATTCACAGTGCTGAACGCAATGTAATAAAATGTTGTGAAGTTGAAGCTAAACAAAAATGCCTATCCGTGCCTCTGAACAAAAGCTGTGAGTAAGCGGCTAACTACTGTGATGTTTCTCTTTCCACAATTTGAAAAATAAAGAAGGAAATTAAGGACGTGAAGAAGCTATTCTTTAACAGTTTTGTTGACACCTGGTAAAAAAAAACGGTTAGGTAGATACTAGAGAGGCTGATAATGAAAACACCGATGACAGCAATAGTAAAGATGGCGATTCAGTCGTAATTCCAGTAAATCAAACATTTCTAGTCATGTAATTAAGCTATGCAGGTCACATTTATTTCTTATAAGGTTTATGAAGAAAACATTTTCTTGGAATAAACCACAGCTTACAAAATGGAAATAGAAACTGCACGGTAGTAAAATGTATGAGTAGTGTCTCACTGTTGAGGTTGGCAGCACTGCAAATATTTCAGCTCCCTTCCTCACAGCCCATCCATACGCAAAAGGCAATCTCGTGACTTCAGTATCTATTGAGATAAACACTGAAGCTGCTTGTGTCAATTCGATTTGTCCAAGGTATAACAAGCTTATTGAAGTAAGCAAGTTAGATGTGGTAATCAATTACTATTGTTAAGTAATAAATTTAACTTATCAGTTTTATCTTGACATGTCCTATACTCCCTTTTGGAGTCCCCTGGATGCAGTAAAAAAAAGGATAGCACAATAGATTTTCTAAAGCTTTACTGGTATCAGATTGGAGGACCGCCTTATCCCTCCAACAGCATTCTAAATAATAAAAATCTGGTGTGAAACACTCACACAACTTTCTCTTGCCAATGTAAATAATTAACGATATAACCTAACATTAGTAATAAAACATTAAAAAAACTAACCTCAATAAACATAACGTAATTATAATCATGGGTAAAAGACGAAATATGAAATTAAAATCTCAGTTTGGCTTAAAAATACGGAAAGTCACTCTTTCACGCTAAACTAGGCTTTGAAGAAAAAATTCTATAAATAAAAGTTGTAAATCTTTTAATTTCCTTTAAATTTGATTATACACTTTTGTTGTAAAATGCATACTAAGACCGAAATCTTAAAAAAATCGATTTTTCACACGTTTTCGCGAGAAGAAAACAGAAAATCGCTAATTACCGCTAAACTAAGCGTTATACAACAAAATTTTGAAATAAAAGTTGTAGGATTTTAAATTCTGTACAACTTTTATTATATACATTTTTGTGCTAAAATGCATATTCAAGCTGTAATCTTAAAAAAAAATGTTTACGTGAAAACAGTTTCACCAAGAATTTCAGTAAACATGGCGCCTATCCTATCTTGTAGAGCATAAAAAATTTAGTAAACCAGGCGATTTAAAAAAAAATCGTAGGACCCAATTTTAAGATAATCACAAAAAAGTGGAAAATTATACGAATAAACTACTACTCCGGTTGACCGATTTTGGTGAAAATTTTCATGTCGGGTCCAGTAGTGGTATGTAACTTAAGTTTCAAGTTTCAAGTTCATACGATGTTCCGTTCTTGAGATATTCTGTTTAAACACACACACACACACACACACACACGCACATACACTCACACACGAACACACACACACACACACACACACACACCAAATCAACAAAAACATCAATCGCTAAAAACATGTTTTTTGGATTCAGGGGTCTGAAAACATGTAGATCTGGTGAAAACTCGATTTCTTAAAATCGACATGAAAACAATATTTTCTTTCTTACATATTCATATAGGCAAGAGAAAGTAAAAAGAAATGAGAAAAAATTAAGTAATTTAGCAGTGAAAATTAGAAATAAATTGAGATAATTTATCTTTATCCTTCCTTTTGTAATTTATATGAGTAGAAAGCAGTTTAAATGCTGTCTTTATTTGCAATGGATGTGTAGTATAAAAAGAAATGCAACCGCGTGGAAAATTTTCTATCAAAATGCATTGTGCAAACCTCTACAAAGGGACAACTTCTAATAAGATTTCTAACGTACTAAATAATACAAGTCCAATTCTTGGGACAAAAATTTATTCAGAATGAGAAAACATTTATTCTTTGAACTTAATTCATATTTTTGATAAATAAATAATTAATTAGACCTAATATTTTGTATTATTATTATTTGTATTATTATTATATTTTTGTATTATTATGGAGGAGAGTAGGATACCCAAGGTTTTGTGGCGCTATAGAGCGAGAGGAAGAAGAAGAATTGGGAGACCGAGGAAGCGATGGAAGGACCAACTGTAGGAACGCATCGATCGGAATGGACTCGAACTTTCCAATTAGGAGCAATAATTTATGTATAGACGCAGGTTTCGATGATGAATTTTACTAAATTACAAAGTATACTTTTAAAATATACAATCTTTTAACAAATGACAATTTCAAAAGAAAGCAACAAAAGAAGAAAAACAACTACCATTGCAACGGAACAGGCTGGGTAAAGCCTAAGCCGTATAGTTGATGATGATGATGATTATTATTTCTTTTAAGCCCATAACAGACTGGTGAAGTGTCAAATTATTTATACTCAATATGTTTGTTGCAGGGCTAAAATACATAAATAGTTCTGTTTCTTATCACATGGTCAGCCAGTTAAATGACTGAATCATTTAAGAACAGAAGAGGTAGAGGTATAAAAGAAACTAGTCACAGTAATCTTTTATTTCATTATATAGTTAGACCCTGTGGTGAATTAAGTGTAAGTGTCATTTGCAGGGTGGAAATTAGGTGCTTTTCAGAGGGTCTGGGATACTGATGAGGATATCTTTCCACTCAAAGAGGAAGGCTATGTGGAAAAAACCACCTCATCCCTCGTTTTACTTAGTAAAGCCTCTAAAGATTCAAACCAGCCTTTCGGCTGATGACGTAAACAACATGTTTAATTAGGCTAATTGGATTTTTAAATTCTTAATAGCAAAACTAAGTTTTTGCCTCACTTATTTTTATATTATGTATGTTAATTAATTAGGTTTTTTTAGATTTAATATATATATATATATATATTTCTTTTTTATTGAGTGATGATGCCTACTAAAGCCTTGGGCTTGTGCGTAGGTAATGATATGTGGTGATTTACAGATGAAAAAAATGCCGACCTGACCGGGAATCGAACCCGGGACCCCGGCATAGTAGCTAGTTGCGCTGACCACTACACCACGGGCCGGCCTTCAAATTACAATTACATTTAGATATATTTACTTTTTTGATTTGTACTTTTTTGTAAGGCCGACCTTACAATTATATTTAGATTTATTATTTATTTGATTACTTTTTTTTTATAAGTGGTTTATTATGATCGCATCAACATTGTAAGTTTTTAGCGACATCATTACAGAAAAAACGCAAATTACATAACACTTTAGGTTTACAATGATGTTTTTCAATTAAATAAAATTTACACTTAACAATTGAATCTTAGACTTTTAAATTATATGATTATAAACCGAATATAAATTATTTTATATGAATTGCATTTTTATTTGCACTAAAATTGTCTTTGAATATTTAAAAATTGTATAAAGTCTAATGTTTTTGTGTAGTGTGTGTGATTATCGCAATCTTTGTAATTGTCCGGTGAGTGAAATTGTCTCCGTATAGTGTTCAAGGTAGGACATTCCACAAATTACTTTTATTATGTCCTTAATTACTTTTTGTATGTCCTTAAAGCCTCTTAAATGCTTAATGTATCCATATATGTTTAGTTAATTCGATTTTTAAAATTCTTGGATTGTTTTTTTTTCAGAAATAGTATAATTTTTTTGAATTGTCATGGTTTTAAGCCCAAACCTAGTTCTCTATCTCAGTTGAAACGTCTTCTTAATATAAGAAGAAAACACCTACCCTAAAACATCACTTGCCGGCCGCATTGGCGTAGTTAGTAACGTGCTCGCCTCTCATCATGCGGTCTTGGGTTCGAATCCCATTCAAGCACGGCATATTTTCATACGTTACAAAAAAATAATTTCATCCTTCACCGTCTGCATTAGCAATAATTGCAGAACAGTCGGACGTTAAACAAAAAAAAAAAAAAACATCGCTTCTGGCTATAGTTGGGTAGGTCAATTTCCTCCACTTAGTACACTGTAAATTGTAAACGTACTACTGTAGCTTTAGGAAGGAATGTGTATATATTAGGTTACTATTGTAAAAATATGGAAATAAAGTTTTATTGTTATTATTATTGTAATAATACTAACGTAATGGGAGAACTTACGAAAAGACTGCCATTCTTTTATGTGAATAAACAGACTATCCACACGTCTTATTTATGCAGCCGACTTGAGCCGTCAGACAAGCAATATCTAATTCACTAGTTAAACGAGCGATAATCGTGGATAACTTTTCAAAATTCAGTGTTCGTTGTACTGCCCGTTGCCAAGCTTTGTGCAGCTGAGAGGTATGCATTACGTCACTACTACTGTGAGAGATTGTGTTAGTAGTAGTAACGTTTTACTTGTATTATGTTTGTAGTAGTCAAGGGTACTATCCAAACTACATATATTCTGTATCGCCGTCTACAGCGAATAGTGAAAACAACACCCACGTAAAGTCCAGCCTCTCTTAGTTTGCTCTTAATGTAAACAAATAATGACGTCACTGAGCGTGCGCATTATATCAAAATGTGTACATGCTGATTAACACGTTGACTGCTATGTGACCCAAATATGTGTCACAGTTGTCTTTGAAAATGGGCCACGTGCATAAAACATGAGTCACATTACATGCTTATTTTTAAGCCGTGTAATGTGGTTTCTAAAGCTATGGCTTCAGAGAGTGACACAGTACACTTAGCTTGTTCAAATAGTTGGTCTTTTTCAAATAATAAAATATTGTGTACACAGGTAGTTTTTCCTGTTTTACTGTAATAGAATGCTACTCTTATTTATTATTTTAATTTTTTTCCCTTATTTTGGTCGATTGAAATAGTCTAGAGTACCTACTTTGCAACTAAACCCGGTTGTCTGTTACATTTTTTTGTCGTACCACAAAAATGGGTCACATGGCTCTGAAATGTAAAAAGATCATTCCAGCAGGCCATGTTGCCCAAAAGTGTGTTCCAACTTTATTTAACAAAAAGAATTAGTACTTGTTTATTAAATAAAATACGTAAAATAACAAGAAAAATGAATAAAAGATGTGAAAAAAACTAAAAAAAAATACGGTGGCCCTGCTGTAAGGGTCACAAAATTCAGTGTGGCAGTCAACGTGTTAAAAAGTAACAACAAAATACTTTCAAAAGTATTTAAGTACAAAATACTTTTAAAAGTATTTTTCTAAATGAAATTGTTAGGCCTACATCATATCATGACTGATGTTTTTAGTACTTTAAGTACTTATAATTTAAAAAATAGTTAACTTAATAGGAATACGACATCCGTAAAGTCGCAGACTCTAGCGTGCACCCTGTAGTAGGTGGCTTTTGTTTGTTGACAGTAGGAGCAAACTAACAATGGCTGAACTGTATGTCACCGCACTATAATGGGCAGCCTACTGCCCAGCGAAGGCAATGAGATGATTAGTACAGTGTTATGACGTAACAACAGTCTGGTACTTCGTCTGTCCCCTTCATCCCGCAGCTGAACAAAGCTTAGATTCATACTGTATAATACAGTACACAGAAAATGAGCTGGGTCTTTTCTTTTATTCCCCCACCCACCTCAGCAAAATTTGTCACATTTTGTGGATATTTCGTACGATTTCTTACAGTATTTTAATTATTAAAAACGGAAAAAATATTTAAAAAATCATAAATCAATATTTTTAAAGTTACCTAACGTTAAACTATTTATTGAAAGTCATTAAATTATTTAATAATATTTAATTTAACGATGTTAATTTAATTAGGAATTATAGCGTGACATTTTGTGGTCTGATTCTAGAGTATTTATTTCTCTAACATGAATTATTTAATAGCGGATAATTTATTTCAAGCATCTTAATATATTAATATCTTCTTCTTCTTCTTCTTCTTCTTTACAACCAGGGCGTTCAGGCTTCTGCAGCCCCTCCTCACCGCGACCTAAAAGATCTTTTGTGATTGCCCCTATTCCTTATTTATGCAAGACCCACACTTTCAATAAAGCGCAGGATCCGCCTAGGATCTAGTGCACTTACCTGAGAAGGTGTTAACACGTCCTTACCCATCAGCGCTCTTCTTTTGCAGCCAACCACTTTGCAACTGCATAAAATATGCTCAGCCTTCTCTTCTGCCTCATAACAGAATCTACACAGGCTCTCTTCAGCAACTCCTATCTTGGATAAATGATACCCAAGATTACAATGACCAGTCATCAGGCCCACTACCCTCCTCAAGTCCTGTCTTCCTAGTCTATTATATATCCCAGCCTTTCTGCTGGAATAGGCAATGAATTTCTTTGCCTGTTCACAGCCTGGCACCTTCTCCCAATAGGAGGTTTTAGCCTCCTCTTCCCAGGCCCTAACTATACCTCTATAATAGCCTTCACCAATTCCACAGAATGGCTCTGGGCCTATGAAGTGAGAGGCTGCACCTTTCTTTGCTAAGGCATCCGCTCTCTCATTTCCAGGCACTCCCTGGTGCCCCGGCACCCAACGCAGCGTCACCACGTTACGCTTGGCCACGGCATTCAAAACTTCCCGACAATCATAGGCCAATCGCGACTCAAAAGTACAAGAACTCAAAGCCTTGATGGCCGCCTGACTATCGGACAAAATATAAATGTGCGACCCACTGAGGCGCCTCTCAATACACCTCTCCGCACAAACCTTAATG
Source organism: Catonia carolina (assembly GCA_035578175.1). Lineage (NCBI taxonomy): Eukaryota > Metazoa > Arthropoda > Insecta > Hemiptera > Achilidae > Catonia > Catonia carolina. The sequence goes on from JAQMRL010000003.1 coordinate 5,500,808, forward strand.
GCCAATATTTCAGCTTGGAAGATGGTTATGTTACACCCAAGGGCCAGGGAAATCTTTCCCCCGGCCCCCCAGGCCCCCAATCCCGCTCTTCCGCTCATCACTGAGCCGTCAGTATACCAAACGGTAGCCCCTTCCGGTATCACTGGCTGTCCCTCCGCCCACTCCTGACGATCAAAAATTTCCACCCTCAGTGTGTCGGAGAAGTCGTATGCTCTGTTCATACGGTCCCGAGGACCACCTACCACACCCATCCCCTCAATCTCTTTGAAGATCTCGGTGTGGTCCATCCCCCCTGATGGGACCCCGATCTTGCCCTCCAGCCTCCAGACAGTTCTTATCGCCTCCTTCTTCACTTGAATATGAAGAGGAGGCAAATCAAACATCGCCTCCATAGCAGCCGTTGGACAAGTGCACATTGCACTAATGTGCAATGTGCAATATTAATATCTTACTAATTGTGTAAATTTTAAAGATACATTTTTGTTTAAATGGGACTGATGCGTAAGAAAGCGGGGAGTTGAAGATTGTAACGTATAAACATAATACAGAATTACATGAAAAATAGTGTTGAAAAATAACTATATGATTGGCGGATTAATTCGGGCCAGGATGATGACACGGTCTTGCAGAGTGGAGTGTCCAGCAGGAGTTGCTCAGGCAGTGGTACATGAGAGTGTTATAGGAACAGTTATGTGTGAGTTTGGATTCGGACTCTCGTACGTAAACAACAATCAATACGGCCGCTCATTTTAAACATCTTTTTTGATTGTGAACATTAAATAGTTACGGTGTGCTGAGAACTAAAAACTAAATGCTGAATTTCAAAGAACATCAAAGCTGTTACAGACGAATATCCGCCTTTTCTCCGATTACACCAGTAAGATTAATCCATAAAATCGTATTTAAATTGACATTAGATTACATCAGGCCCAAGAACTTTTATAAATTTAATAATTAAAAATTGCATGCTGTTTAATTGAAATAATATATTTTATGTTGATGAGATGCCCAAAACGGGTAGGTGGAGTGTTATTTTAATTGCACTCTATCTGTTTGGTCCAGGGCTAAAAACAATAGTTCTGTTTCTTATCACATAGTCAGCCAGCCACTTATATGACTGAACTATTTAAGAACAGAAGAGGTAGAGGTGTAAAAGACACTAGTCACAGTTATCTCCTCTGAGAGTAATGAATTTCACTATGCAGTCAGACCCTGTGGTGAATGAAGTGAAGGTGTCATTTGCAGGGTGGAAAGTGAGTGCTTTTCGGAGGGCCGGGCATGCTGATAAGCATACTCTTTCAACTCAATGAGGAAGGCAATGGTAAACCACCTTACTCTTCGTTTTTACTCAGTAAAACCTCTAGAGGTTCAAACCAGCCTTTCGGCTGTTGACCTAAACAACAACATTTTATGTTATTTTTGTGTTAAGAGATCCTTTTATCCACAGACACAGGTTTTCGTTGGACACACATACAGGTCATTTGTTCTAGCTAGAAGCTTTCCCTCCAACGCTCTGTGCCGCTGAGCTGTTTTGTTTAGTGGTAGGGGAAATATAGGGTGATTCAAAAAGAGCGCCGGTTTTGATATATCAAATTAAGAGATTTATTTTATTGAAAAACTGAAAATAAATACATCAACAAGTTCATCTTACCTTCCGATTTTATGTATGAAAAATGATGTCATGCATGTGTCCTCCTCTACTGCGCTGGCACGCATCAACTCTGTCCATGAAATTGGATATTACTGCACGACAAGTTTCGACTATGTGGGACAAGTTTCCGTATGTGGGGTTTTCTAAACCCCACATAGGCAGTTCTGTTTATTAACAAAACCGTTTAAGTGGAAGTGCGCCTCATCACTGAAAATGATTTTGTTTGCGAAGGTGTCATCATCCTGCCGTTTTCTCAATACCCAGTCAACAAACTGTCGTCTCTTCTGGTGGTCTGCCACTTTCAAATGTTGCGTCAACTGAATTTTATACAGGTGATATTGGAGATCGTACCGAAGAATTCTCCGTACAGAAGAACATCTTAAACCCAATTGTTGAGAACGGCGACGTATTGATTTTGCTGGGCTAACAGCCACACTGTCACGAACCAACGCAACGTTCTGCTCAGTTCGGCCAGAACGACGACGTCCAGAACTTTTAAGGTCGACTGTTGAACCCGTCTCAAAAAACTTTTTCATGAGCCTGCGAACTGTTGATTCATTCGGTGCTTCATACGTCCTAGAGTACCCCCAAGTCGCCTGACAGTAGCCGTATAACTCTCTCCACTCTGGTAAAATGTTTTGACGATTAACACTCGTTGCGCAATAGTAAACTTCTCCATGGTTAGACAGAGACTGCGAGAGTATTACACTGCGAACAAGAGAAACTACAACTGAATCGTCAATCGGAATGTTCTCCGAAATAGAAATGAGGTCAAATAATGTTGCCAACCGATAAACAAAAATTTACCAGCCGTTTAAAAACCGGCGCTCTTTTTGAATCACCGTACCTCGTAGTTGTAACAGTAGATACAGGTAGAAAGAGAGGGAATGATCATTAAGTGAGAAGGAGACAACAATTGCCCCTTTGAAACTATCCCTACTCTACCTACTCGCCCTCCCCTTATAAGCTTCTTCCTAAAACAAATGCACTATACTACCTTTGGAAACTAAGTATTAGCATACTGGGTATACCATCCAAAATTATTTAATTAAAAAATTAATAATATAATTTTATTAAATTGAGAAGACTGTTACAGAATGTTAAAATAATTTATTTAATGATGCCTTGTGTAAGTCTACTCAAAGAGTTTATATTTCATTATTACATACAGTAAGAATATTAAGAAAAAGCAATCAATTTACCCTACCTATATTTTTAACGTTAACTTGAAGAATATTGGTGCAGGATTTTTAAAAACATTTTCCTCGTTTTTATCATTAAAAATACTGTAAGCTTACATACAAATATTCATAAAATGTGACAAATTATGCTTGGCGGGAGGGGGGGAGATAACAGAAAATACCCAATGAGCTTATTCTAATAATAGCCTAAATATAACCTCCAATTAGTGAGATAACATTCCCCTAGCCTGATTACTACAGTAATCAAACGTTAAGCTTAATCTTCAAATGACGTTATCGTTAGTAATTTTCCACGAATGATATTACAACCTTTATAATATAATAGAACATAGACTAAGTCCTCTTAATATTCATGTTAATTTTGCCTTGGTAATCATTAGTATTTATTTGTAGCATGTTTAATTCAACTCAAAATATATCATAAATTGTCCTACGCAACCTCAAAAAGGCTTACAAATATTTATCTATATCAGTATACCGGTTGTCCCACGAAGAGATTGCTATTACTTTCTCTTGCCTATATGAACATATAGGAAGAAAAATATTGTTTTCATGTCAATTTTTTGAAATCGAGTTTTCACCGGAGTTTTCTACACGTTTTCAGACCCTCTGAGCCCAAAAAACATGTTTTTAGCGATTGGTCTGTGTGTGTGGGTGTGTGTGTGTGTGTGTGTGTGTGCGCGCGCGCGCGCGTGTGTGTGTGTGTGTGTGAACAGAATATCTCAAGAACGGAACATCGTACAAACTTGAAACTTGAAATTTAAGTCACAAACCACTACCGGACCCGACATAAACATTTTCATCAAAATCGGTCAACCGAAAGTAGTAGTTTATTCGTGTAATTTTTCACTTTTTTGCGATTTTCTCAAAAACTGGTCCTACGATTTTTTTTTAAATCGCCTGGTTTACTAAATTTGATATGCTCTGCATGATAGGATAGGCGTCATGTTTGCTAAAATTCTTGGCGAGGCTGTTTTCACGTAAAAAATTGTTTTTTTTTTGTAGATTACGGCTTTAATAAACATTTTAGCGCAAAAATGTAGGCTTATATAATAAAAGTTGTAGAGAATTTAAAATTCTACAACTTTTATTTTAAACATTTTGTTGTATAACGCTTAGTTTAGCGGTAATTAGCGATTTTCTGTTTGTTTCTCACAAAAACGTGTGAAAAATGAAAAAGTGAAACAAAAATTCTGTTTTTTGAATTAATATGCAGTACGTATTGCACACTCTACAGACTGGAAACTTCATAGTTATAATAAACAGATAATATGTAAAAAAAGTACCCTTGAGTTTCATTTGATTATGATTCATCGAAACAAAACGGCGGAATAAGAAATTAATATCAAAAATGAACAATAATCTTGTGGATAAAACCATTTACACAGGCTGATTTTGATTGACTTATACAGGCTGGCTATAATAGACCGGTGGAGTGTCAAATTGTTTACTCTCAATCTGTTCGTTGCAGGGCTAAAATAAATAGTTCTGTTTCTTATCACATGGTCAGTCAATTCAATGACTGAATCATTTAAGAACAGAAGAGGTAGAGGTGTAAAAGACATAATCAGAGTTATCTTCTCTGAAAGTAATGAATTTCATTGCACAGCCAGACCCTGTGGTGAATAAAGTGAAGTTGTCATTTACAGAGTGGAAAATATGTGCTTTTCAGAGGGCCCGGCATGCTGATAAGCATACTTTTCCACTCAGTGAGGAAGGCAACGGTAAACCACCTGACTCCTCGTTTTACTTAGTAAAACCTCTAGAGGTTCAAACCAGCCTTTTGGCTGATGACCTAAACAACAACAAACAGATAATATGTAAAAAATGTACCCTCGAGTTTCATTTGATTATGATTAATCAAAACAAAACGGCGGAATAAGAAATTAATCTAAAAAATGAACAATAATCTTGGGGATAAAACCATTTATGCCGGCCGCATTGGCGCAGTTGGTAACGTGCTCGCCTTTCATCATGCGGTCCTGGGTTCGAATCCCACTCAGGCACGGCACATTTTCATTCGTTACAAAAAAAAATCATTTTATCCTCCATTGTACAGTAAAATCTCTCTATTGCGGAACTCTCTATAGCGGAAATCTCTCTTTAGCGGCATTATTTGCCGACCCCGACCCTTTCGTATACTACGATAATGTATTTAACTCTCGTTATAGCGGCACAAAAATCTCTTTATAGCGGCAAAACAATATCTTCAGGATATGGATTTAGACGTCTATGTAGGGGCAGACAATGACTTAGCCACTTCAGCAGATGTTGGCAATGATGCAATAATCGAAATTGTCTTAGCCCAAAACAACGAGCAAGAAAGTGAATGACGATGAAATGGAAACAGATATGTTGTCCCATCAAGTAAACAAGCACTAGACGCTATTCTTGTTGTTTCAACGTACTGTCATTGCCAATATGTAAATGAAAATTTACAAGTTTTAAACATTGAAAATGAGATTGAAGACATGTTTTATGAATTGAAAACGAAACAAAATTTACAACTTATTTTACGAAATGAAATGTACTTCACAGTCATTGTTTCCTTAATAACAAAAAAAATATATACTGTACTGTGTATTTTTTGTGTTTGTGTAGCCTATGTTTTAGGAGATTTTAATTGTATGTATCCTATGTTTATTACTGTTCAGTAAAAACCGAGTTTCAGTGCTAATTAATTTTAGGCTATCTATTACGGTATGTACTGTATGAATGATTATTGAAAAAAGTTCAATACGAAAAATGAAATTCTATTGTTCAACATTAGTAACACAACATCTAATAAAACCAGTTTGTATCCAAATTTCTTGTTAAGTTAATAACCTACACTTTATGTAGGTAATTAATTTAAATATCTCACTGTATTGAAGTAATCTACTGTATTAAACATTCGTCATAAAGTTATCTATTCAGTAGTTTTTCAAAAACTTATTCTATGCACCATTTACATACGTATATAAGTTATTTTGTACAGAAAAATTAGTACTCCAACTTCCCTCCCACCGTTAATTACTCGCTCTCTCTATAACGGAACTCTATAGCGGCGGTACCTCATGGTCCTTTCAATTCCGCTATAGAGAGATTTTACTGTACAATAGTTACGCCCCAACGTAGTCGCTAATGACCTTTGTAGTTGATGCGACGTTAAATAAATGAATTAAAAAAAAACCATTTATACAGGCTGATTAAAGAGGAACTGCTGTTCATACCTCGGTAATTTTTCAAAACCGCTTATGACTCATATTTGTTTCGTTGCTATCAGTGGATAGCTATCGATGGACATCAGTTTAAATAAAGGTTAATGAAACAAAATATGTTCATTAATAATTTATCACTTTCATATTTCTTTCATTTTATTACTTAAGTAACATTGTAACAAATCACCAATTTGAAATGGTTACGCAAATAAAATTACTTTCCGCCATTTTGTTTTGATTAATCATAAGCAAATGAAACTTGAAGGTACTTTTTTGTTGTTGTTGTTAAGGTCATCAGCCAAAAGGCTGGTTTGAACCTGTAGAGGTTTTACTAAGTAAAACGAGGAGCGAGGTGGTTTACCAGTGCCTTCCTCACTGAGTGGAAAAGTACGCTTATCAGCATGCCGGGCCCTCTGAAAAACACGTATTTTCCACTCTGCAAATGACACTTTCACTTCATTCACCACAGGGTCTGGCTGTATAATGAAATCCATTACTTTCAGAGGAGATAACTCTGATTAGTGTCTTTTACACCTCTACCTCTTCTGTTCTTAAATGATTCAGTCATTTAATTGGCTGACCATGTGATAAGAAACAGAACTATTTATTTTAGCCCTGCAACTAACAGATTGAGTGTAAATAATTTGACACTCCACATGTCTGTTATGGGCAGGGTACTTTTTTAACATATCTATTTATTATAACTGTAAAATTTCAAGTCTGTAGAGTGTGCAATACGTCCGGCATATTAATTAAAAAATAGCAAACTCTTCGTGGGACACCCGGTACCTATATAGCTTAATCTATTTACAATAACCTTTCCAGTTATTTGAATTAATGGAATCAAATTTATTTCAGATAATTCATGAGAAATGTTGCCATATATTTTTAACCCCAAGGCAGGGACTCTCGATAGGAATCATTACAAAACTTTTAGTTCAGTAGTTCATTTTACCACATAAATATAGAAATACCACAAAGAGATTTACCACATAGAGGTCATGGAAATGACCTCGTTAGAACACTGCCACCCCTAAAGTTACCCGGAAATCCCCAACGAAGACTGAAATAAATAAAAATAAAAAAATAAAAAAATTCTATAATATGTTGGCGACCAAAAATGGCTTAAACACCGTCAAATAAATGTATGTACATTAAATTTAAATTTATTTTAAAAAACTATAAAAGTAACTACCTTTACTAGGATTTGAACGAAGGTTCCTGGTTCAAATCCTAGTAAAGGTAGTTACTTTTATACTGATTTGAATGCTAGACAGTTGTTAACGGTGTACTTTGATGGTTGGGGTTCAATTAACCATACCTCTCAGGAATGGTCGGCCTGAGTCTGTACAAGACTACACATCATTTACACGTCATACATATCATCCTTACCTCATTGGGTCATTGGGTTGCTTATTGTTCTGAATTGAACAGATTGCAACGTACACACATTAGGGATTAAACAAAAAAAAACAACAAAAACTTTTTTTTAAAAACAATTTATTTGTTTACAATCTAAGTATTCTCTTTTCTTTTTTTTGATTTAACGTCCGACTGTTCTGCAATAACTGCTAATGCAGACGGTGAAGTATGAAATGATTTTTTTGTAACGTGTTAAAATATGCAGTGCCTGAATGGGATTCGAACCCAAGACCGCATGATGTGAGACGAGCACGTTACCAACTACTCCAATGCGGCCGGCAATCTAAGTATTCACTAAAAATTATAACTTGTACATTAAATTACTACATAAATTTTAGTAAAATTGTACTTTGGGATTTTAGGTTTGTCATTTTACACTACATAAGTTTCATAAGTTTAATTTCTACACTGATTGCATTTCTAAAGAGCATTTTTTATAAGATAATTTAAGAACTTTTGATCACAATAAAATGCATGCTTTGTTAAAAAAAACCTTTTGCTTCCCGATAAAAGCTTTTAAAACTTTTATTTATAGTATTTTCTCTACAGAGTTTAGTTTAGCATGAAAGAGTGATTTTTCGTATTTTTAAGTCAAACTGAGGTTGATTTTCATTTTGCATCATTCAATCATGATTAAAATAAGGTTATGTTTTTTTTTGTTTATTTCTAATGTATTGTGAACCTCCTGGCTACGGAACCTGCGAGAGTGGTTTAATTTGTCATCCATCAACCTATTTAGAGCTGCAGTTTCCAAGGTCAGGATTGTCATGATGTCAGGATTGCACACCTTCGTAATGGAGATGCTACATGAAGAAGAAGAAGAAGAATGTATTGTGACACTTATCGCTAAGGTCCATTTCGGGATCTAGGTAATTAAATAATTAATACACTAAAGTTAACAATTACAAGTATTTATTACAACTAGAAGATTTACAAAATAAATAATAAATTAATTATAATGAAGTAATACAATACAGAACTTAATGGTGTTATAATGAAGTAGCGAAAATGAAATTAGCTCCTCAAATGAAATCAGCTGGTCATAAACAGCTGACTGATTAAATATAAAAACGAAAGTTTGCATTGTTGGGAGGCGGCTTGATGACGCGGTTTGAATGGCTGACGTGTTAGTGGTCTAAATTGTACGGGATTCTTCGTTATGGTGAAGTTTGTTATTTTTTCAGCAAACTTTGTATTTAATATTTAATTTGGTAAGGGATATTGTTTATTTTATTTATTGTTAATAAATTGCGTGAATTGCATCGTTTTAAATGTTCAATAACTGTTTTCATAAACTCATTATATTCATTGTTACTTTCTCTTGCCTATATGAATATATAAGAAGGAAAGTATTGTTTTCATGTCGATTTTGAGAAATCGAGTTTTCACCGGATCTACACGTTTTCAGACCCCCTGAACCCACACAAACATGTTTTTAGCGATTGGTCTGTGTGTGCGTGTGTGTGTGTGTGTGTGTGTGTGTGTGTGTGTGTGTGTGCGTGTGTGTGTGTGTGTACAAAATATCTCAAGAACGGAACATCGTACGAACTTGAAACTTGAAACGTAAGTTACATACCGCTACCGGACCCGACACGAACATTTTCATCAAAATCGGTTAACCGGAGTAGTAGTTTATTCGTGTAATTTTTAATTTTTTTGCGATTTTCTCAAAAACTGGTCATACGATTTTTTTAAAAATCGCCTAATTTACTAAATGTTTTATGCTCTACAAGATAGGGTAGGCGCCATGTTTGCTGAAATTTTTGGTGAGGCGGTTTTCACGTATAACTTTGTTCTTTTAAGATTGCGGCTTTAATATGCATTTTAGCGCAAAAATGTATATAATAGATTTAGTAGAGAATTTAAAATCCTACAACTTTTATTTCAAACATTTTTTTGTATACCGCTTAGTTTAGCAGTAATTAGCAATTTTCTGTTTTTTCTCACGAAAACGTGTGAAAAATTTATTTTTTAAAGATTTCGGTCTTAGTATGCATTTTACGACAAAAGTGTTGATCAAATTATTTTATAGGAAATTAAAAGATCTACAACTTTCGTTTAGAGCACTTTTCTCTACAGAGCCTAGTTTAGAGTGAAAGAGTGATTTTTCGTATTTTTAAGCCAAACTGAGGTCGATTTTCATTTTGCATCTTTCACTCATGAGTAAAATTAGGTTTTGTTTATCGAGGATAATTTTTTTGTTTATAACTAATGTTACATTATATTGTTAATTATTTGCATTGGTAAGAAAAAGTTGTGTGAGTGTTTCACACCAATTTTTTTTATACCGTACGTCCAAGGTAAATTTGTAAATGGTTTTCTGGCATTTCTCCCACCACCTCCCCTCCAATTGGTCGCCAAAAGGCATAGACCTGAAGGCCGTTCCTAAGAACTCTTATAAAACTTTGTGACGGCGACAGTCACCTTATTGAAGATAAAAACTTGTTATGAATTAAAATTTATTCGAGGGCGAGTTTGAGCCAGGTCGACTGACCTGGGGAGTGTGCACTGCTCACCCTCTTGTCGGGGTGCCTCTTCGGGCTCAAGGCCCGCGTCAGAAGAAATTTGGGTCCTAACAGTCAGAAAACTTGTCGAAGATTTAAAACATAAAACTAACTAATAGTATAAAATATTAGTTACGACCTAGTCGCCTTTAAATTTGTCCAGCAAGTGTTTGTTCACCATATGTAATTTTGACTTCAGTGCCTTCGACGATGGCCGAGAGACACTATCCCTTAATTATACTACCCACCGGGTTGGTCTAGAGGTAAAGTCGTTGCCAAAATCAGCTGTTTAACAGCTGATCTTCGGAGACGAAGGTTCCTGGTTCAAATCCCAGTAAAGGTAGTTACTTTTATACGGATTTGAATACTAGACAGTGGTTACCGGTGTACTTTGATGGTTGGGGTTTAATTAACCATACTCTTTCAGGAATGGTCGGCCTGGGTCTGTACAAGACTACACCTCATTTACACGCCATATACTTCATCCTCATTTCATTGGGTCATGGGGTTTCTTATTGTTCTAAATTGAACAGATTGCAACGTACGCAAATCAGGAATAAAAAAAAAAAAAATTATACTACATGACGACGGTAGAATGTAGCTACCTCGTCAAGGAACCCCCACACCGCCCGAGCATGCACCTCGCGGTACAAACTCGAACGTTCCGTGAGAGGCCAATTTCCCCCTCGGCCTTGAAGCTCCAGGGTCATTTATCGTCTGGACCCCCAAGATCGGGGCAATCGTACAGCAAATATGTATTCGATTGGACCTCCCCACAGACGCAAGAATCATCAGCCAGTAGGCGGAACCGCTTTAAATACGCTGTGAAGTCACCGTGACCAGTGAGGACTCGGACACCCGATGTCCTTAATGTAACACTAGAGGCATACCATCCCCCCAGGTCCTGGACGTCCAAGGTAAAATAAAAAGATTTTCGGAAATATGTTTTATTCTTTTATTTATTTGCATTCACATTACATGAAGTGATACTCTAAATTATGTGACGCATACTCTTACTACGGGTTACTTAACTGCCACTGCCTAATTAATTTAGATTATGTAAATTTCATTACTAAAAGTTCAAATCACAACATCAGTCCGATGAATTATTTAATAAACCAACTGATTAGTATTCCTGACTAAAATTTAATTACGATAAACTTTACAGTTTCTAACATTTGTTGTACGTATTTTTTATTTTAAGTTTTCTCGTTTATGGTTTACAATTTCAAATGTTACTGGTAGTTATGAAAGTTGAAATAACTTGGGATACACTGTGTTTGTGTTGACTTAACATAGGATGTATTTCACGACTGACTTATTTCGGTTTGCGGTTAACTTCAACTTAATAGTCAGAACGTGTTTCCATGGAAACTGTACGATAAATCTTGTAATAATTTTGTAAGAGAAATTTTATTAGTTTACGTTTTTTAATCGTTTTATTTATTTTAGAATATTGTTTTGGCTTTAATTATTGAAATTTCACGACTGCACAAGGGGTTTTATTTGTAAGACGCCCTGCACTCTGTTAACGCGCCTACAAAACTGCAAATGTAACATGAAAACATGCAACATTATACACCATTATTATTATTAATACAGTAATAATTGTAATTGACCCACCGGGTTGGTCTAGAGGTAAAGTCGTCGCCAAAATCAGCTGTTTAACAGCTGATTTTCGGAGACGAAGGTTCCTGGTTCAAATCCTAGTAAAGGTATTTACTTTTATACGGATTTGAATGCTAGACAGTGATTACCGGTGTACTTTGATGGTTGGGGTTCAATTAACCATACTCTCTCAGGAATGGTCGACCTGAGTCTGTACAAGACTACACCTCATTTACACGTCATACACATCATCCTCATCTCATTGGGTCATGGGGTTGCTTATTTTTCTGAATTGAACAGATTGCAACGTACAAAATTAGGGATTAAAAAAACAAAATTGTAATTATACTTGTAATATCTGATGTGAAACACTCGTACCAGTTTCTCTTACCAATGTAAATAATTAACAATACAACCTATTATATTTAATCATTAGTGGACAACATAAAATGAAAAACATAACCTAATTTTAATCATGAGTGAATGACGCTAAATGAAGATCAACCTCTGTACGATTTAAAAATCACTAATTGACGCTAAACTAGCGGCTCTGTAAAAAAAAAAATAGTTTACAATGAAAGTTTTGTTTTGTTTTTTTTAATTTCCTATAAATTTTATTAAATAGGCCTCCAATTTTGTCGCAAAATTTGCACACTAAGATTGGAATTTAAAAAAAAATAAGTTTTTACACTGGTTTTGGTAACAAAAATACAGAAAAATCAATAATTGACGCTAAAATAGGCGTTGTAAAAACATTGCTTTAATTCAAAGTTGTAATTATAATAACACTGGTTAATGTTTTTTACTTTCTCTTGCCTATATGAATATATAGGAAGGAAAGTATTGTTTTCATGTCGATTTTTCGAAATCCAGTTTTCACCGGATCTATACGTTTTCAGACCCCCTGAACCCAAAAAACATGTTTTTAGCGATTGGTCTGTGTGTGTGTCTGTGTGTGAACAGAATATCTCAAGAACGGAACATTGTACGAACTTGAAACTTGAAACTTCAGTTACATATTACTACCGAACCCGACACGAACATTTTCATCAAAATCGGTCAACCGGAAGTAGTAGTTTATTCGTATAATTTTTCACTTTTTTGCGATTTTCTGAAAAACTGGTCCTACGATTTTTTTAAAAATCGCCTGGTTTACTCAATTTTTTATTCTCTACAAGATAGGGTAGGCGTCATGTTTGCTGAAATTCTCGGTGAGGCTGTTTTTACTTAAAAAAAGTGTTTTTTTTAAGATTACGGCTTTAATATGTATTATACCGCAAAAATGTATAAAATAAAAAGTGTAGAGAATTTTAAAATATAAAACTTTTATTGCAAACATTTTTTTTGTATAACGCTTAGTTTAGCGGTAATTAGCGATTTTCTCTTTTTTTCTCACGAAAACGTGTGAAAAATCGATTTTTTTAAGATTTCGGCTTTAGTATGCATTTTTCGACAAAAGTGTATCATCAAATTTATAGTAATTTAAAAGATCTACAACTTTTATCAAGAGCATTTTTCTCTAAAGAGCCAAGTTTAGCGTAAAAGAGTCATTTTTCGTATTTTTAAGGAAAACTGAGATCGATTTTCATATTGCGTTTTTCATATATGATTAAAATTAGGTTATGTTTATTGAGGTTAGTTTTTTGTTTATTTGTAATGTTTTATTACTAATGTTAGGTGTATTGTTAATTATTTGCACTGGCAAGAGAAAGTTGTGTGAGTGTTTCACACCAGATTTTTTATCCTTAATTTTGAATCTTTAACTATACTACATAAACAGAACAACTAAAAGATGAGAAAAATCAATATTAATTACAAATATAAGATATTAATTACAAATAACACAAACAGATATGATATAAAATTCAACATTCAGCAATGTTAAATTTGGAATAACAATGAACGTAAAATATACAAAAATATGAAAACAAAAACAAAAAAATTCATATTATTACGGAAAAGTTATTACCAATAGTAATAAAACATATTTGAAACAAAACTAAAATTGCATCTAATATTTCACATGAAAACAGCTGATTTTTGTTAATCGACTAACAGTGCGCGAACTTACGTTCCGATTTGTTATTTAATTTATAGTTTATTCTTTATCGATACCGGTGGTAATTTTTGTTTGTAACATTCATTATTTAATATAGTTTCGTATGATATGTGACATTATGTGTGATATTTATTTTAAATAAGACATTTTTATTTCATTTAAATTACCACAACAATCAACGTCGGTTGCCATGGCAACGGAGAACACTAACCTAGATGTTGAACCAAATGGCAGCGATTCAATATGGGAAACCGTGGTCGGGAAAAAGAGACCACTCTCAAATAGTGATCAAGATTCACGCCTAAAGAAGAGACAAGAAATTGACAATACAGTGCATCTTTCTAACTCATTTTCACCTCTGTCAAACACTATGGATGAAACAGAACTACGAGAGGACAAAGTTCCAATATATTTAAAGGGAGTAACAGATGCCAACTGTCTTATAAAAATCCTGAGAGACTTTGGAGGACAGGACTCATTTACTTTAAAAAGCAGCGTCTCTAACGTTATCGTTTACCCGAATTCGCCTGCAACTTACAGGATATTTGTGCGGTGTCTTGAACAACACAACGCAAATTTTCATACATATCAACTGCCTTCGGAGAAACTTCCAAAGGTTGTTATACGCGGATTACATCCTTCTGCAAGAACAGAAGATATCCAAGAAGCTTTTCGTCAGTTAGGATACACTGCTGTTACAGTGACAAATGTACTATCTCGCCGAAAAGTAATTGTGAATGACAAACAAGAAGAAGAAATCATCCGAACACCTTTACCACTCTTTTTTGTAGAAATAAGCAGCGACACATACGACGAGAAGGTTTTTGATCTGAAATCTCTTCTTAGCTACAGAATTGTTATTGAAGAACCACGAAAGAAACGCAGTATACCACAGTGTACAAGATGCCAGTCGTTCGCTCACACCAAAACCTACTGTCGCCACTCATTTCGATGTGTACGTTGTGGTGAAGCGCATGATTCAAAAATCTGCACAAAAACACGCCCGACACCTGCAAGATGCGCTAATTGCCGGGGCACGCACCCTGCCAACTATAAAGGTTGTCAGGTGTACCAAACATTGCGCAATCAACGACAGCAAAGGACAGCGTCTTCTGCTCCAGCACAACCAGCAGCAACCACATCATTCAACCAGACAGACTTCCCTCCGCTACCAAACAACACAACAATCAACAACACAGCTTGGCAAATATTCTCAACCAGCTACAGCACGACAAAGAACATACAGCAACACTGAAGACATCAACACTAACCAGTCGTCCCAGTGGCCTCCTGTCGAGTCGCATTCACAGACATCAACTGATTTAGTAAGTTTAATCACAAATTTAAATAAACTCATCCAACCCCTTTTCAGTCTTCTTTCACAATTAACTAATCTTACACAGTCGCTCACTCACACATATGCCAAATAACTTACTGACTTGTGGGTCCCTGTCAGTTCTTCTATGGAACGCAAATGGTCTCGCCCAGCACAGAAACGAACTAGACTTTACATTGCATGACAAACGTATTGACATAGCTTTAATTACGGAAACACACTTTACTTCACGAACTAGGTTCTTCATTCGAGATTACACAACATACAGAACGGATCATCCAGACAACACAGCTCACGGTGGTGTTGCAGTAATTATTAAATCATCTTTAACTCATTATCCCTGTCAAAACATTTCCACCCCTTGCATTCAATTCTCCTGCATCGTAGTAAAAACTCTTCATAAAAATATTACAATCGGTTCTGTTTATTGTCCTCCACGATTTGTTATCTCTCGAGCTATGTTTTCTGACTTCTTTACTAAACTTGGTTCGTGCTTCCTAGTCGGTGGTGACTTTAATGCCAAACATGTTCATTGGGGCTCTCGATTGAGCACTTCTCGAGGAAGAAATCTTTTTAGTAGTATAACTGTGAATAATGTACGTGCAATTTCTCCGAATTCTCCCACTTATTGGCCAACTTCCCCTAGAAAAATTCCGGACCTTCTTGACCTGTTCTTCCAAAAAGGCCTAACGAACGTTCCATACGACATTTCGTCTACACCGGACTTATCATCTGACCATTCTCCTGTGTATCTGTCGCTGTGGGCAGAACCCAGTTCCCAAACCAACCCAACCTTAGTCGCTGGAGAGACGAATTGGAATAACTTTCGTGAAAATTTAAACGCTTCGTTAAATATACCTATTTTACTGAAAACCGGAGAGGAAATAGAAAAGGCAATAGAATTCTTTAACGAAACTGTACAGCAGGCTGTATGGACCTCTTCAATCTGT
The DNA here is from genome assembly GCA_035578175.1 of Catonia carolina. Classification (NCBI taxonomy): domain Eukaryota; kingdom Metazoa; phylum Arthropoda; class Insecta; order Hemiptera; family Achilidae; genus Catonia; species Catonia carolina. Next base: position 5,516,740 of record JAQMRL010000003.1, read on the forward strand.
AAACCTCCGAAATTGTACCCAATTTACCCACAATACATTAAAAATCTTATCACTGACAAATGGCGAGCCAGGAAAAGGTGGCAAAACACTCGATTGCTTGCTGACAAACGTATATTTACTAAATTAATTAATTTACTTAAGACTCAACTAAAACTTTTTCGAGATGATAAACGTGATGAACAAATCAGTCAACTTTCCAGTCGGGATGGTAGCTTGTGGAGGAAAACACGAGCTATGCTCCGCCAGTCGCAAGTGCGTGTTCCAATACGTAACGAGGGGGAGCCGTGGAGAATCACAGACGAAGAGCAAGTAGAACTCTTTGCTGACCATTTAGAGCAGATATTCCAACCACATCAGGACTTAGCAGACGTCACACATGATGGTTATGTCCTACAATCCCTAGACACACCTTTGCCGGTTTCGCTTCCCCATGATCCGATTAAACCTTCTGAGATCAAATGCGAAATAGCCGGTTTAAAAACTGGAAAAGCCCCTGGATATGATCTTATATGCTCCGAAGTACTCAAAGAATTGCCTCGAAAGGGTATTTTATTTCTAACATGTTTATTTAATTCTATCTTTCGTACAGCAACCTTCCCTATACAGTGGAAGCATTCGCAAATTCGTATGATTTTAAAGCCTAATAAACCTCCCTCTGTTCCTTCATCGTACCGCCCAATTAGTCTCCTTCCACTGTGCTCCAAAATATTTGAAAAGATTTTACACAAACGGCTTTTAACTATTTTTCCACAACATGTCATCCCTGATCATCAATTTGGCTTTCGGTCAAACCATTCTATTATTCACCAATTACACCGTATTGTCGATATTTTAGCGTCATCATTAGAACGGAAATTGTATTCGGCTGGAATTTTTCTTGATGTCAGTCAGGCTTTCGACAAGGTCTGGCATAACGGTCTTTTATTTAAATTGAAATCTATTTTACCGTCTACGTACTATCTTGTAATCAAGTCGTTTCTTTCACATCGCTTTTTTTCTGTAAAACAAGGTTCTGCTGTATCTTCGTGTCGTCCAATAAATGCAGGAGTTCCCCAAGGAGCAGTTTTGTCACCCCTTTTGTACTCCATCTACGTATCCGATTTTCCTACCACACAACAAACTATAACTGCAACATTTGCCGATGACACAGCAATATTAGCCAGCGAAGCCAGGTGTGAAGACGTAACGCTTAATCTTCAACATCACATAAACACTGTACAACATTGGTGTAATACTTGGAAAATTAAACTTAATGCGGAAAAATCACAACACATTACATTTACTCTCAGATGACAAACTTGTCCCCCAGTTTATTTACACAATACACCGATCCCACAAAAAACCTCAGTGAAATACTTAGGAATGACACTAGACAGAAGACTGACATGGAATCCACATACTAGACTCAAAAGGCAATCTCTTAACGCGCGGTTAAAACTTCTCTACAGTCTTATTCACCATAAATCTCCTCTTCCAATTACTCAGAAACTTAACTGTTACAAGGTACTTCTTCGTCCTATTTGGACCTATGGTTCTGTGATCTACGGATCAGCTTAAGTATCTAACATAAAACGTATTCAGACATTCCAGAACAAAACTTTACGCATCATCACAGGCTGTTCAACATACGTTAGTAACAAAACATTACATAGAGACCTTAACATTGAAACGGTGGACGAAACAATAAAGAAACTATACAGACGTTTTCATAGAAAACTACACTATCACACATATTCACAAATTCAGTCATTGTCCGCTCCGCACCTACCACACAACCCACTTAGAAGACTGAAAAGGCAATGGAATAGAGACCTTTTGTGAATCGTCCTGAGGGGTTGCCGCTGGGCGACTACCTCACACAAGTGACATCAAGACATTTATATAAAACTATTGGCATTATAAGTGCTGGTTGTGTTAACTTCTTACACAGTTGTAGTTTATTTTCTTAAATAAAGTCAAAAAAAAATATTTCACATTATTTTATCTTTTTCGGCATAAACATGCAGTGTGAATGTTTTAATTTTATTTTTCTAATAGTTTAATATTTTTAATATTAGTGTTAAAATAGTTAAGTGTTCATATTTTTAAGTGGAACTTCATCACCATTCTGGCCTCCGGTTAAGTGAACTTCATCAGTTACGAACAAAGCATGTAACATCAATGCACGTGAAGTATATACATAGCCCCTGTACACCCTGCAACCCGCAATAGTGTGCTGTATTGCACGTTGCATTTGCAGGTTTTGAAGGCACGCTAACAGAATGCGGGGCGTCTAACAGTAGCCTAATGTAACGCTCGGTTGGTTACATAAACTAAATAGAATATGAAAATAAATTTTAAATTAAACAAGATTTAAAAATAAATAAAATGATTTAGTGAAACGAAAATTTGAAATATAAATTTTAACAAAATATGAAATTTACAAATTTTAATCGATTTGTTCGTGTTATTATTATTAATGACACAATTCTATAATCTAAGTATGTTATGAAGTTAAATATGTTACAGAAATTATTGTAATATTATAAATAGTTATTTTGAAATTATTATTTGTTTTAATAAGTTTAAATTGACTAAATGAGCTATAAATTATTAATATTTTATAGTAACGATAAATTCCTTCTTGAAGTTAATTGTCGACCAGTTTTGATCGCTTCCATCCATGAATTGAATCCCTCGAGTCATTGTTGTAATTAGTTTTATAGGTACTGTTTAATTCTGTTCAATTCTTAACTGCTTGCTTTTAAAATCTTTTAATTGTTTTATTAAGTTTTAAAATTCAAATTGATCTTGACTTTGTTCTCATTTCCTTTTATTATATAACTATTGATTATTTTTAATTGTTTATTATGAATCATAACTTCCTTCATTTCGTAATTCCATCTTTAATTAATTAGAATATTTAATTTCTGGAAAATTATTTGTATTTTATACTTTTCTTCTTAAAATTTTCATTTATATTGTCATTTTTCATTTATAATGTTTAATTTTGATTTGATCAGCTGATTTTTGTTAATCGACTAACAGTGCGCGAACTTACGTTCCGATTTGTTATTTAATTTATAGTTTATTCTTTATCGATACCGGTGGTAATTTTTGTTTGTGACATTCATTATTTAATATAGTTTCGTTTGATATGTGACATTATGTGTGATATTTATTTTAAATAAGACATTTTTATTTCATTTAAATTACCACAACAATCAACGTCGGTTGCCATGGCAACGGAGAACACTAACCTAGATGTTGAACCAAATGGCAGCGATTCAATATGGGAAACCGTGGTCGGGAAAAAGAGACCACTCTCAAATAGTGATCAAGATTCACGCCTAAAGAAGAGACAAGAAATTGACAATACAGTGCGTCTTTCTAACTCATTTTCACCTCTGTCAAACACTATGGATGAAACAGAACTACGAGAGGACAAAGTTCCTCCAATATATTTAAAGGGAGTAGCAGATGCCAACTGTCTTATAAAAATCCTGAGAGACGTTGGAGGACAGGACTCATTTACTTTAAAAAGCAGCGTCTCAAACGTTATCGTTTACCCGAATTCGCCTGCAACTTACAGGATATTTGTGCGGTGTCTTGAACAACACAACGCAAATTTTCATACATATCAACTGCCTTCGGAGAAACTTCCAAAGGTTGTTATACGCGGATTACATCCTTCTGCAAGAACAGAAGATATCCAAGAAGCTTTTCGTCAGTTAGGATACACTGCTGTTACAGTGACAAATGTACTATCTCGCCGAAAAGTAATTGTGAATGACAAACAAGAAGAAGAAATCATCCGAACACCTTTACCACTCTTTTTTGTAGAAATAAGCAGCGACACATACGACGAGAAGGTTTTTGATCTGAAATCTCTTCTTAGCTACAGAATTGTTATTGAAGAACCACGAAAGAAACGCAGTATACCACAGTGTACAAGATGCCAGTCGTTCGCTCACACCAAAACCTACTGTCGCCATCCATTTCGATGTGTACGTTGTGGTGAAGCGCATGATTCAAAAATCTGCACAAAAACTCGCACGACACCTGCAAGATGCGCTAATTGCCGGGGCACGCACCCTGCCAACTATAAAGGTTGTCAGGTGTACCAAACATTGCGCAATCAACGACAGCAAAGGACAGCGTCTTCTGCTCCAGCACAACCAGCAGCAACCACATCATTCAACCAGACAGACTTCCCTCCGCTACCAAACAACACAACAATCAACAACACAGCTTGGCAAAAATCTTCACAACCAGCTACAGCACGACAAAGAACATACAGCAACACTGAAGACATCAACACTAACCAGTCGTCCCAGTGGCCTCCTGTCGAGTCGCATTCACAGACATCAACTGATTTAGTAAGTTTAATCACAAATTTAAATAAACTCATCCAACCCCTTTTCAGTCTTCTTTCACAATTAACTAATCTTACACAGTCGCTCGCTCACACATATGCCAAATAACTTACTGACTTGTGGGTCCCTGTCAGTTCTTCTATGGAACGCAAATGGTCTCGCCCAGCACAGAAACGAACTAGACTTTACATTGCATGACAAACGTATTGACATAGCTTTAATTACGGAAACACACTTTACTTCACGAACTAGGTTCTTCATTCGAGATTACACAACATACAGAACGGATCATCCAGACAACACAGCTCACGGTGGTGTTGCAGTAATTATTAAATCATCTTTAACTCATTATCCCTGTCAAAACATTTCCACCCCTTGCATTCAATTCTCCTGCATCGTAGTAAAAACTCTTCATAAAAATATTACAATCGGTTCTGTTTATTGTCCTCCACGATTTGTTATCTCTCGAGCTATGTTTTCTGACTTCTTTACTAAACTTGGTTCGTGCTTCCTAGTCGGTGGTGACTTTAATGCCAAACATGTTCATTGGGGCTCTCGATTGAGCACTTCTCGAGGAAGAAATCTTTTTAGTAGTATAACTGTGAATAATGTACGTGCAATTTCTCCGAATTCTCCCACTTATTGGCCAACTTCCCCTAGAAAAATTCCGGACCTTCTTGACCTGTTCTTCCAAAAAGGCCTAACGAACGTTCCATACGACATTTCGTCTACACCGGACTTATCATCTGACCATTCTCCTGTGTATCTGTCGCTGTGGGCAGAACCCAGTTCCCAAACCAACCCAACCTTAGTCGCTGGAGAGACGAATTGGAATAACTTTCGTGAAAATTTAAACGCTTCGTTAAATATACCTATTTTACTGAAAACCGGAGAGGAGATAGAAAAGGCAATAGAATTCTTTAACGAAACTGTACAGCAGGCTGTATGGACCTCTTCAATCTGTAAACCTCCGAAATTGTACCCAATTTACCCACAATACATTAAAAATCTTATCACTGACAAACGGCGAGCCAGGAAAAGGTGGCAAAACACTCGATTGCTTGCTGACAAACGTATATTTACTAAATTAACTAATTTACTTAAGACTCAACTAAAACTTTTTCGAGATGATAAACGTGATGAACAAATCAGCCAACTTTCCAGTCGGGATGGTAGCTTGTGGAGGAAAACACGAGCTATGCTCCGACAGTCGCAAGTGCGTGTTCCAATACGTAACGAGGGGGAGCCGTGGAGAATCACAGACGAAGAGCAAGTAGATCTCTTTGCTGACCATTTAGAGCAGATATTCCAACCACATCAGGACTTAGCAGACGTCACACATGATGGTTATGTCCTACAATCCCTAGACACACCTTTGCCGGTTTCGCTTCCCCATGATCCAATTAAACCTTCTGAGATCAAACGCGAAATAGCCGGTTTAAAAACTGGAAAAGCCCCTGGATATGATCTTATATGCTCCGAAGTACTCAAAGAATTGCCTCGAAAGGGTATTGTATTTCTAACATGTTTATTTAATTCTATCTTTCGTACAGCAACCTTCCCTATACAGTGGAAGCATTCGCAAATTCGTATGATTTTAAAGCCTAATAAACCTCCCTCTGTTCCTTCATCGTACCGCCCAATTAGTCTCCTTCCACTGTGCTCCAAAATATTTGAAAAGATTTTACACAAACGGCTTTTAACTATTTTTCCACAACATGCCATCCCTGATCATCAATTTGGCTTTCGGTCAAACCATTCTACTATTCACCAATTACACCGTATTGTCGATATTTTAGCGTCATCATTAGAACGGAAATTGTATTCGGCTGGAATTTTTCTTGATGTCAGTCAGGCTTTCGACAAGGTCTGGCATAACGGTCTTTTATTTAAATTGAAATCTATTTTACCGTCTACGTACTATCTTGTAATCAAGTCTTTTCTTTCACATCGCTTCTTTTCTGTAAAATAAGGTTCTGCTGTATCTTCGTGTCGTCCAATAAATGCAGGAGTTCCCCAAGGTGCAGTTTTGTCACCCCTTTTGTACTCCATCTACGTATCCGATTTTCCTACCACACAACAAACTATAACTGCAACATTTGCCGATGACACAGCAATATTAGCCAGCGAAGCCAGGTGTGAAGACGTAACGCTTAATCTTCAACATCACATAAACACTGTACAACATTGGTGTAATACTTGGAAAATTAAACTTAATGCGGAAAAATCACAACACATTACATTTACTCTCAGACGACAAACTTGTCCCCCAGTTTATTTACACAATACACCGATCCCACAAAAAACCTCAGTGAAATACTTAGGACTGACACTAGACAGAAGACTGACATGGAATCCACATACTAGACTCAAAAGGCAATCTCTTAACGCGCGGTTAAAACTTCTCTACAGTCTTATTCACCATAAATCTCCTCTTCCAATTACTCAGAAACTTAACTGTTACAAGGTACTTCTTCGTCCTATTTGGACCTATGGTTCTGTGATCTACGGATCAGCTTAAGTATCTAACATAAAACGTATTCAGACATTCCAGAACAAAACTTTACGCATCATCACAGGCTTTCCAACATACGTTAGTAACAAAACATTACATAGAGACCTTAACATTGAAACGGTGGACGAAACAATAAAGAAACTATACAGTTTTCATAGCAAACTACACTATCACACAAATCCACAAATTCAGTCATTGTCCGCTCCTCACCTACCACACAACCCACTTAGAAGACTGAAAAGGCAATGGAATAGAGACCTTTTGTGAATCGTCCTGAGGGGTTGCCGCTGGGCGACTACCTCACACAAGTGACATCAAGACATTTATATAAAACTATTGACATTATAACTGCTGGTTGTGTTAACTTCTTACACAGTTGTAGTTTATTTTCTTAAATAAAGTCAAAAAAAAAAAAATATCTTGCAATTAATTGAAAATTATTTATTAAGATTATCAATTATGATGATTACTTTTAAAATTTATTTAAATTTTTCAACAATGCAATTATTAATAATTTGGTCTTCCATCAACGATCTAATGAATCATAGACTGCTTTTCTACAATAAGAAGACGTCGGACAGTTTATTTGTTAGTAAAAATTGCTCCTAGGGTATTCTCAAAGTGAAAATATAAGAGTAGTAGTGGTTGGCTAGTAATAATTTTTTTCCTCTAATTCTTTATTTAAAACTGTAAAATTTTACAACAAGCAAATGTGATGATTATGATCATTTTGATTGGTCTAGAGGTAAAGTCGTCGCCAATATCAGCATATTAACTGCTGATTTTCGGAGACGAAGTTTCCTGGTTCAAATCCTAGTAAAGGTAGTTAAGCAATTCCATGACCCAATGAGATGAGGATGATGTGTATGACGTGTAAATGAGACTGTGTAGTCTTGTACAGACCCAGGCCGACCATTCCTGAGAGAGTATGGTTAATTGAATCCCAACCATCAAAGTACACCGGTAACCACTGTCTAGTATTCAAATCCGTATAAAAGTAACTACCTTTACTAGGATTTTAACCAGGAACCTTCGTCTCCGAAAATCAGCTGTTAAACAGCTGATTTTAGCGACGACTTTACCTCTAGACCAATCCGGTGGGTTAACTAAAAACTAAGATTATTTTAATTCTAATGGTAACTAGAAAAAATGTATACTTATAATTAATTGAAAAATTACGGCTTATGATGATATAGTTAATACATTATATTTAATACATTATATTTGTAATACATTATATTTATTATGTACAACTCGTATTACATACAAATTAGCTGTAAAGGTGAGTAGCTGTACGTACAAATTAGCTGTAAGTACTTACAAAAGATACAGAAATAACGTTTAACAATACACAGTAATTCACAGTAACTTCGGCGTTTTCAAACCCACTGTTACAATTCACTTACTGGTCCATAGACAAAAATCTGGTGTGAAACACTCACACAACTTTCTCTTGCCAATGCAAATAATTAACAATAAACCTAACATTAGTATTAAAACATTAGAAATGAACAAAAAACTAACCTCAAAAAACATTATTGAAATACGTAAAATTAAAATCGACCTCGGTTTCGCTTAAAAATACGGAAAATCGCTCATTCACGTTAAACTAGGCACTATACAAAAAAATGCTTAAAATAAAAGTTGTAGATCTCTTAATTTCCTATAAATTTTATATTATACACTTTTGTCGTAAAGTGCATTCTAAGGCCGAAATCTTTAAAAAAATAGATTTTTTACACGTTTTCGTGAGAAAAAAACAGAAAATTGCTAATTACCGCTAAACTAAGCGTTATACAAAAAAATGTTTAAAATAAAAGTTGTAGAATTTTACATTCTCTACAACTTTTATTATACAACATTTTGCGCTAAAATGCATATTAAAGCCGCAATCTTAAAAAGAAAATGTTTTTACGTAAAAACAGCCTCACGCAGAATTTCAGCAAACATAGCGCCTACCCTATCTTGTAGAGAATAAAAAATTGAGTAAACCAGGCGATTTTAAAAAAAATCGTAGGACCAGTTTTTGAGAAAATCGCAAGAAAGTGAAAAATTATACGAATAAACTACTACTTCCGGTTGACCGATTTTGATGAAAATGTTCGTGTCGGGTCCGGTAGTGATATGTAACTTAAGGTTCAAGTTTCAAGTTCGTACGATGTTCCGTTCTTGAGATATTCTGTTCACACACAGACACACACACACATACAGACATACACACAGACCAATCGCTAAAAACATGTTTTTTGGGTTCAGGGGGTCTGAAAACGTATAGATCCGGTGAAAACTCGATTTCGAAAAATCGACATGAAAACAATACTTTCCTTCCTATATATTCATATAGGCAAGAGAAAGTAATAAATGTTTACAAGATACGGAGATATAGACATCCCTTTAATTCCAAAGAAATAGGTAAGTTGTACAAAACAAAATTATAATTTTTTGTTATTGTTTTAAAATGTTGTCATTTATTTCCTTCAATCTAACATACAAAACTTAAAGTACAGAGCAAGAAAAGTTTTATTGTTCTCTTTTACTTACAAACTATATTTTTAAAAATGGTTACAACATCTGTACACGTATCTAGGTTAACAATTTTCAATCTTGATAAATTTAAAACTTTATTTTTCTAGTATTTGTAAGTAAAAAGACGTTTATGTCTCTATAAATGTGTCATAATAACTTGGTTTTTTTTGTTAAATAATAATAATTTTTATGTCATTACGTAGTTACTGTACTTCAAATTTAAATCTTATTTCAATACTTTTACTAAGCTTAGAAATGTATAAATACAACATTAAGAAATTCCTTGTTGGTGATGATAAAAGTCTCATTCTTAAGAAAATTTCTTAAATTTATTTTGTGAAATCTATTTTTAAAATTTAAATTTTTAAAGTGTCATTAGTTTATTATTTTTATTCAATTTCTTACATTTCATTAATGAACGTATGACAAAGTTTTGTAGTCGTTAAAGGTTTTTCAATTTTTTTTTTCTTCCTATGGCATTCAGATATACGGAAGTGCCAGCTCGACAACGTTAAAGAAAGTACAAGTATGTCAGTCCAAACTGCTTCGCATGATCACCAATGCTCCGTACTACGTGTCAAATTCAACACTTCATACTGACCTACAAATACCTTACGTTACCGAAACAGTGAAAAGGTTGTACGCGAGGTTTCATTCAAAATTGAACGGCCACCGTAACCCGCTTGTAAGGGGAATTCTGATCAATCCTCGGCTCGCCAGACCACTAAAAAGAAGATGGAGCAGAGACCTGCTGAGATGACACCATTCCACTACTTTCCACCATTTCACCACTCTGTGCTACTGTTATCCCCATCATTTATCATCTAATTTCTTAGTTTTAATATTTGTTAATTTGTTACGTCTATTTGCTGTGTTTGTTACTATTTGTATGTTTTTTATTTTTTGAACCCAAAATGAATGTCAATGGACATGTAATTTTATCCTACAATCACTGTGATTTATATTACTCTGTGCTAAAATTTGGTCGTTGTATTGTTATTGTACAGTTCCAAATAAATAATAAAAGAAAAAAAAAAAAAAAAAATTTTTTTTCTTATAATTTTTCTAATATCACCATTGCTCCCTTTAAGGGCAGAAGGCACGAGGGTTTTAACTCAAAATTTCGGTTTTTTGGTTTTTTATGTTTTATTAATAGTTTAGGCCTAGATCTACCAGAAAAAACATTAAATTACTTCAAAAAAATATTTTTTTATGAAAAAATTAAGTTTTCATCAAGTTTACACAGAAAAATTATCATGTTACCATGAACGAATATTTTTCACAATTTTATACTGCTCGTTTTAATGCAAAGAGAATTTTAGTTTTTAAAATATCTGCAGCACTGTTTTTTGTATTCTCAGCTGTTGATTCAGCTTTCTAAACAACTGTTGGTGGGAAATTGACTTGTTTGTGTACCTTTTGATTTTGGTTTGCGCCTTCTTGTTTCTTGCGTTTTCCCGTAAATTTAGATTTTAACACTAGTACATTTTTCTCAGAAATTAATAAACCTACCAGGCTGAAATTTTTACCAATTAATTATTTTGTATATCCACATATACCAACATTTTTATGATTTCCTCAGGTGCTCCAAAAATTAGTAATACACAAAAAACGTAGAAAACAATTTGTAAAAATTTTATGTTATTCGTAATTTAAAAAAAATGGTATGGTTCAAAGATTAAATTGAAAAAATGCTAGTAGCTCGAGAAGGAACCCGAAACCTATGGTGTGTAAAGTTTAATTTCCCTATCTTTTACCAATCCTATGAAAAATGTACCTAAAAATCTGGTGTGAAACACTCACACAACTTTCTCTTGCCAATGCAAATGATTAATAATCAACCTAACATTATTAATAAAATATTAGAAATAAACAAAAACTAACCTCAAAAACATAACCTTATTTTAATCATGAGTGAATGACGCAAAATGACAATCGAACTCAGTTTGGCTTAAAAATACGGAAAATCACGCTTTCACGCTAAACTAGGCTCTGTAGAGAAAAATGCTATAAACAAAAGTTGTAGATCTTTTAATTTTCTATAACTTTTATTATATACACTTTTGTCGTAAAATGCATACTAAGACCGAAATGTTAAAAAAATCGATTTTTCTCACGTTTTCGTGAGAAAAAAAACAGAAAATCGCAAATTACCGCTAAACTAAGCATTATACAAAAAAATGTTTGAAATAGAAGTTGTAGGTTTTTAAATTCTCTACAACTTTTATTATATAACATTTTGCGCTAAAATGCATATTAAAGCTGCAATCTTAAAAAGAAAATGTTTTTACGTAAAAACAGCCTCACGCAGAATTTCAGCAAACATGGCGCCTACCCTATCTTGTAGAGCATAAAAAGTGTAGTAAACCAGGCGATTTTTAAAAAAACCGTAGGACCAGTTTTTGAGAAAATTGCAAAAAAGTGAAAAATTATTCGAATAAACTACTACTTCCGGTTGACCGATTTTGATGAAAATGTTCGTGTCGCGTCTGGTAGTGGTATGTAAGTTAAGTTTCAAGTTTCAAGTTCGTACGATGTTCCGTTCTTGAGATATTCTGTTCACACGCACACACACACACGCACACACACACACACACACACACACACACACACACACACACACACACACACACACACACACACACACACACACACCAATCGCTAAAAACATGTTTTTTGGGTTCAGGGGGTCTGAAAACGTATAGATCCGGTGAAAACTCGATTTCGAAAAATCGACATGAAAACAATACTTTCCTTCCTATATATTCATATAGGCAAGAGAAAGTAAAAATAGCTAATTTAACATTGGTGGGATACAAAGTACAGTCTCCCCTTAATTAGGTACTGTGCTCTCAGCTAACACAGTTTCCGACTACTGAAGGAGGAAAGCCAACAGTACTTCCGTCAAGGGGGCACACCCCAAACCACACAGAGCGTGCCCATAAATCTGCAGTTTAAGCTACCTTATCCTAGGTAACGGGCGCTGGGTGTAGCACCTCCGTGTGCTATTCGTAGTAGTTGGTTGTGCGCAGTACATCCGTGTGTGGTAGAGCCACGTGCAAAGCATTTAGCGGCGTAACGAGCTCGACGGCGACTCGTCCAACGTTTACACGAGTACTGAGGGGAGTGGGGCGCCCTGCGGACGTGACACACCCACTCATTTGGGTTGGCCTCTCAGGGGCTGGGGCTTTCCTAGATAGCTCTCCGGAGCCACTCATCATCATCATCATCAACTATACGGCCTAGGCTTTACCCAGCCTGTTCCGTTGCAATGGTAGTTGTTTTCTTCTTTTGTTGCTTTCTTTTGAAATTGTCATTTGTTAAAAGATTGTATATTTTAAAAGTATACTTTGTAATTTAGTAAAATTCATCATCGAAACCTGCGTCTATACATAAATTATTGCTCCTAATTAGAAAGTTCGAGTCCATTCCGATCGATGCGTTCCTACAGTTGGTCCTTCCATCGCTTCCTCGGTCTCCCAATTCTTCTTCTTCCTCTCGCTCTATAGCGCCACAAAAACTTGGGTATCCTACTCTCCTCCATTCTCTCTACATGTTCCCTCCAACTGTTCCTATATTTCCTGATAATATCGCTTCCGGAGCCACTATGCTGCTTAAATTCCACTCGGAATGGGCGTGGCTGGCCGAGTGGTGTCCGGTAACGGATAGGCAAACACGCAAGTACTTCCGACAAGGCCTACATACATTTGTCGACACTGAAGAGGGCTATTAGCCGTCCTTCTGGCTACTATATTCAAGGTCTTTGTCAGCATCTAAGAAAATTGGTATTTACATTCAAGAAACTTAGAGGAATACTGTATATGGATACATTGAAAATTGTTTCCTTATCTATTGTGGAGTCGGCGCTAACGTACGGAATAATAATATGACGTTGTACAGACTTATCTTCTTTGAACTCCATACAGAAGGTGCAAATGTTGAGTTTACGAATAATTAATAAAATACGTCCATCGGAGCAGCTTTTTCAAGAATTCAACGTATATGATATCTTACAAATATTTGCAAGAGAAGCACTTATTTTCGCTTATAAAAATAAAAACATTTTTACTACAAGAGCACACCATTTTAATACAAGGAACAAGGATCTCTTACTTTTACACAAGGCCTCAAAAACTTTATACCGAAGGCATTTCTGCTACTCAATCTCCTCCCATTACAAATTAAAAATATGCCAGACATCGTAAGGTATAAAAAATAACTAACCATTTGGCTATGGAAGTAGGGAGAGAAGCCATAGAAACAATAAATTGTTACTCCAGGAAACAAATAATTTTGTGAGCTCGTCTACCGGTTTCGATAATTAGTTTTCTATTTGTAAATAAATTCTTTTGTTGTACTCATTTCATATTTTATTATGTTTGTTTTTTCATTTCCGCATATACCAACATTTTTATGATTTCCTCAGGTGCTCCAAAAATTAGTAATACACAAAAAAACGTAGAAAACAATTTTTAAAAATTTTATGTTATTTGTAATTTAAAAAAAAATGGTATGGTCCAAAGATTAAATTTAAAAAATGCTAGTAGCTCGAGAAGGAACCCGAAACCTATGGTGTGTAAAGTTTAATTTCCCTATATTTATATATAAATATTATATTATATATTATAAAAACCTATTATTATTATATACATAAATATATTTATATTTATTATATAATTGTGTTGAGGTCATCAGCTAAAAGGCTGGTTTGAACCTGTAGAGGTTTTACTAAGTAAAACGAGGAATAGGTGGTTTACCATTGTCTTCTTTATTGAATGAAAAATTACGCTTATCAGCATGCCGGGCCCTCTGAAAATCACATATTTTCCACTCTGCAAATGACACCTTCACTTCATTCACCACAGGGTCTGGCTGTATAATGAAATTCATTACTTTCAGCGGAGATCTCCTAATAAGTGCCTTTTATACCTATAACTTACCTCTTCTGTTATTAAATGATTCAGTTACTTAATTGGGTGACCATGTGATAAGAAACAGAACTATTTATTTTAGCCCTGCAACAAACAGATTGAGTGTAAATAATTTGACACTCCACCTGTCTGTTATGGCCAGATTATACAGAGTGTCTCACGAGTAACCCGACAAACTTCTAAGGTGGTTTCCCCTCATCAAAATAATGAAAAAAGTTTATAAACATGGGTCCGGAAACGCTTTGTTAGCGAGTTATGGCTAGCGAAAGATTTCGCCCTGGGTTCAGAACATACGCCTAAATAAAGTCATCCTAGAAGTCTAGGAACCCAATTTTATGTGTAGATTTGATGGTTTCTTATGTATTTCGACCCAGAAAATTGAATAAAATAAGTTCCAGAACCATATCTTCAGCAGTTTTTGTAATATCCAATGAAAAACGGACAAATCTGTGCATAAAAATATGTTTTTTTAGGTTTCAAATTTCAGTTCAAATTTAATAACGCTTAATAACAATATACAAAATAATTAAACTTACTATTATAAATTAAATAATCAAAATGATTAAATTTTGAAAAGGCTTACTACTTAGGAGTGGTGTCCTCCTTTAACGTGTAACGTCATTTTTACTTTCTCTTGCCTATATGAATATATAGGAAGGAAAGTATTGTTTTCATGTCGATTTTTCGAAATCGAGTTTTCACCGGATCTATACGTTTTCAGACCCCCTGAACCCAAAAAACATGTTTTTAGCGATTGGTCTGTGTGTGTGTCTGTGTGTGTGTGTGTGTGTGTGTGTGTGTGTGTGTGGGTGTGTGTGTGTCTGTGTGTGAACAGAATATCTCAAGAACGGAACATCGTACGAACTTGAAACTTGAAACTTAAGTTACATACCACTACCGGACGCGACACGAACATTTTCATCAAAATCGGTCAACCGGAAGTAGTAGTTTATTCGTATAATTTTTCAGTTTTTTGCGATTTTCTCAAAAACTAGTCCTACGATTTTTTTTAAAATCGCCTATTTTACTCAATTTTTTATTCTCTACAAGATAGGGTAGGCGCCATGTTTGCTGAAATTCTCGGTGAGGCTGTTTTCACGTAAAAACGTTGTTTTTTTAAGATTACGGCTTTAATATAAATTTTAGCGCAAAAACTTATATAATAAAAGTTGTAGAGAATTTAAAAACCTACAACTTCTGTTTCAAACATTTTTTTGTATAACGCTTAGTTTAGCGGTAATTTGCGATTTTCTGTTTTTTTTCTCACGAAAACGTGAGAAAAATCGATTTTTTTAACATTTCGGTCTTAGTATGCATTTTACGACAAAAGTGTATATAATAAAGGTTATAGAAAATTAAAAGATCTACAACTTTTGTTTAGAGCATTTTTCTCTACAGAGCCTAGTTTAGCGTGAAAGCGTGATTTTCCGTATTTTTAAGCCAGACTGAGGTTGATTTTCATTTTGAGTGTTTCACTCATGATTAAAATAAGGTTAAGTTTATTGAGGTTAGTTTTTTGTTTATTTCTAATATTTTATTACTAATGTTAAATTATATTGTAAATTATTTGCATTGGCAAGAGAAAGTTGTGTGAGTGTTTCACACCAGATTTTTAAATATAGATGCATATTATATGCATATTTGCTGGTTGCGCAAAACCGCACAGTTGTAAATAAAAATAAATAACGTGAAAAAAATTATAAATACATTTTTTAGAAATTTAAAAACCAATTAAGATTTAATTATTGATTCAGAATAATATAGATCAAAAGAGGTGAATTTTATCCAATAGAAATACAATCTACAATATTTTAGTAGGAATTAAATTCAGTTTAAGCTAAAAGTTTGTTATATCATTTTATTAATTAATTTAGTTTGCCATTTAATTGTAATTCATTAGTAGTTTAAACATTCGTAATTTATTATCTTCTATTAAAATCATAGTATTAATATAATTAATATGTATTTATTAACATTATTATAACAATAATAATAGTAATTATTATTATTAATAATATTACTATTATTATAATATTATAATAAATAAAATGTTGCAAGTTTAAAAGAAGTGTCTGTATCATTTTATTATAACGAAATCCCGAAAGATCCTGAATTAAACGTTAAAATGCTGTGACAGATCGTAGAAAGGGATGGTTCGCGTAGGTTCTAGTACTCATTCATAAAAATTGTAATGAGACAATAAGAGAGTGAAAAATCTGGTGTGAAACACTCACACAACTTTCTCTTGCCAATGCAAATAATTAACAATAAACCTAACATTAGTATTAAAACATTAGAAATGAACAAAAACTAACCTCAAAAACATAACCTTATTTTAATCATGAGTGAATGACGCAAAATGACAATCGAACTCAGTTTGGCTTAAAAATACGGAAAATCACGCTTTCACGCTAAACTAGGCTCTGTAGAGAAAAATGCTCTAAACAAAAGTTGTAGATCTTTTAATTTTCTATAAATTAAATTATATACACTTTTGTCGTAAAATGCATACTAAGACCGAAATGTTAAAAAAATCGATTTTTCTCACGTTTTCGTGAGAAAAAAAAACAGAAAATCGCAAATTACCGCTAAACTAAGCGTTATACAAAAAAATGTTTGAAACAGAAGTTGTAGGTTTTTAAATTCTCTACAACTTTTATTATATAAGTTTTTGCGCTAAAATTTATATTAAAGCCGTAATCTTAAAAAAACAACGTTTTTACGTAAAAACAGCCTTACCGAGAATTTCAGCAAACATGGCGCCTACCCTATCTTGTAGAGAATAAAAAATTGAGTAAAATAGGCGATTTTAAAAAAAATCGTAGGACCAGTTTTTGAGAAAATCGCAAAAAACTGAAAAATTATACGAATAAACTACTACTTCCGGTTGACCGATTTTGATGAAAATGTTCGTGTCGCGTCCGGTAGTGGTATGTAACTTAAGTTTCAAGTTTCAAGTTCGTACGATGTTCCGTTCTTGAGATATTCTGTTCACACACAGACACACACACACACAGACACACACACAGACCAATCGTTAAAAACATGTTTTTTGGGTTCAGGGGGTCTGAAAACGTATAGATCCGGTGAAAACTCGATTTCGAAAAATCGACATGAAAACAATACTTTCCTTCCTATATATTCATATAGGCAAGAGAAAGTAAAAAAGAATAATAGTAACAATAAGTGACAATAGGACAATAATGACAATAAAGGTATGCCTATTCATAAAAATTATTTAACACATTGACTGCTA
Organism: Catonia carolina; assembly: GCA_035578175.1. NCBI lineage: Eukaryota > Metazoa > Arthropoda > Insecta > Hemiptera > Achilidae > Catonia > Catonia carolina. Next base: position 5,534,323 of record JAQMRL010000003.1, read on the forward strand.
TGTGACCCAAATATGTGCCACACTTGTCTTTGAAAATAAGCCACGTGCATAAAAAATGAGTCACAGTACATGACTTATTTTTAAGCCGTGTATTGTGGTTTCAAAAGCTATGGCTTCAGAGAGAGAGTGACATTGTACACTTAAGACTGTTTAAACACTTGGCCTTTTTTTTAAATAATAGGATATTGCGTATACAGGTAGTTTTCCTGGTTGTCCTGTACTAGAATGCTGCTATTATTTTAAAATTTTTTTATTTATTTTGCTTATTTTGTTTGGGGAAATATTCTAAAACTTTGTAACTTAACCCAGTTGTTTATTACATTTTTTATTGTGACACAAAAAGGGATCACATGGCTCTGAAATGTAAAATCATTCCAGCAGGCCATGTCACCCAAAAGTTTGTCACAACTTTATTATAAAAAAAAAACAAATAGTTGTTATTAAATAAATTAACCCACCGGGTTGGTCTAGAGGTAAAGTCGTCGCCAAAATCAGCTGTTTAACAGCTGATTTTCGGAGACGAAGGTTCCTGGTTCAAATCCTAGTAAAGGTAGTTACTTTTATACGGATTTAAATGCTAGACAGTGGTTACCGGTGTACTTTGATGGTTGGGGTTCAATTAACCATACACTCTCAGGAATGGTCGACCTGAGTCTATACAAGACTACACCTCATTTACACGTCATACACATCATTTTCATCTCATTGGGTCATGGGGTTGCTTATTGTTCTCAATTGAACAGATTGCAACGTACACATATTAGGAATAAACAAAAGTAAAATAAAATAAATTAAGTAAAATAAGAAGACAAATGAATAAAATGTGAAAAAATTAAAACAGTACAAAGGCTCAGCTGTAAGTGTCACAAAATTTAGTGTGGCAGTCAACATGTTAATAGGACTGCGCTATTGTATGTGATAAAAGGTAACAGCTTCTATTTACAAAAGACCTATTGTTAGCTTGTTTACTGTGAATTTTTCTAGCACTCATTTATAAACGGTTATTTTTTTGTACTTTATTCCCTGCTTTACTAGAATGATCTTTTTGAATGAGTATAAAAGAGACCCCCGAGCGCGGTCAGAGTTAGTATTCATTTGATCTTTGACGAGTGGCTACGGGTGTTATTCAGGTTAACGGTTCCAAGCATTGTGTTGGTCAACGATTGTTATACTGTCTTTGTTCGTGTGTGTATTTGGAAAAGTTATTGTGTATCGATATTAAATTCAGTTGTTGTGTATTCAGTTTCAGGATTTCAGTGGGAGGTCAAGTAATAGAAGTGGTACGGAATTTCAAGTACTTGGGGGAGGTATTGAACATGAGTTGCAATGACAGGGAAGCATGGGCGGAAAGGACCAAAAAGTTAATGAGAGCTCAGTTCATCACCCACACCACATACAACAAGAAGTCAATGTCGGTAAATACAAAGGTAAGACATTACAAAACGGTAATACAACCTGCAGTGACTTACTGTGGAGAGACCCTAACAAAACTGTCACAAGAAACTAAAACCCACAGAATCCTGACGTTAGAACGAAGAATCCTTAGAACCTGTATTGGTAAGAGAATATACAAAGATAATAGTTGGAGACTGCTACCAAATAATGAAGTCTATAAAATTTCGGAGCCAATACTAGACACAATTAGGAAAAAACGAATCTCCTTTTTGGGCCATATCCTTAGAACACCGGAAAACAGAGTACTTAGACGACTTATTGAAAGTGTCTGGGATTTTAAAATCGGTTTGAACTGGACGAAGGAGGTCAAGGAGGACTTGGAAAGGTTTGGGTTGACGCTGGAGGATGTGAGGTTCAAGTCTGAAAGTTATAGAAAGTTGAAGGATCTGGCTTTGGAACCGGAAACCAAGACTAGAAGAGTGCAGAAGGTGACGGAAGAACTCCGGGCTCAGAGATCACAAAGAATGAGGGAATACTGGGCTCAGAGATCGAAGTAGAGTCTTTCATGTTGTGGCTGAAGTGGTCCATTGTGGCCTCACAAGTAAAAAAAAAAAAAAAAAAAAAAATTGATTGTAAGTAGTGCTAAGTAAATTATTAAATTATCTATTGTATTAATTTATTATAATTAGTTTATTATTTATTTTGTAATTCGTTTAGTGTAATAAATATTTGTAATTATAAACTTTAGTGTATTAATAATTATTTAATAACCTAGATCCCGAAACGGACCATAGCGATAAGTGTCACAATATTATATTTTCATTATATATTTTTATTATCGTAGTATTATAATAAATAAAAGGAAATTTCTGAGATAATGAGGAAGAGAAGAGTTGGGTTCTTTGGACATCTTAGGAGACTGCCAGAATCCAGATTTACCAGACAGGTACTGGATTTCTTTTTGAAAACCAAAGTCAAGTACGCCTGGTTTGAGGAAGTTCAACAGGATCTGCAGGACCTGGATATCTCAGAGGCACAGATTTTGAACAGAGAAGAAGGATATAAGATCAAAAATCCAAACACGAAATTTCCAGAAGTACCTAAAAGGCAGACAAACAGACATTGGACTGTGGAGGATAGGGCGAGAGTGTCGCAGAGGATGAAGAACTACTGGGCAAATAAGAGGAATAACTAGGGATCTTCTATAAATCGATTAATTTTGCTCCAATGAGGGCCTAAAAAAAAAAAAAATAAATAAAATGTTGCAAGTTTAAAAGAAGTGTCTGTATCATTTTATTATAACGAAATCCCGAAAGATCCTGAATTAAAGAGAAATATCTTGTTTGTTAATGTTGCAGTTCAAAAACAAAAAGATTCTCGTACTCGGTAATAATACAAGTATTTTTATGTGAGGATTATTTCCTGACTGGGGGGGGGGGGGATTCTTTCGAAAATACCTTATTAAAAATCTTTATTAGACCTGTAATTGGTGTAAGAATGAAATGGAACTTGTTAGTAAAGAAGCGGATTACTTTACTAAGTCTTTAAATTTGTACTGCAACGTTTATAATGATATAGTCGCCATTATCATTTCATAAAAAGACGTTTAGAAAAAATGTATCAATAGGCAAATGAAAACTTAAAGAACATCAAGAGTTTTCATGTTAATTTTTTTAAAATTTTTAATTGAGTGATTTTTAATTTGCATTATCATTAAAACTGGATAAAAAATTCCTTTCATGAGACGAAAGCCTCATGTCTCATGGAAATTTATAAAAACGCTTACCTTTGTTTATGGCAAAAACAAAGTGGCACGATGGTTTTAACTCAAAATTTCGATTTTTGGTTTTTACTTTCTCTTGCCTATATGAATATATAGGAAGGAAAGTATTGTTTTCAAGTCGATTTTTCGAAATCGAGTTTTCACCGGATCTATACGTTTTCAGACCCCCTGAACCCAAAAAACATGTTTTTAGCGATTGGTCTGTGTGTGTGTCTGTGTGTGTGTCTGTGTGTCTGCGTGTGAACAGAATATCTCAAGAACGGAACATCGTACGAACTTGAAACTTGAAACTTAAGTTACATACCACTACCGGACGCGACACGAACATTTTCATCAAAATCGGTCAACCGGAAGTAGTAGTTTATTCGTATAATTTTTCAGTTTTTTGCGATTTTCTCAAAAACTGGTCCTACGATTTTTTTAAAATCGCCTATTTATTCAATTTTTTATTCTCTACAAGATAGGGTAGGCGCCATGTTTGCTGAAATTCTCGGTGAGGCTGTTTTCACGTAAAAACGTTGTTTTTTTAAGATTACGGCTTTAATATAAATTTTAGCGCAAAAACTTATATAATAAAAGTTGTAGAGAATTTAAAAACCTACAACTTTTATTTCAACATTGTTTTGTATAACGCTTAGTTTAGCGGTAATTTGCGATTTTCTGTTTTTTTCTCACGAAAACGTGAGAAAAATCGATTTTTTTAACATTTCGGTCTTAGTATGCATTTTACGACAAAAGTGTATATAATTAAATTTATAAAAAATTAAAAGATCTACAACTTTTGTTTAGAGCATTTTTCTCTACAGAGCCTAGTTTAGCGTGAAAGCGTGATTTTCCATATTTTTAAGCCAAACTGAGTTCGATTGTCATTTTGCGTCATTCACTCATGATTAAAATAAGGTTATGTTTTTGAGGTTAGTTTTTGTTCATTTCTAATATTTTATTACTTATGTTAAATTATATTGTAAATTATTTGCATTGGCAAGAGAAAGTTGTGTGAGTGTTTCACACCAGATTTTTTATGTTTTTCAGTAGTTCAGGCCTAGATCTACCAGAAAAAAACATAAATAACGTCAAAAAAAATTTTTTATGAAAAAATTAAGTTTTCATCAAGTTTACACAGAAAAATTATCATGTTACCATGAACGAATATTTTTCACAATTTTATACTGCTCGTTTTAATGCAAAGAGAATTTTAGTTTTTAAAATATCTGCAGCACTGTTTTTTGTATTCTCAGCTGTTGATTCAGCTTTCTAAACAACTGTTGGTGGGAAATTGACTTGTTTGTGTACCTTTTGATTTTGGTTTGCGCCTTCTTGTTTCTTGCGTTTTCCCGTAAATTTAGATTTTAACACTAGTACATTTTTCTCAGAAATTAATAAACCTACCAGGCTGAAATTTTTACCAATTAATTATTTTGTATATCCACATATACCAACATTTTTATGATTTCCTCAGGTGCTCCAAAAATTAGTAATACACAAAAAACGTAGAAAACAATTTGTAAAAATTTTATGTTATTCGTAATTTAAAAAAAATGGTATGGTTCAAAGATTAAATTGAAAAAATGCTAGTAGCTCGAGAAGGAACCCGAAACCTATGGTGTGTAAAGTTTAATTTCCCTATCTTTTACCAATCCTATGAAAAATGTACCTAAAAATCTGGTGTGAAACACTCACACAACTTTCTCTTGCCAATGCAAATGATTAATAATCAACCTAACATTATTAATAAAATATTAGAAATAAACAAAAACTAACCTCAAAAACATAACCTTATTTTAATCATGAGTGAATGACGCAAAATGACAATCGAACTCAGTTTGGCTTAAAAATACGGAAAATCACGCTTTCACGCTAAACTAGGCTCTGTAGAGAAAAATGCTATAAACAAAAGTTGTAGATCTTTTAATTTTCTATAACTTTTATTATATACACTTTTGTCGTAAAATGCATACTAAGACCGAAATGTTAAAAAAATCGATTTTTCTCACGTTTTCGTGAGAAAAAAAACAGAAAATCGCAAATTACCGCTAAACTAAGCATTATACAAAAAAATGTTTGAAATAGAAGTTGTAGGTTTTTAAATTCTCTACAACTTTTATTATATAAGTTTTTGCGCTAAAATTTATATTAAAGCCGTAATCTTAAAAAAACAACGTTTTTACGTGAAAACAGCCTCACCGAGAATTTCAGCAGACATGGCGCCTACCCTATCTTGTAGAGAATAAAAAATTGAGTAAAATAGGCGATTTTAAAAAAAATCGTAGGACCAGTTTTTGAGAAAATCGCAAAAAACTGAAAAATTATACGAATAAACTACTACTTCCGGTTGACCGATTTTGATGAAAATGTTCGTGTCGCGTCCGGTAGTGGTATGTAACTTAAGTTTCAAGTTTCAAGTTCGTACGATGTTCCGTTTTTGAGATATTCTGTTCACACACACACACACAGACACACAGACACACACACAGACCAATCGCTAAAAACATGTTTTTTGGATTCAGGGGGTCTGAAAACGTATAGATCCGGTGAAAACTCGATTTCGAAAAATCGACATGAAAACAATACTTTCCTTCCTATATATTCATATAGGCAAGAGAAAGTAAAAATAGCAAATTTTAGGTATACAAAGGTATACAAAGTACAGTATCCCCTTAAGAAGAATCGAATGACACTATTTTTGTTACCAAATTCAAACTTTGATTTCTTGACTTCCGGTTTCGGAACACTTCCGATAGAAACCGGAACTTCACACCAAATCCATCTCCACTAACTTTTTGTGTAGATTACAAATCCGAAAATTATTTGTGGCTATCTTTTGTAGTTTCTGACTTTGATTTTTGACTTCCTGTTTTGGGCCACTTCCGGTAAAAATCCGGAATTTCAAATCCAGCTAAGCCCTACAACCTTTTTGTGTAAATTACGAATCCGAAAACAGTTTTTACTTTCTCTTGCCTATATGAATATATAGGAAGGAAAGTATTGTTTTCATGTCGATTTTTCGAAATCGAGTTTTCACCGGATCTATACGTTTTCAGACCCCCTGAACCCAAAAAACATGTTTTTAGCGATTGGTCTGTGTGAGTGTCTGTGTGTGTGTGTGTGTGTGTGTGTCTGTGTGTGTGTGTGTGTGTGTCTGTGTGTGAACAGAATATCTCAAGAACGGAACATCGTACGAACTTGAAACTTAAGTTACATACCACTATCGGACCCGACACGAACATTTTCATCAAAATCGGTCAACCGGAAGTAGTAGTTTATTCGTATAATTTTTCACTTTTTTGCAATTTTCTCAAAAACTGGTCCTACGATTTTTTTTAAAATCGCCTATTTTACTCAATTTTTTATTCTCTACAAGATAGGGTAGGCGCCATGTTTGCTGAAATTCTCGGTGAGGCTGTTTTCACGTAAAAACGTTGTTTTTTTAAGATTACGGCTTTAATATAAATTTTAGCGCAAAAACTTATATAATAAAAGTTGCAGAGAATTTAAAAACCTACAACTTTTATTTCAAACATTTTTTTGTATAACGCTTAGTTTAGCGGTAATTTGCGATTTTCTGTTTCTTTTCTCACGAAAACGTGAGAAAAATTGATTTTTTTAACATTTCGGTCTTAGTATGCATTTTACGACAAAAGTGTATATAATAAAAGTTATAGAAAATTAAAAGATCTACAACTTTTGTTTAGAGCATTTTTCTCTACAGAGCCTAGTTTAGCGTGAAAGCGTGATTTTCCGTATTTTTAAGCCAAACTGAGTTCGATTGTCATTTTGCGTCATTCACTCATGATTAAAATAAGGTTATGTTTTTGAGGTTAGTTTTTGTTTATTTCTAATATTTTATTAATAATGTTAGGTTTATTATTAATCATTTGCATTGGCAAGAGAAAGTTGTGTGAGTGTTTCACACCAGATTTTTTGCTTTCTTTTTTAGTTTCTGACATGTGGGTGTGACAGGCGGACGGACTAAAGAAAATGATAGATGACAATTTAAAAAAATACCACCAATAAATGTTAAGACTACCATTGGTAGTCTTCATTACCTAGTGATTAACGTGCTACGCTAGAAAACGGAGGTCCCTGGTTCGACTCCCGGCTAAGGTCTGGAAAATTATTGCATATGTAGAATCACCGTTTCTTAAATAAAAATAGTTGATAATGACTGTGATTGACTCTTGACAATGACTGTGTTAATGCTAGTGTGATTTTAACTCAAGTAAAAAAACATAGTTTACAATAATTAAACAATAAGTACGAAACTTTGAAAATGGTATAAATTTCATCAGGATTTCTTGTCAAACAATAGCTAAATATTATAACTTTCTCAGGAGAAATTATGTTTTTTTTTACTTTCTCTTGCCTATATGAATATATAGGAAGGAAAGTATTGTTTTCATGTCGATTTTTCAAAATCAAGTTTTCACCGGATCTACACGTTTTCAGACCCCCTGAACCCAAAAAACATGTTTTTAGCGATTGGTCTGTGTGTGTGTCTGTGTGTGTGTGTGTCTGTGAGTGTGTGTGTGTGTGTACAAAATATCTTAAGAACGGAACATCGTACGAACTTGAAACTTGAAACTTAAGTTACATACCACTATCGGACCCGACACGAACATTTTCATCAAAATCGGTCAACCGGAAGTAGTAGTTTATTCGTATAATTTTTCACTTTTTTGCAATTTTCTCAAAAACTGGTCCTACGATTTTTTTTAAAAATCGCCTGGTTTACTTAATTTTTATTCTCTACAAGATAGGGTAGGCGCCATGTTAGTTGAAATTCTTGGTGAGGCTGTTTTCACGTAAAAACTTTGTTTTTTTAAGATTACGGCTTTAATATGCATTTCAGCGCAAAAATGTATATAATAAAAGTTGTAGACAATTTTAAATCCTTCAACTTGTATTTCAAACATCTTTTTGTATAACGCTTAGTTTAGCGGTAATTAGCGATTTTCTGTTTTTTTCTCACGAAAACGTGTGAAAAATCGATTTTTTAAAGATTTCGGCTTTAGTACGTATTTTACGACAAAAGTGTCTATAATAAATTTTATAGGAAATTAAAAGATCTACAACTTTTATTTAAAGCATTTTTCTCTACAGAGCCTAGTTTAGCGTGAAAGTGTGATTTTCCGTTTTTTTTAAGACAAATTGAGTTCGATTTTCATTTTGCGTCATTCACTCATGATTAAAATGAGGTTATGTTTTTGAGGTTAGTTTTTGTTTATTTCTAATATTTTATTAATAATGTTAGGTTTATTATTAATTATTTGCATTGGCAAGAGAAAGTTGTGTGAGTGTTTCACACCAGATTTTTTACTTTATTTTGCCCTATATGAAGGTAAGGAAAGTATTGTTTTTATGTGAATTTTTAGAAATCGAATTTTCACCAAAAATACACGATTTCAGGCCCCCTAAACAAAACAAAAACACGTTTTTAGTGATTGGTGTGTGTGTGCGCGTGCGCGTGCGTGCGCGCGTGCGTGCGTGTGTGTGTGTGTGTGTCTGTATCGGTGCGTGAAAAAATATCTCAAGAACGGAATACAGAAGAAATCTAAAACTTATAACTTAAGTTAGATACCACTACAGGGCCAGATTTTTTAATCTGAAATCGGTGCCCTGAAATATATATTGTACGTTGATGCGACTATAAAAAATGACTATGAAAAACTAATACGTTTTTTTATAATACTTACTAGAATAACTGTTAGTATTTGGTTTTTTAATTATTTTGTTACATTAAAATAATACTCGTACATCCGTTTTAAACATTAAATTATATAATATTTAAAAACAAATACCAATGTTTTATCAGACAGTATTTAGAATTGGTGCATTAAAATGAAAAGTAGAGATTAAATAAATCATATTATTTAATCAATATAATGTTGGGTTAATATTTCATCAGTATTTGCAATCGTTAACTAATGTTTGCAATATTTACTTTTACATGTTTATATATACAGGGTGATTCAAAACTATACGGCAATCTCTTGGGATCTCATTCTATAGCTAAAAAAAAGTACATATAAACATATGCCTGAAAACGCTTAGTTAGCGAGTTATGGCTAGCGAAAAATTTCACCTAGAATTATGTACCCTCGGTGAAGAAAGGCCGTATAAAAATGTTAAAGATCGTTACAAAGATACAAATACGATTGTTTCTTATGTTTTTTAATCTGAAAAATTGAATAAAATTGGTTCCAGAGCTGTAAATGCAATACTTTCAGAGATATCTTACGTAAAACACAAGAATTGTTGCAAAGAAATAACACATTTTTGTGTTTAACGTAAGATTACATCCATAAATGGTAAATAAAGGTGTGTTTTTTCTTAAATAAATTTGTAGAAAATTTTATTCTGAAAAAATTTATGTAAATTACTCAGGAAAAAAATGAATAATAGATATTGAAATTTTGCTTTATTTAAAATCAAAACAGACGCACATAAAACGCACATTCTTAACTGCATAAAATATTAGGTTGGGAGTAACAGCTGATCATTATCAGCTGTTACTCCCAACCTACATATTAGTTAATATTTTCTGCAGTTAAGAATGTGCGTTTTATGTGCGCCTGTTTTGATTTTAAATAAAGCAAAATTTCAATATCTATTATTCATTTTTTTCCTAAGTAATTAACATGAATCTTTTCAGAATAAAATTTTCTACAAATTTATTTAAGAAAAAACACACCTTTAATTACCATTTATGGAAGTAATCTTACGTTAAACACAAAAATGTGTTGTTTCTTCGCACCAATTCTTGTGTTTTACGTAAGATATCTCTGAAAGTATTGCATTTACAGCTCTGGAACCAATTTTATTCAACTTTTCAGATTAAGAAACATAAGAAACAATCGTATTTGTATCTTTGTAACTACCTCTAACATTTTTATACGGCGTTACTTCACCGTGGGTACAGAATTCTAGGTGAAATTTTTCGCTAGCCGTAACTCGCTAACTAAGCATTTTCAGGCATATGTTTATATGAACCTTTTCTCGTTCTTTTAGCTATAGAATGAGATCCCAAGAGATTGCCGTGTAGTTTTGAATCACCCTGTATATATATTTATGATAACCATGAAGCCGTGAGAGTATTTATTTTATTTACTATACATGTTTGGGTCACGATGAAAACTTTACATTTCATTTGATTTCCCAGTATTAATCATTAGTCTACACTCTTTACTTTAATATAAAATAAATGTAATAATAAAAATCTGGTGTGAAACACTCTCACAACTTTCTCTTGCCAATGCAAATAATGATTAATATAACCTAACATTAGTAATACAACATTAGAAATAAACAAAAAACTAACCTCAAAAAATATAACCTTATATTAATCATGAGTGAAAGATGCAAAATGAAAATCGAACTCATTTTGGCTTAATAATACGGAAAATCACTCTTTCACGCTAAACTAGGCACTGTAAAAAAATGCTTTAAATAAAAGTTGTAGATCTTTTAATTTCCTTTAAATTTTATTACATACACTTTTGTCGTAAAATGCATACTGAGGCCGAAATCTTAATAAAATCGATTTTTCACACGTTTTCGTGAGAAAAAAACAGAAAATTGCTAATTATGCTAAACTAAGCATTATTCAAAAAAATATTTGAAATAAAAGTTGTAGGATTTTAAATTCTCTACAACTTTAATTATATACATTTTTGCGCTATAATGCATATTAAAGTCGCAATCTTAAATCAAAAGTTTTTTTACTTGAAAACAGCCTCACCAAGAATTTCAGCAAACATGACGCCTACTTTATCTTGTAGAGTATAAAAAAATTTAGTAAACCAGGTGATTTTTAAAAAAATCGTAGGACCAGTTTTTGAGAAAATCGCAAAAAAGCCGGTTGACCGATTTTGATGAAAATGTTCGTGTCGGGTCCGGTAGTGGTATGTAACTTAAGTTTTAAGTTTCAAGTTCGTACGATGTTCCGTTCTTGAGATATTCTGTTCACACACACACACACACACACACACACACACACACACACACACACACACACACACACACACACACACACACACACACACACACACACACACACACACACACACACACACGCACGCACGCACGCGCACACACACACACACACACACACACACACACACACACACACGCACACACACACACACAGACAGAGACCAATCGCGAAAAACATGTTTTTTTGGGGGTTCAGGGTGTCTAAAAACGTGTAGATCTGGTGAAAACTCGATTTCGAAAAATCGACATGAAAACAATACTTTCCTTCCTAATATTCATATAGGCAAGAGAAAGTAAAACATTTAAATTGTGTTTAAGGTGAGACTGTCAATGGTTTTGAATGAAAATTTCGATTTTCGGTGTTTTATGTTTTTCAGTACTTCAGGCCCAGATCTACCAGAAAGACTTTAAATTACGTAAAAAAATTATTTTAATGAAAAAAATTAAGTATTTATCATGTTACCAAGAACGAATATTTTTCGTGATTTTATACTTCTCGTTTTAGTGTAAAGGAAATTTCAGTTTTTAAAATATCTGTTTTTAATATTCTCAAAACTGTTGGTTCAGCTTTCTAACCAACTTTTTAACTGAATGTTTTTTTTTTAAATCCCTAATTTGTGTACGTTGCAATCTGTTCAATTCAGAACAATAAGCAACCCCATGATGACCCAATGAGATGAGGATGATGTGTATGACGTGTAAATGAGGTGTAGTCTTGTACAGACTCAGGTCGACCATTCCTGAGAGAGTATGGTTAATTGAACCCCAACCATCAAAGTACACCGGTAACCACTGTCTAGCATTCAAATCCGTATAAAAGTAACTACCTTTACTAGTTCTAACCAACTGTTGATGGGAAATTTGCATGTTTGTGTACATTTTGTTTTTGATTTGTGCCTTTTTGTTTTTGTCTGTTCCCGGAAATTTAGATTTTTAACATTTAGGTACATTTTCTCGGAAACCATTAAACCTACCACGTAGAAATTTTTACCAGTTATTCTTCTTGTACATGCACATACAATGGCATTTTTCTTACCTCCTCAGATGCTCCTTAAATTAGTAATATGCAAAAATACGTAGAAAGAAATTTGTAAAAATTCTATGTTAATGGTTTTTTTATTTTTTATTTTACGGTCCTACAGATTAAATCGATAAGTATGTAAAGTTTCATTTTCTTATCTTTAACCAATACTATGAAAAATGTACCTAAAAATTGCAAATTTAACATTGGCGGGATACAAAGTACAGTCTCACCTTAAAAAACATCAACTGTTTGGTAAACCACACTAACTTCTTAGGAAATCTTACAGGAGTATTACAATGTCCCACACTATGTTGAAGAGCAAACACAGACGGAAGAAATGAGAAAAGGGAACAGTGAACGAATGCTGCGAATGTGGGCTGCAAAAAGAGCTTCTTGAAATGTCTAAAGTCACCTCACGTGATCTAATTGACTCTAAAATGTGTTGTTGTTTAGGTCATCAGCCAAAAGACTAAATTGAACCTCTAGAGCATTGATGCCCAAACTTTTCTAGCCCACAACACACTACAAAATCGCTATAATAAGCACGATAAATTTAGGCGGGTGGGAGTTTTTTGCTGTGTACTTCTCCACTTCCTCACCCTCCCCCAAGTCGAGCAATTTCTCCTCTCTAACCTTACCTCAGAAAAACTTGCCTCACGAATGTAAGATATTGAAAAGGCCAACAATGCTCTTATTTTTTATTTTGGGTCCCGCGGCACACCAGTGTGCCGTAGCACATAGTTTGGGAAACACTGCCTCTAGAGGCTTTACTAAGTAAAACTAGGACTTACTAAGTAAAACTAGTTTACAATTATGTATGCTTACAATTATTACTTTCTCTTGCCTATATGAATATATAGGAAGGAAAGTATTGTTTTCATGTCGATTTTTCGAAATCGAGTTTTCACCGGATCTATACGTTTTCAGACCCCCTGAACCCAAAAAACATGTTTTTAGCGATTGGTCTGTGTGTGTGTCTGTGTGTGTGTGTGTGTCTGTGTGTGAACAGAATATCTCAAGAACGGAACATCGTACGAACTTGAAACTTGAAACTTAAGTTACATACCACTACCGGACGCGACACGAACATTTTCATCAAAATCGGTCAACCGGAAGTAGTAGTTTATTCGTATAATTTTTCAGTTTTTTGCGATTTTCTCAAAAACTGGTCCTACGATTTTTTTTAAAATCGCCTATTTTACTCAATTTTTTATTCTCTACACGATAGGGTAGGCGCCATGTTTGCTGAAATTCTCGGTGAGGCTGTTTTCACGTAAAAACGTTGTTTTTTTAAGATTACGGCTTTAATATAAATTTTAGCGCAAAAACTTGTATAATAAAAGTTGTAGAGAATTTAAAGACCTACAACTTCTGTTCCAAACATTTTTTTGTATGACGCTTAGTTTAGCAGTAATTAGCGATTTTCTGATTTTTTCTCACGAAAACGTGTGAAAAATCGATTTTTTTAAGATTTTGGCCTTAGTATGCATTTTACGACAAAAGTGTATATAGCCAAATTTATAGGAAATTTAAAGATCTACAACTTTTATTTAACGTATTTTTCTCTACAGAGCCTAGTTTAGCGTGAAATAGTGATTTTCCGTATTTTTAAGCCAAACTGAGGTTGATTTTCATTTTGAGTGTTTCACTCATGATTAAAATAAGGTTATGTTTATTGAGGTTAGTTTTTTGTTTATTTCTAATATTTTATTACTAATGTTAAATTATATTGTAAATTATTCGCATTGGCAAGAGAAAGTTGTGTGAGTGTTTCACACCAGATTTTTATGCTTATTATCATGTCCGTATCTCTGTAAAAATGCCCAAAACGGGCAGGTGGAGTGTTATTTTAATTGCACTCTATCTGTTTGGTCCAGGGCTAAAAAAAATAGTTCTGTTTCTTATCACATAGTCAGCCACTTATATGACTGAACTATTTAAGAACAGAAGAGGTAGAGGTGTAAAAGACACTAGTCAGAGTTATCTCCTCTGAGAGAAGGCAATTGTAAACCACCTCTCCTCGTTTTTACTTAGTAAAACCTCTAGAGGTTCAAACCAAGCTTTCGGCTGTTGACCTAAACAACAAACAACATCTCTTTAAAGCATCTACATTCCACGCTGCTAATGACACCTTTACTCCATTCACCACAGGGTCTGGCTGTATAATGATAAAATTTATTACTCTGAGAGGAGATAACTTTGACTAGTGTCTTTTACACCTCTACCTGTTATGTTCTTAAATGATTCAGTCATATAATTGGCTGACCATTTAATAAAAAAACAACTTTTTTTGTAGCTCTGGAACTAGCAGATCGAGTGCCAATAATTTAACACTCCACCTGCCTGTTATGGGCAAAAAAATTAGGCTATATAATTAATAATCATTATTTATATTGACAGAGAAAGCTTTTTTACTTTCTCTTGCCTATATGAATATATAGAAAGGAAACTATTGTTTTCATGTCGATTTTTCGAAATCGAATTTTCACCGGATCTATAGGCTACGTTTTCAGACCCCCTGAACCCCAAAAACATGTTTTTAGCGATTGGTCTGTGTGTGTGTCTGTGTGTCTGTGTGTGTGTGTGTATGTGTGTGTGTGTATACAAAATATCTCAAGAACGGAACATCGTACGAACTTGAAACTTGAAACTTAAGTTAAATACCACAACTGGATGCGACACGAACATTTTCATCAAAATCGGTCAACCGGAAGTAGTAGTTTATTCGTGTAATTTTTCACTTTTTTGCGATTTTCTCAAAAACTGGTCCTACGATTTTTTAAAAAATCGCCTGGTTTACTAAATTGTTTATGTTCTACAAGATAGGGTAGGCGGCATCTTGGCTGAAATTCTTGGTAAGGGTGTTTTCACGTAAAAACTTTGTTTTTTTAAGATTACGGCTTTAATATGCATTTCAGCGCAAAAATGTATATAATAAAAGTTGTAGACAATTTTAAATCCTACAACTTGTATTTCAAACATCTTTTTGTATAACGCTTAGTTTAGCGGTAATTAGCGATTTTCTGTTTTTTTCTCACGAAAACGTGTGAAAAATCGATTTTAAAATATTTCGGCTTTAGTACGCATTTTAAGACAAAAGTGTATATAATAAAATTTATAGAAAATTAGGAGATCTACAACTTTTATCAACAGAATTTTTTTCTACAGAGCCTAGTTCAGCGTGAAAGAGTGATTTTCCGTATTTTTAAGGCAAACTGAGATCGATTTTCTTTTTGCGTCGTTCATATATGATTAAAATTCGGTTATGTTTATTGAGGTTGTTTTTTGTTTACTTCTAATTTTTTATTACTAATGTTAGGATTATTGTTTATTATTTGCATAGGCAAGAGAAAGTTGTGTGAGTGTTTCATACCAGATTTTTTATAATTCTGCAACATTACAATCTGTTTACTTGAAAAAGAACAATCAGTAATTTTGATAAATGTTAATTAACATGATTACGATTTCATTATAATGTTAATGAAATTGAAAATAGTAATAAATTAATATTTTTGATAATTACAATGATGCCTTTGAAGTAAATCAGTTAGGAAAAAAAGATAATAAGTGTAACAATGTTCTTTAAAATCGATAACCTAAATCAAAAACACCATGTCATTTCAGTCTTGAAAACCCGGTATCAGTGTTATTTAGTAGATTCAGAGACAGAATGTTTGGATGATTGTTGAGTTTTTCTTCATATTTACGGCTGAAATTTGATATAGTTTGTTTCACTGTTCACTGAGTCAATATTAAGATCGGCATAGATATAAGTGTTTTTGATGTATCACGGAATTTGCAGGGCCCGCCGCAAGAATTTTGACTGGAAACGTTCGAATATGTTTATGTTTGAAGTGCAGGATGTACCCCACAATAATTGAAGCCCATATGTCCACATGCGTTTTAAAACGGATTTATATAAAATAATTTTTGATTCGTTTGACAAAGGTAAGTATTTACCAATTAACCAGTGTAGTTTACGTACTGTCAGCTCAAGTTGTTTCTTTTTAGTTATTGTGTGATGTTTCCATGTGAGACGACGATCTAAATGTAGTCCCAAGTATTTTACTGTTGTGTTGTGCGGTAGTGCAATGTTGTTTAACGTTACTGGTGGGCGGTCATTTTTCCGTAGTGTAAATGTGATATGTGTTGATCTGTTTTCGTTAACTTTATGTTCTATACTTTACGTTCTATACTTTATTAACCATTTCTCAAAAGATGTAAGGAATTCTTGTAAGAATTTTTTTGTTTTTGTAATCTCTAATGTGTGTACGTTGCAATCTGTTCAATTGAGAACAATAAGCAACCCCATGACCCAATGAGATGAGGATGATGTGTATGACGTGTAAATGAGGTGTAGTCTTGTACAGAATCAGGTCGACCATTCCTGAGAGAGTATGGTTAATTGAACCCCAACCATCAAAGTACACCGGTAACCACTGTCTAGTATTGAAATCCGTATAAAAGTAACTAACTTTACTAGGATATGAACCAGGAACCTTCGTCTCCGAAATTTAGCTGTAAAACAGCTGATTACAGCTGATTTTGGCGACGACTTTACCTCTAGACCAACCCGGTGGATTCTTGTAAGAATTGTGATGCAAATATTGGGTCTTCATGGATAGGGAGAACGGTCGTGTCGTCGGCAAAGGTCGCTATGGTCGTGTTTGGAGTTGTAGGCAAGTCAGATGTGAACAAGAGAAAGCTGTGTAAGTGTTTCATACCATCTTTATTTTTCTATTAGTTAAATGATTTATCAATATATTCGTACTGTTGTTTAGGTCATCACCCTGTAGAGGCTGGTTTGAACCTCTAGAGGTTTTACTAAGTAAAACGAGGAGTCAGGTGGTTTACCATTGCCTTCCTCACTGAGTGGAAAAGTACGCTTATCAGCATGCCGGGCCCTCTGAAAAGCACATATTTTCCACTCTGCAAATGACACCTTCATTTCATTCACCACAGGGTCTGGCTGTATAATGAAATTCATCACTTTCAGATAAGATAACTCTGATTAGTGTCTTTTACACCTCTACCTCTTCTGTTCTTAAATGATTTAGTCATTTAATTGGCTGACCATGTGATAAGAAACAGAACTATTTATTTTAGCCCTGCAACGAACAGATTGGGTGTAAATAATTTGACACTCCACCTGTCTGCTCTGGGCAGATATTCTTACTATAAGTAAAAATAAAGTTTCTATTCTTAATTAAAAGAATTTCATTTGATGGTAACATTAATTACGTGTAAGATCTTTCAAAGTACCTCGTCAAAATTAAACACTTGAATGAACGGTTTTGATATTTATGTAGGTGGTTTTGCTTTATGCTTTAGGTAGGCACTGATTAGATCGTCTGGTATGTGAAATTCTAAACATTCAAAGGATCATTCTCCCCCCCTTACGTTTACAAGCATATTTTAAGATTTTAATTATCTACAATCAGCACGTGGAAATCATAAGAGTTGTTTCGCAATTTATATGAACCAAATTTACACAACATTTGATGTGTACAAAAATAATCAATTTTACTAGTTTTTGATCTAAGAGCATGTTGTTTAGGGCGTTAATTCGTTATAATATCTTAAATTTTCAATTCAAATTTTTAAATTTATTGAGGAAACGGATAATCTAATATTCACATCTATTATTTTAGGAATGGAAATGTTAAACGTGTTAAGTAGCAAAAGTTAAATTTTTCAGTAGACATCAGTGGCGGCTGTTCAGGTAAAGTAGGTGAACAGCCTCTTCACCTTCTTTTACTTTCTCTTGCCTATACAAATATATAGCAAGGAAAGTATTTTTTTCATGTCGATTTTAAGAAATCGAGTTTTCACCGAATCTACACGTTTTCAGACCCTCTGAACCCAAAAAACATGTTTTTAGCGATTGGTCTGTGTGTGTGTGTGTATACAAAATATCTCAAGAAAAGAACATTGTACGAACTTGAAACTTAAAACTTAAGTTACATACCACTACCGAACCCGACACGAACATTTTCATCAAAATCGGTCAACCGGAAGTAGTAGTTTATTCGTGTAATTTTTCACTTTTTTGCAATTTTCTCAAAAACTGGTGCTACGATGTTTTTTAAAAATCGCCTGGTGTACTCAATTTTTTATTCTCTACATGATTGGGTAGGCGCCATGTTCGCTGAAATTCTTGGTGAGGCTGTTTTCATGTAAAAAAAGTGTTTTTTTCAGATTACGGCTTTAATACGTATATGGCTCGTATTACGGCTCGTATGTATATTATAGCGCAAAAATTTATATAATAAAAGTTGTAGAGAATTTAAAAACCTACAACTTTCATTTCAAATTTTTTTTTGTATAACGCTTAGTTTAGCGGCAGTTAGCAATTTTCTGTTTTTTCTCACGAAAACGTGTGAAAAATCTATTTTTTTTAAATTTCGGCCTTAGTATGCATTTTATGACAAAAGTGTTTATAATTAAATTTATAGAAAATTAAAAGATCTACAACTTTTATTTAGAGCCTTTTTTTCTACAGAGCCTAGTTTAGCGTGAAAGAGTGATTTTCCGTATTTTTAAGTCAAACTTAGGTCGATTTTCATTTTGCGTCTTTCACTCATGATTAAAATTAGGTTATGTTTATTGAGGTTAGTTTTTGTTTATTTCTAATGTTAGTTTTATTGTTAATTATTTGCATTGGCAAGAGAAAGTCGTGTGAGTGTTTCACACCAGATTTTTTTTTTTGGGATAGTATCGAGATTTATTTCTCTCACAAATAAGTAACTCGTATAATTTCTGTTATAATTATAACATTTTCAATAGCGGAGATGAGATTCCTGCGAAGAGTAAAGGGACGCTCGAGATTGGATAAAGTGCGGAATATGGATATAAGAAAGGAGCTCCAAGTCTACTGCCTGAATGAAAAGATTGAGGGGTATCGAGGGCGATGGAAGGAACACTGGATAGAATGCTGGACCACAGAATAGCCCTCCAAGCTGTTTAAATCAGCTGTTTAACAGCTGATTTTTGGAGACGAAGGTTCCTGGTTCAAATCCTAGTAAAGGTAGTTACTTTTATACGGATTTGAATGCTAGACAGTGGTTACCGGTGTACTTTGATGGTTGGGGTTCAATTAACCATACTCTCTCAGGAATAGTCGACCTGAGTCTGTACAAGACTACACCTCATTTACACGTCATACACATCATCCTCATCTCATTGGATCATGGGGTTGCTTATTGTTCTGAATTGAACAGATTGCAACGTACACATATTAGGAATTTAAAACAAAATTTGTAAACTTGTTATGTATTTTTTTTTATGTGACCGTTTACTTGAGTTGGTGGTTATTTGTTCGTAGTAGATAAGATATAATTTTGTATTTGTATAAAGTGGAATAAATAAATATTATTAGTATTATTATTATTCATCAATACACTGATGATGCACAGAATGACACATAAGGCGTTCAGCGCAATAGTAGTTCAACCTCAAGCAGTATAAATTATGAAATAATTGCTTTCAAATTTTTTCAAAAATTTTAACATATTTTAAAAACATTAATATTTTATTATGCCACCAATTAAATTGAAATTTTGCGTATAAATCAATAAATGCTTTAATTTCAATACAGTATTGTGTTTCATTACTTAACACGTTGACAGCTACGTGACCCAAATATGTGTCACGCTTGTCTTTAAAAATGGGCCACATGCATCAAAAATGAGTCACAGTACATGACTGATTTTTAAGCCGTGTTTTGTGGTTTCAAAAGCCACAGCTTCAGAGAGTGACATTATACACTTAGGGTACCCGGAATGCCTATCTCCGTAATGTTAATGTAAGGAACATTTTCTCAAAAACTACTTCAGTTATCCTGTTACATTTTTTTGTGGTTGCTTTTCAGGCGATTCTACACCCACAGAATTAGTAGCATCTATATATATGTTGTTAGGAAGATAAGAAAATGATTTTTGAAATTACCACTTTTGAAAAGCATAATTTTTTGCCTATTTAAGTGGAAAATAAATATTTAAACACATTTTTTTACTGTAATATTAACTCAGTACATTCAAATTGTTGTATAAAAGGCTGTGCAAAAATTTCATTAAAATCCGTTTACATTTGGCTGAGAAAATGTTCCTTATATGTCAAAAATTGCTGTTTACAAGAAACAAGAAAAAATTAAAAGAGTACACATCAGAAGTACTACAAAATAGTTACCTCTTATACATTCCAGGATCATAATCTGGAAATTCCTCAACTGTTACATTCACAGCTGATCTAATGCTGACTTAAAGTTTTAAAACAAAGACAAAATTATGAGTTATGTATGTCATTCAAAAAAAGAAATGTGTTTATGCAAACTGATAGTGTTTAGAAAATAATGTAAGGGTTCAACATATTTTTAATTTCTTTTTTGGTTAAAAATTGTAAAAACCCCAACAAATTATACATCATTGGATTCAGAAAACTCTGAATTTTAATAATGTGCAAAAAAACAGATATGTGAAAATTTTTAATTTTCTCCGTTCCGGGTACCCTTAAGACTGTTTAAATAGTTGGTATTTTTCAAATAATAGGATATTTTTTTATACAGGTAGTTTTCCTTGTTGTCATGTACTAGAATGTTGCTATTATTTTTAATTTATTATTTCTTTTGCTAATTTTGGTTGAAAGAAATAGTCTAGAATACTTTGCAACTAAACACAATTGTGTTTATTACATTTCTTATTGTGACGCAAAAATGGGTCACATGGCTCTGAAAATGTAAAATCATTCCAGCAGGCATGTGACCCAAAAGTGTGTCACAACTTAATTTTACAAAAAAAAAAAATAGCTGTTATTATTTTAATTAATAAATGAAGTAACTGCCCATAACAGACAGGTGGAGTGTCAAATTATTTACACTCTATCTGTTAGTTGCAGGGCTAAAATAAATAGTTCTGTTTCTTATCACATGGTCAGCCAATTAAATGACTGAATCATTTAAGAACAGAAGAGGTAGAGGTGTAAAAGACACTAATCAGAGTTATCTTATCTGAAAGTAATGAATTTCATTGTACAGCCAGACCCTGTGGAGAATGAAGTGAAGGTGTCATTTGCAGAGTGGAAAATATGTGCTTTTCAGAGGGCTCGGCATGCTGATAAGCGTACTTTTCCACTCAGTGAGGAAGGCAATGGTAAACCACCTCACTCCTCGTTTTACTTAGTAAAACCTCTAGAGGTTCAAACCAGCCTTTCGGCTGATGACCTAAACAACAACAACAAATGAAGTAAAATAAGAAAAAAGGGAATAAAATGTTGTAAACACAATTTTTGTGTTTACTTTATTTACTCGTATTTTTTATTATAACGGTGTTAAATTTCAGTTTAGCAAAAAAATTTATAAAAAATGTTTTGTAGACAAGAGTTTACTGGAATAAATGTTATTTTTCATTTAAATTTCTATAAATATTAGAAAAAGTTACAAAATGTTCAACACGAGTCCATTTTCATATCACAGGGAAGCATGAAGGAATGGTATTTTACATTCTTTATGGTGATTCCACAGAGCCACTATTATATTTAGGTTACAAAGCACGTGCTTTGAAAAATTCTGTAGGTGCGGTTAGAAGGAAGCCGTTACACATCCTTTGCAACCCGGCAAAGTGTCGATTTTTTTGTCTCTATGATGGTAAACCATCTCCTGAAAAGTAAAATGGACTCGTCTTTCCTTTTCAAGGGTAAAATATTTCAACAATCAGATGTTTTAGGTTTTTTTTAAATGACTTAAATTGTCACTACTTTTTAAACCTTGTGGCAATTTATTGATGTATTTTCTACCTGCATAAGTTGGTTTTTGTTCAAACAATTTAGCGTTGTGATTAGCAACATAATAATCGATTCTGTTTCTTGTGAAGTGGTTGTGAACATCTAAATTCTGTAAAAAGGTATTTTTCTTTACGTACATTATCACTTCAAAAAATGTACAAAGAAGGTACTGTGAGCAATTGGAGCTCTTTAAATAATGATCTGCAAGAAGTAAGGTGGTTGACTCCCATTATACACCTGACAGCTTTTTCCTGTATTTTAAAAACTCTTTCCATGTTACACTGTGATGAATTACCCCATACTAATATGGCATAACTGATAGGAGATAAAATTAAACCATGATAAGCAGCTATAAGCAATTTTTTATTATTCAATCTGGCAATTTGTTTTAATGCAAATACCCCAGATGATAATTTAACAACAAACTTGATCGGTTTAATAATCCCACGATAAAGTCCTATCTAGTGACACTTCTAGAAACTTCACTGTTTGTACATGATCTAGGATATTATTTTGTATAAAGACATAGATATACAAGTGCAATCTTTTACGCCGGCACAATATTCCTTTGATGCGACGGGCAAATACTGAAACTGATGGGACGCAGTGCTGTTGCGACGTTACGATGCTATGTAACATTTTTCACAAACATGTTACTGACAACTGATGGGAAGCAGTGATGTTACGATGTTACGATGCTATGTAATATTTTTCACAAACATGGTTCTGACAACTGATGGGACGGAGTGATGTTACGATGTTACGATGCTATGTAACATTTTTCACAAACATGTTACTGACAACTGATGGAACGCAGTGATGTCACAATGATAAGATGCTATGTAGCATTTTTCACAAACATGTTACTGAACACTGATGGGACGCAGTGATGTCACAATGTTACGATGCTATGTAAAATTTTTCATAAACATGTTACTGACAACTGATGTGACGCAGTGATGTTACAACGTTACGATGCTCTGTAACATTTTTCACAAACATGTTACTGACAACTGATGGGACGCAGTGATGTTACGATGTTACGATGCTATGTAACATTTTTCACAAACATGTTACTAACAACTGATGTGACGCAGTGATGTTAGAACGTTATGATGCTATGTAACATTTTTCACAAACATGTTACAGAACACTGATGGGACGCAGTGATGTTACAATGTTACGATGCTATGTAACATTTTTCACAAACATGTTACTGACAACTGATGGGACGCAGTGATGTCACAATGTTACGATGCTATGTAACATTTTTCAAAAACATGTTACTGAACACTGATGGGACGCAGTGATGTCATAATGTTACGATGCTATGTAACATTTTTCACAAACATGTTACTGACAACTGATGGGACGCAGTGATGTTACGACGTTACGATGCTATGTAACATTTTTCACAAACATGTTACTGACAACTGATGGGACGCAGTGATGTCACAATGTTACGATGCTATGTAACATTTTTCAAAAACATGTTACTGAACACTGATGGGACGCAGTGATGTCATAATGTTACGATGCTATGTAACATTTTTCACAAACATATTACTGACAACTGATGTGACGCAGTGATGTTAGAACGTTATGATGCTATGTAACATTTTTCACAAACATGTTACAGAACACTGATGGGACGCAGTGATGTTACAATGTTACGATGCTATGTAACATTTTTCACAAACATGTTACTGACAACTGATGGGACGCAGTGATGTCACAATGTTACGATGCTATGTAACATTTTTCAAAAACATGTTACTGAACACTGATGGGACGCAGTGATGTCATAATGTTACGATGCTATGTAACATTTTTCACAAACATGTTACTGACAACTGATGGGACGCAGTGATGTTACGACGTTACGATGCTATGTAACATTTTTCACAAACATGTTACTGACAACTGATGGGACGCAGTGATGTCACAATGTTACGATGCTATGTAACATTTTTCAAAAACATGTTACTGAACACTGATGGGACGCAGTGATGTCATAATGTTACGATGCTATGTAACATTTTTCACAAACATGTTACTGACAACTGATGGGACGCAGTGATGTTACAATGTTACGATGCTATGTAACATTTTTCACAAATATGTTACTGACAACTGGTGGGACGTAGTGATGTTACTATGTTACGATGCTATGTAACATTTTTCAAAAACATGTTACTGACAACTGATGGGACGCAGTGATTTCACAATGTTACGTTGCTATTTAACATTTTTCACAAACATGTTACTGACAACTGATGTGACGCACAATGTGTGAGATGTCACAATGTTACGATGCTATGTAACATTTTTCACAAATATGTTTGTCACGACGATACGCGACGGTGTTACGATACGGTGTTTTGTTCGCATGTCTGTACGCAGCTTTACACTACAATGCGGAATTTAAAATTTTATTACGTTATTAGCCTTAGTTTATTGATCGTTTATAACTTAACGACTCAAATTCAATAAAAATGTTACTTAGATTTAAAGACTTACTAGGATTTAATTCAGATCAATTACAGTTTTATACCTGGGGTAATGTATAGTATTAATTAATCAATTAATTCATCTATTATCTATTTCAATTGAATTGATCAATTAATTACCTAATTAATCCATTAAATTTAAATTGATAATGGATGAATTAATTGATTAATTAATTAATATTATATTTAATTCTGTCTTACGGAGGTAAAAATGGTGTTAACTCCAATTTAGCGAAATTGATTTAATAGTTCCTTTATAATAGGCCTAAACATAAAAGGCTTTATCTAATGATAACAGGGTTAACTCCTATCTGCCTTATCACGTTTTAATGGCCCTTTATTTTTTAATTTTCAGAGCTAACTAAAATATGATACTGTTTATCTTTAAACAAAATTTAAGCAGAAATTTTTTTAAACATTACCGAGTATACACATTGTGACAATATCGAAAAGGAAAGAGTATTCGAGAATTTAAAAATATTTTTTTTTCTTTTTTGGCTTCAACTTTATTTTTATTTACATCTATACAATATTTAAAGGACAACTGGTAAATGAGATGGAATGAATGAGGAATGGCGGGAATGTGACGTGAATGTGAATCGATCCAGTGACCGATTTCGGCGTGAAATTTTTCAAGGAATGTAATGCCAATATTTTGAATGATAATGATGTATAAACTACAGTTGGATGATTTTTTTGAGATGAATTTTTTATGAACTGAAACAGGCATGAAAAGTTAAATTGAAATGTTTTTTTTTTGTTATTTTTATGGTGGTCGGAGAAGATCCCTATTCCACCTTCGTTTCAGTCGTCTGTTAACAGGGAGATCGTTAGTTGAAAGAGATTGGACATTTGGGTTTATGTGATCAATTGTGTTTGTGTGTAATGAATTGTACGTTGCGTTTCTCGAACCGTTGGTATTTTCAGGTCTTTGTGAAGTGTAAGATTGGTTACGTAAAAAGGTGCGTTTGTTATTTAGAAATATGAACGTAAATAATAAGAGTAATAATAGAGTAATGGAGTAATACAGTAATGGAGTAACAGAGTAATGGAGTAACAGAGTAATGGAGTAATACAGTAATGGAGTAACAGAGTAATGGAGTAACAGAGTAATGGAGTAACAGAGTAATGGAGTAACAGAGTAATGGAGTAACAGAGTAATGGAGTAATACAGTAATGGAGTAACAGAGTAATGGAGTAACAGAGTAATGGAGTAACAGAGTAATGGAGTAACAGAGTAATGGAGTAACAGAGTAATGGAGTAACAGAGTAATGGAGTAACAGAGTAATGGAGTAACAGAGTAATGGAGTAACAGAGTAACGGAGTAACAGAGTAATGGAGTAACAGAGTAATGGAGTAACAGAGTAATGGAGTAACAGAGTAATGGAGTAATACAGTAATGGAGTAACAGAGTAATGGAGTAACAGAGTAATGGAGTAACAGAGTAATGGAGTAATACAGTAATGGAGTAACAGAGTAATGGAGTAATACAGTAATGGAGTAACAGAGTAATGGAGTAACAGAGTAATGGAGTAACAGAGTAATGGAGTAATACAGTAATGGAGTAACAGAGTAATGGAGTAACAGAGTAATGGAGTAACAGAGTAATGGAGTAACAGAGTAATGGAGTAATAGAGTAATGGAGTAATAGAGGAATGGAGTAACAGAGTAATGGAGTAACAGAGTAATGGAGTAACAGAGTAATGGAGTAATAGAGTACTGGAGTAATAGAGTAATGGAGTAACAGAGGAATGGAGTAACAGAGTAATGGAGTAACAGAGTAATGGAGTAACAGAGTAATGGAGTAACAGAGTAATGGAGTAACAGAGTAATGGAGTAACAGAGTAATGGAGTAACAGAGTAATGGAGTAATAGAGTAATGGAGTAATAGAGGAATGGAGTAACAGAGTAATGGAGTAACAGAGTAATGGAGTAACAGAGTAATGGAGTAACAGAGTAATGGAGTAACAGAGTAATGGAGTAATACAGTAATGGAGTAACAGAGTAATGGAGTAACAGAGTAATGGAGTAATACAGTAATGGAGTAACAGAGTAATGGAGTAACAGAGTAATGGAGTAATACAGTAATGGAGTAACAGAGTAATGGAGTAACAGAGTAATGGAGTAATAGAGTAATGGAGTAATAGAGGAATGGAGTAACAGAGTAATGGAGTAACAGAGTAATGGAGTAACAGAGTAATGGAGTAACAGAGTAATGGAGTAATAGAGTAATGGAGTAATAGAGTAATGGAGTAATAGAGGAATGGAGTAACAGAGTAATGGAGTAACAGAGTAATGGAGTAACAGAGTAATGGAGTAACAGAGTAATGGAGTAACAGAGTAATGGAGTAACAGAGTAATGGAGTAATACAGTAATGGAGTAACAGAGTAATGGAGTAACAGAGTAATGGAGTAACAGAGTAATGGAGTAACAGAGTAATGGAGTAATAGAGTAATGGAGTAATAGAGTAATGGAGTAATAGAGGAATGGAGTAACAGAGTAATGGAGTAACAGAGTAATGGAGTAACAGAGTAATGGAGTAACAGAGTAATGGAGTAACAGAGTAATGGAGTAACAGAGTAATGGAGTAACAGAGTAATGGAGTAACAGAGTAATGGAGTAACAGAGTAATGGAGTAATAGAGTAATGGAGTAATAGAGGAATGGAGTAATAGAGTAATGGAGTAATAGAGTAATGGAGTAATAGAGGAATGGAGTAACAGAGTAATGGAGTAACAGAGTAATGGAGTAACAGAGTAATGGAGTAACAGAGTAATGGAGTAATACAGTAATGGAGTAACAGAGTAATGGAGTAACAGAGTAATGGAGTAACAGAGTAATGGAGTAACAGAGTAATGGAGTAACAGAGTAATGGAGTAATACAGTAATGGAGTAACAGAGTAATGGAGTAACAGAGTAATGGAGTAACAGAGTAATGGAGTAACAGAGTAATGGAGTAATAGAGTAATGGAGTAATAGAGTAATGGAGTAATAGAGGAATGGAGTAACAGAGTAATGGAGTAACAGAGTAATGGAGTAACAGAGTAATAGAGTAACAGAGTAATGGAGTAACAGAGTAATGGAGTAACAGAGTAATGGAGTAACAGAGTAATGGAGTAACAGAGTAATGGAGTAACAGAGTAATGGAGTAATAGAGTAATGGAGTAATAGAGGAATGGAGTAATAGAGTAATGGAGTAATAGAGTAATGGAGTAATAGAGGAATGGAGTAACAGAGTAATGGAGTAACAGAGTAATGGAGTAACAGAGTAATGGAGTAACAGAGTAATGGAGTAACAGAGTAATGGAGTAATACAGTAATGGAGTAACAGAGTAATGGAGTAACAGAGTAATGGAGTAACAGAGTAATGGAGTAACAGAGTAATGGAGTAACAGAGTAATGGAGTAATACAGTAATGGAGTAACAGAGTAATGGAGTAACAGAGTAATGGAGTAACAGAGTAATGGAGTAATAGAGTAATGGAGTAATAGAGTAATGGAGTAACAGAGTAATGGAGTAATACAGTAATGGAGTAACAGAGTAATGGAGTAACAGAGTAATGGAGTAACAGAGTAATGGAGTAACAGAGTAATGGAGTAATAGAGTAATGGAGTAATAGAGTAATGGAGTAATAGAGGAATGGAGTAACAGAGTAATGGAGTAACAGAGTAATGGAGTAACAGAGTAATGGAGTAACAGAGTAATGGAGTAACAGAGTAATGGAGTAACAGAGTAATGGAGTAACAGAGTAATGGAGTAACAGAGTAATGGAGTAACAGAGTAATGGAGTAATAGAGGAATGGAGTAATAGAGTAATGGAGTAATAGAGTAATGGAGTAATAGAGGAATGGAGTAACAGAGTAATGGAGTAACAGAGTAATGGAGTAATAGAGTAATGGAGTAATAGAGGAATGGAGTAATAGAGTAATGGAGTAATAGAGTAATAATAGGAAATTATGAATTGTTATAAACGGTTTTTATAGTAAAGGTAGGCCTGGCTTTTGTTGTACAGGTATTGTGAAAAAGCGGATATCTATAGTTCAGCCGCTCTAAGTTTGCTTCTGCTGTCAACAAACCAAAACCAGCTACTACAGGGTGCACGCTAGAGTCCGTGACTTTATGGATGTCGTATTCCTGTTAAGTTAACTATTTTTTAAATTATAAGCACTTAAAGTACTAAAAACATCAGTCGTGATATGATGTAGGCCTAACAATTTCATTTATAAAAATACTTTTGAAAGTATTTTGTATTTAAATACTTTTGAAAGTATTTAGTTGTTACTTTTTAATCAGCGTGTACACATTTAGATATAATGCGCATGCTCAGTGACGTCATTATTTGTTTACATTAGGAGCAAACTTAGAACGGCTGAATTGTAGATTTTTGGCCTTTTTGTAAAAACCTTCTATTCAATACTAATTTGTTTACTGTTGTTAAGATTTATCTAGAAACCGTCAGAAGGATTTTATATTTTTATTGTTATGTCGAAATCTCCATTAGCCCACCTATATAAGCAGCCAGTTTGTTTACGGTCAAATTCAAATCCGTTTTTACTTTCTCTTGCCTATGTGAATATGGGAAGGAAAGTATTGTTTTCATGTCGATTTTAAGAAATCTAGTTTTCACCGGATCTATACGTTTTCAGACCCCCTGAACCCAAAAAACATGTTTTTAGCGATTGGTCTGTGTGTGTGTGTGTGTGTGTGTGTGTGTGTGTGTGTGTGTGTGTATGTGTGTGTGTGTGAGAACAGAATATCTCAAGAATGGAACATCGTACGAACTTGAAACTTGAAACTTAAGTTACATACCACTACCGGACGCGACACGAACATTTTCATCAAAATCGGTCAACCGGAAGTAGTAGTTTATTCGTATAATTTTTCAGTTTTTTGCGATTTTCTCAAAAACTGGTCCTACGATTTTTTTTAAAATCGCCTATTTTACTCAATTTTTTATTCTCTACAAGATAGGGTAGGCGCCATGTTTGCTGAAATTCTGCGTGAGGCTGTTTTTACGTAAAAACATTTTCTTTTTAAGATTGCGGCTTTAATATGCATTTTAGCGCAAAATGTTATATAATAAAAGTTGTAGAAAATATAAAATTCTACAACTTTTATTTCAAACATTTTTTGTATAACGCTTAGTTTAGCGGTAATTTGCGATTTTCTGTTTTTTTCTCACGAAAACGTGTGAAAAATTCATTTTTTAACGATTTCGGCCTTAGAATGCATTTTACGACAAAAGTGTATATAATAAAATTTATAGAAAATTAAAAGATCTACAACTTTTATTTAAAGCATTTTTCTCTACAGAGCCTAGTTTAGCGTGAAAGAGTGATTTTTCTTATTTTTAAGGCAAACTGAGATCGATTTTCATTTTGCGTCTTTCATATATGATTAAAATTAGGTTATGTTTATTGCGGTTAGTTTTTGTTTATTTCTATTGTTTTATTAATAATGTTAGGTTTGTTGTTAATTATTTTCACTGGCAAGAGAAAGTTGTGTGAGTGTTTCACACCAGATTTTTGTCTATGGACCAGTAAGTGAATTGTAACAGTGGGTTTGAAAACGCTGAAGTTACTGTGAATTACTGTGTATTGTTAACCGTTATTTCTGTATCTTTTGTAAGTACTTGTTATTTAGTCAATTGGTTAAGTTTATTTTTTGATATTAGATTAGATATTAGTTTTTTTAATAGATATTATAATTTTTTTTTTTATTTAACGTCGCATCAACTGCAACGGTCATTAGCGACGACGTTGGGGTGGAACTTTATGTGATGTAGGATGAAATGATTTTTTTTTGTAACGTATGAAAATATGCCATACCTGAGTGGGATTCGAACCCAGGACCGCATGATGAGAGGCGAGCACGTTACCAACTGCTGTTATTCATTATAAGTAATTATAAGTAATTATAATTATAAGTAATTAATTGTAATTCACTTTTAGATTTTAGTTACTTTATTTTGTAATTTTTTAGTTGTAATAAGTACTTGTAATTTTAAACTTTAGTGTGTTAATTATTTAATTTATCCAGATCCCGAAACAGACCTTGGAGATAAGTGTCACATATATAATTCTGCTTCTGTATCGAATTGGGGTTACAACTAAATAAATATTTTAATAGTTTTTATTTTTGTTTGACAAACTCACCTTGCATTAGAGCTATCACTAATATAGAAAATACCAAAACAACAAAAATAAAATTGAAGGGGCGGCCGCATTGGCGCAGTTGGTAACGTGCTCGCCTCTCATCATGCGGTCCTGGGTTTGAATCCCACTCAGGCACGGCATATTTTCATACGTTACAAAAAAATCATTTCATCCTCATTAAGCACAGTTACATCCCAACTTCGTCGCTAATGACCCCGTTGGAGTTGATGCGGCGTTAAATAAAAAAAAATAAATAAAAATAGAAAGAGGTATAGAGTATTAAGTCTTACGGGTGGTGGGAGGGGGATTTAAAAATTCAAAAAGTTGCGAAAAAATTAAAATCTCTAACCAAGAAACTAAATTGTGTGTGAATACCTACAGAAATTTTTTTACAATAACGAAAAGGAAAAATTTTTCCGTTTTTGTCTCTCCTGAAAAATCACAAAAGTGGGGTTACCACCCTTTACTTCTTAAGCACGGATTTATCTTGACATCTCCTATACTACCTTTTTGGAGTCTCTTGGATGCAGTTATAAAAAATATTAAAGGGTTTTTATTCAAAAACCAGTTCCATTGTTCATCAGGGATCTCGCCAGTAGAACTTGGAGCCACACAGATACTTTACTAAAGGACAGAATTAGCTCAATGCAAAACAGAATTCTTTTTAACCCTTTATAGGGCAGTACTCTGCCCATAACAGACAGGTGGAGTGTCAAATTATTTACACTCAAATTATTTACCCTGTTCGTTGCAGGGCTAAAATAAATAGTTCTGTTTCTTATCACATGGTCAACCAATTAAATGACTGAATCATTTAACAACAGAAGAGGTATAGGTGCAAAAGACACTAATCAGAGTTATCTCCTCTGAAAGTAATGAATTTCATTATACAGCCAGACCCTGTGGTGAATGAAGTGAAGGTATCATTTGCAGAGTGGAAAATATGTCCTTTTCAGAGGGCCCGGCATGCTGATAAGCATACTTTTCCATTCAGTGAGAAAGGCATTGGTAAACCACCTCACTCCTCGTTTTACTTAGTAAAACCTCTACAGGTTCAAACCAGCCTACAGGCTGATGACCCAAACAACAACAAGGGCAGTACTACGGCGAAAAATATACATGTTGTAAAATGTTAAATTTTGTTTTATAGGAACTTGAATAATGTATTTCTAGTGCCAAAACAGTAAGATATTTCTTTTTTTGTTGATGTTAAGCCCTGGTAAGTATCCAATGAACATTAATTTAAATGGGAATCACATAATGTTTAGTGGTAAGAAAGCTTATTAAAACAACTTGTAGTCCTAAAAAACAGAAAAATGTGTAGAATAACTTATCTCAACTTTATATTAGCATGAATGTTTGCTTTCCCATAAAAACTCGAATTTTCTAAGCACTGTACAAAAGTAACATCAAAACAACATGGTAGCGTACGCTGTTATGAATCCTTACCACATTCGTTTAACTCATCAAGCAAATGGTCGCTGCACACTAATTTCAATATGTGGATAGCCTACTTACCAGAGAACATTTATAAAACCATAAAATGTCAATAGGGTTCAACTGCATAGCTTATTCCTAAAAAAATCAACCTTATTGCTAATGTTAAGTATACTTACAAAAGACCTATAAACGTTTAAGAAACATTTTCGGAAAATACTTATTAGTGCACCCTCTTAGAGTGTTTTCAAGAAGCGTTTAAAAGAATCATTGGAGAACTTAAGTGAATTAAAAAATGAGAACTTGAATTGAGAACTTAAATCTTCAGTATATTATAACGTCAAAAGTTATTATCCATTTTTGTTTATTTTCATTGCTGAATTTTTAAGAACGGTTTTTTCTAACCAGTTTTTGCTTCGGGCTTATTTAATAATAATTTCCAACTGCATACTTCAGGACACGATATTTAAGCAATATCAGTAAAATATTGGATTAGGAATTAAAATTTTAATAGTCAATCCACCTTAATCAACCTTAATTTTTACAAGAAAATTTAATTTTAGTAAAAAGAAAAAAGGTAGATGAGAAATCTAATTCCTGTTTTTGCTTTTGACTTTCTAATGTTCTAGGAACAGAGATCGAGTCAAGGGTCAGATGTACTTCAATATGTCCAGGAATCCGGTGAGTGAAATACAAAACAAAATGGAACTTAACTTGTGTAACATAATAGCATACGCTAGAATAATACTTTGATATCCATTCACGCGTGGGTTTGTGTATTCATCGTCGTGTGTTCATTGATTCACGCGATGCAAATAAAAACCTCTTGTTTCAAAGTAGATTCAATATAAAATATGTTCACTATTTATTGGAAGGTGTGGAATGATGCATTTGATACGCACTGTAATAGACGTTTTATATAGCAAAATCATACTATAAGAGCAACACTTGGTAAAGATAGACGATACCCGCCCTTATTTTTTATTATTTTTATTTCAATATAATAACAAGCAGGCAATACACGCAAAAATCGTTAATTATTATTCTAGTCCATTCTATTTTTACTTTCTCTTGCCTATATGAATATATATAATATAGGAAGGAAAGTATTGTTTTCATGTCGATTTTAAGACATCAAGTTTTCACCGGATCTACACGTTTTTAGACCCCCCTGAACCCAAAAAACATGTTTTTGGCGATTGGTCTGTGTGTGTCTGGGTGTTTGTGTGAACAGAATATTTCAAGAACGACGCATCATACGAACTTGAAACTTAAGCGTGTCCTCCCTGTCCGAAAGGACCGGGTAACCCGCTGAACCTCCTTTGTGCTAGGGATTGGGGCTTGCAGTTGTTCCCCATGAACGAGGAATTCCCAGTAAGCGTAAGTCATAAGCTGGCGTTGATTACGTCCCTGCCCTTTGTACACACCGCCCGTCGCTACTACCGATTGAATGATTTAGTGAGGTCTTCGGACTGGTGCGCTCGCGCGGTCTCCGATGTTGCTGGAAAGATGACCAAACTTGATCATTTAGAGGAAGTAAAAGTTACATACCACTACCGGACCCGACACGAACATTTTCATCAAAATCGGTCAACCGGAAGTAGTAGTTTATTCGTGTAATTTTTCACTTTTTTGCGATGTTCTCAAAAACTGGTCTAACGATTTTTTTTAAAAATCGCCTGGTTTACTAAATTTTTTATGCTCTACATGATAGGGTAGGTGGCATGTTTGCTGAAATTCTTGGTGAGGCTGTTTACACGTAAAAAATTTGTTTTTTTTATGATTACGGCTTTATGCATTTTAGAGCAAAAGTTTATATAATAAAAGTTGATGCCTGGGGGAGTTGCTTAGTCTCCTACCAGGCGCCTCCCCAGGTGGCGGATAGGGGAATGCTCGCCAGATATGGCGGGTACTGGGGAACTAAAATACCGAGGGCGGACCAAAATTAGCAACTAGGGCACGACGGTTCCACATGTCAGTGGCGGTACCCCGACAGCGTCTGGTTCACATGTTAGTGGCGGCTGATTCACGTTACAAGGCTCAACAACCTTGTTCCTATACCCTGGCTTAGGCCAGAAAAGGAAATTAAGAGTGAAATCATGGATCGTGTAAGTAATGACAATATTACCCCAGGTGGTAAAATCCACCCGCCCAGCAAAAAGGTGGCAACCAGTCGTTCGGATTCTGGGGAGACTGGACCTACACGTTGTAAGAGTGAATTGGAGCACTCTGGAAAATTTCCCAAAAACAACATCAAAAATTATATTGGAACATTAAACGTACAGACACTAATTCAACAGGGAAAGCTTTACACATTGACAGAGGAACTGAAGAAACAAAAAATACAAATCTTAGCTGTACAAGAGACAAGATTTCCAGATAATGAAATCACCGACTATAATGGCTTTAGAATTTTTAAAAGTGGAACTGATAGAAAAATTGGGAGAGGAGCATGTATGCTTGGAATGGCTTTTATTGTTGAGAAATCTTCTATTAATTCTGTAAAAAGCATAAAATCCATTAATAACAGACTTATGATGCTTAGAATGAAATATAAGAATAAAAACTACACTCTCATCAATGTCCATGCGCCGTGCAATATTGACAATAAAAAACACCGTGAAAATGTGGATAATTTTTGGGAGCGATTGGAACTTGAAATGTCAAAAATACCAACAACTGATGTAAAAATACTTCTTGGTGATTTCAATGCACAGATTGGCCGAGAAAAGAGATACAGAAAGACTGTTGGTCTACACCCTGCACATAAAATGACCAATAAAAATGGTATGAGACTGATCCAACTCTGCCAACAGTTTAACATGAAAATAAGCTCTACATCTTTTAACAAAAATCTAAGGAAACAGAAAACCTGGAGATCCCCTATAAGTCAATTGGGAGAATTCCAAATAGATCACGTGGCCGTATCATATGATTTCCAAAAAGAGATTAGAGATGTTCAGGTTAGACGAGGTGCAAACATTGACTCTGA
Organism: Catonia carolina; assembly: GCA_035578175.1. Classification (NCBI taxonomy): domain Eukaryota; kingdom Metazoa; phylum Arthropoda; class Insecta; order Hemiptera; family Achilidae; genus Catonia; species Catonia carolina. The sequence continues at coordinate 5,569,389 of JAQMRL010000003.1, forward strand.
TCACTATCTAACTAGAGTTCGAGTCCAATTCACCCCAAGAAGAAAAACGCCAAGAATACCACCAGCAGTCCAAAAATTCAACCTAAAAAATCTAAAAGAATCAGAAACAATAGTCAAATGGGAAACAATTCCTGCATCTAACTGGGAGGAATTCAGGGAGAAGATAACAGAAATAGCCAAAGAAGAAATACCATTGCAGAAGAAACAAAAACATCCATGGTGGAATAGGGAATGTGAGGAGGCAATTGAATCACGCAGTAAAGCTTTCCGGAAATACAGTTCAAATAAAAGCGAAGAAACTCATCAAAACTTCTTAAAAATACGTAAAAGTACAAATAAAGTAATTAGACAAGTGAAAAGAAAATACATAGCTCAACAGTTAGAATCAATAGAAACAGCTTTCAGAAACTACAACACACAGGGATTTTACAAGACTTTTTCAAACCATATCAAAGGTTATACCCCTCAAAATGTATGTTTTCGTAAACCGGATGGGAATCTAGCATTAAATGATGAAGAAAACTGTGAAGAATTAGCCAAATATTTTGAAAATCTCTTGAACTGCCCAGAGCCATTAGAAGCTCTCACAGTATCCAACATCTTAGCCCCAGAACAAGAGGATTCTACACCACCATCTGAGGAAGAAATTGTGAAACACATTAAAAATTTGAAAAATAACAAAGCATCAGGCGAAGATGGTATTGTAGCTGAGTTTCTGAAACACCTGGGGCCCAAGTTAAGAAAAGAGCTAGTCGAAATTATACAGAATGTATGGGTCACTGAAGAAGTACCAGATGATTGGAAATGCGCCCTAATTCATCCATTACATAAAAAAGGGGACAAAACCAATGTAAATAATTTTAGAGGTATTTCCCTACTTCCTGTAGCATACAAGATTCTCTCAGCTTGTATTCTTGACCGAACGCAAAAACAATTGGAACCCAAAATCTCTGATTTCCAAGCTGGCTTCAGGTCTAACAGATCGTGCTCAGAACAAATACTGAACTTGAAATTGATAACAAAGTTGAGAAAAATTCGTGGAAAACCAACAGTTTATTGTTTTGTTGATTTCAAGAAAGCCTACGACTCAATCCACAGACCCACACTTTTTAAAATTCTTGAAGAAAAAGGACTAGATCAGAAAACTCGGAAAATAATTGAACAAACATTAACAAATACAATATCCAAAGTAAAATTCATGGGGAAACTTTCAAAACCGTTTGAGATAAGGACTGGCGTCAGACAAGGTGATGGTTTGTCTCCGTTGCTATTCAACATAGTTCTGGATAGAGTAATGGAAGAGTGGGAGAGGAGACTCAAAGAAGGAAACCTCTGGAAGCCAATCTCGCTTGGGACTAAGAAAAATAATCTGCAAATACCTTACTTGGCTTTTGCAGATGATCTTGCAATAATGGCAGACTCGGGCGAAGTTGCAATAAAACAGATAGAGACTCTGAAAGAATGTGCAGAAAAAGTTGGTTTACAGGTATCCTTTGAAAAAACAGTGTTCACAACTACAAACCTAGAAGTTACCAGACTACAAACCAAATATGGAACAATCAACAGGGTGTCTTTTTTTAAATATTTAGGAGAAGTTATTTCGGAAAAATTTTCACAGCAGGAGAGAATAAAGAAAGCTCGTAAAGGCCTAGGGCTGGTGCAATTTATTTATAATAAAAAATGCTTGTCTCTTCACACAAAAATTAGACACTACAACACAGTGATCAAACCATCAATGCTTTATGCCAGTGAGACCCTGAACCTTAACAGGAAAGCCGATTTAGAAAATTTGAAAAAGGAGGAAAGGAAAATAATAAGGAAAATTCTCGGTCCAAGATTAACTGAAAACGGTTATAGATTACAAAAAAATAACACAGTTGAGCAACATTCAAATATTGTAACGGACATGAGAAAAATACGTCTTAAATTTTTTGGTCATATCATGAGGCTTCCTGATCATAGAGTTACAAAAAAGATGGTAAAATATGTAGCTTCGCTTGTCAATGGAAGGGAATGGATTCGACACGTTAAGAAAGATCTAGTTCTGGCAAACATTACTGATAATGAAGTTACCAATCGAAATAGTTTTAGAACAAAAATTAATGAATGGGAGATTATTCCAGAGGTTAAAATTCCAAGAGTTGAAACAAGATGGAGTGAGGAAAGAAAAGCTGATTTTTCTCAGAAAATGAAAGGCTGGTGGGCAAACAAGAAAAACACCAAGTCCAATAATCAATGATCGTGAATAATGCTCAGCGTCTTCCACTTCGGGAGCTCTACGGCTAATAATAATAATAATAATAAAAGTTGATGAGAATGTAAAATTCTACAACTTTTATTTCAAACATTTTTTTATAACGCTTAGTTTAGCGGTAATTAGCAATTTTTTTCTCACGAAAACGTGTGAAAAATCGATTTTTTAAGATTTCAGCCTCAGTATGTATTTTACTACAAAAGTGTATAATAAAATTTATAGAAAATTAAAAGATCTACAACTTTTATTCAGAGAATTTTTTCTACAGAGCCTAGTTTAGCGTGAAAGAGTGATTTTTCGTATTTTTAAGCCAAACTGAGGTTGATTTTCATTTTGCGTTATTCACTCATGATTAAAATTAAGTTATGTTTATTGAGGTTAGTTTTTTGTTTATTTCTAATGTTTTATTAAGAATGTTAGATTATGTTGTTAATTATTTGCATTGGGAAGAGAAAGTTGTGTGACTATTTCACACCAGATTTTGTTTTATTATTTTTATTTAAATGTAATAACAAATCAGGCAATACACGCAAAAATCGTTTATTGTTATTGTAGTCCATTCTATTATTTATTTTTTGTATTAGGTTCCAGATTTTCGGAAGAATTCCTTTGGTATTTTTTTACTTTCTCTTGCCTATATGAATATATAGGAAGGAAAGTATTGTTTTCATGTCGATTTTTCGAAATCGAGTTTTCACCGGATCTATACGTTTTCAGACCCCCTGAACCCAAAAAACATGTTTTTAGCGATTGGTCTGTGTGTGTGTCTGTGTGTCTGTGTGTGTGTCTGTGTGTGTGTGTGTGTGTGTGAACAGAATATCTCAAGAACGGAACATCGTACAAACTTGAAACTTGAAACTTAAGTTACATACCACTACCGGACGCGACACGAACATTTTCATCAAAATCGGTCAACCGGAAGTAGTAGTTTATTCGTATAATTTTTCAGTTTTTTGCGGTTTTCTCAAAAACTGGTCCTACGATTTTTTTTAAAATCGCCTATTTTACTCAATTTTTTATTCTCTACAAGATAGGGTAGGCGCCATGTTTGCTGAAATTCTCGGTGAGGCTGTTTTCACGTAAAAACGTTGTTTTTTTAAGATTACGGCTTTAATATGCATTTCAGCGCAAAAATGTATATAATAAAAGTTGTAGAGAATTTAAAAACCTACAACTTTTATTTCAAACATTTTTTTGTATAACGCTTAGTTTAGCGGTAATTAGCGATTTTCTGTTTTTTTTCTCACGAAAACGTGAGAAAAATCGATTTTTTTAACATTTCGGTCTTAGTATGCATTTTACGACAAAAGTGTATATAATTAAATTTATAGAAAATTAAAAGATCTACAACTTTTGTTTAGAGCATTTTTCTCTACAGAGCCTAGTTTAGCGTGAAAGCGTGATTTTCCGTATTTTTTAGCCAAACTGAGTTCGATTGTCATTTTGCGTCATTCACTCATGATTAAAATAAGGTTATGTTTTTGAGGTTAGTTTATGTTTATTTCTAATGTTTTATTACTAATGTCAAATTATATTGTAAATATTTGCATTGGCAAGAGAAAGTTGTGTGAGTGTTTCACACCAGATTTTTCTGTATTTATTTTTGTGGAAGAAGCTTAAGTAGCCACAATAGGTGGTCGATTTACCGGTCTGGCATTTACCGTAGCTTAAACTTAACGGCACTCATTTAAGAAAAGAAAAATTTCGCACCCACTACTTCTTTTGTTAGAGAATTAACAAAGAGCCTGATAATTTTACAAAATATAAGTTAAAATCATTTAATGTCTTATTGTGAATATCTAACGACGTACATAGGATCACTGTACCCACGGACTTAGTATGATAGGGACGGAGCGTACGTATCTTAATACACGCAACAAAACTGTGTCCAACTCCTGCCACGTGGAGAAATGAAAAGGTTGTATAAATTTAAAAATCGAGCTAGGGTCGCCTCCCACTCCTTATAATACAGATATATAGCAGGTATATAGTATATACCTGCTGCTTGCATCTTATTAAATATAGCTCAGTCTTTGCTTTGGAGTGGGAGTTGGGCCTAGCTCACTTTTCTCTGTTTCTCTTTTTTCCGTATCTCCTCTTTAGACACAGATTTTTGAATTTACGCTCCGTCCCTATCATACTAAGTCCGTGACTGTACCATATTCAATGCTGAGCAATAATGAGGTATCTCTCTCGTCGGTCTGATTACTCCTGCAGCGTGTAATCCGTTTGCTTTATCTACCCCCTACAACTTATGTTATAAGTTGTCGCAAAAAAGTGAAAAATTACACGAATAAACTACTACTTCCGGTCGACCGATTTTGATGAAAATGTTCTTGTCGGGTCCTCTAGTGGTATCTAACTTGAGTTTTAAGTTTCAAGTTCGTACAATGTTCCGTTCTTGAAATATTCTGTTCACACTCACACACCCAGACCAATCTTATACGTTTTTATAGATTTATTTCATTTTCGACCTGTACATGGATTTATGTTTGCTAATTACATAAATGTAAACAATTCAATGTTTTTTAGGTTTATTTTCGCCTCTTAAAATAAATGTATTTCTTGTTTGAATTTTTCCATTTACTGTTACGATTTACGCGTAATTTCTTATACAATTTTAAACTACAAATAAAAATTAAAAGATCTACAACTTTTATTTAGAGAATTTTTTTCTACAGATCCTAGTTTAGCGTGAAAGCTATTTTGAATCGGTAACTGCAAAGATATAGGGTGATTCAAAAATAGCGCCGGTTTTTAAACGGCTGGTAAATTTTTGTTTATCGGTTGGCAACATTGTTTGACCTCATTTCTATTTCGGAGAACATTCCGATTGACGATTCAGTTGTAGTTTCTCTTGTTCGCAGTGTAGTACTCTCGCAGTCTGTGTCTAACCATGGAGAAGTTTACTATTGCACAACGAGTGTTAATCGTCAAAACATTTTACCAGAGTGGAGAGAGTTATGCGGCTACTGTCAGGCGACTTCGCGGTACTCTAGGACGTAATGAAGCACCGAATGAATCAACAGTTCGCAGGCTCATGAAAAAGTTTTTTGAGACGGGTTCAACATTCGACCTTAAAAGTTCTGGACGTCGTCGTTCTGGCCGAACTGAGCAGAACGTTGCGTTGGTTCGTGACAGTGTGGCTGTTAGCCCAGCAAAATTAATATGTCGCCGTTCTCAACAATTGGGTTTACGATGTTCTTCTGTACGGAGAATTCTTCGGTACGATCTCCAATATCACCCGTATAAAATTCAGTTGACGCAACATTTGAAAGTGGCAGACCACCAGAAGAGACGACAGTTTGTTGACTGGGTATTGAGAAAACGGCAGGATGATGACACCTTCGCAAACAAAATCATTTTCAGTGATGAGGCGCACTTCCACTTAAACGGTTTTGTTAATAAACAGAACTGCCGTATGTGGGGTTTAGAAAACCCCACATACGGAAACTTGTCCCACATAGTCGAAACTTGTCGTGCAGTAATATCCAATTTCATGGACAGAGTTGATGCGTGCCAGCGTAGTAGAGGAAGACACATGCATGACATCATTTTTCATACATAAAATCGGAAGGTAAGATGAACTTGTTGATGTATTTATTTTCAGTTTTTCAATAAAATAAATCTCTTAATTTGATATATCAAAACCGGCGCTCTTTTTGAATCACCCTATACTAACGGCTTCGCGGGTTCAAGTGTACCCTGAAAACCCGTTAAAAATTTTGAATCAGTATACTACACGAGGGTAGAAGATCGTATAACGAAAATTCTAAAACGAACTGCACCGTTACAAAGGAAAAACTTTTTTGAGGGCTATATAATAGCAAAATACTGATTTCGACAGGCAGTGTCCCTCCAGAAATACTTAAAATGGTAACAAAACAGAACCCGCTAGGCGAGTCTCTACCACTCAATGTGATACGTTTACACAAATTCCCACCCAACCTTTTTTTGAAGGTTCAGGTTTAACGTCCAGGGTTGTTGTGGAGCGGGAACACTTAGGAACGCACACTGGCTTTTCCACAATTTAATAAAAAATAAATATTTTTTTTTTGACTCAAGTTATTGTTTACAATTTTTTTTGTAAATATTTGATTTATTTTTACTACATATTCCGATTCACTTTAGAACTATAAGATGGTAGGCCCTCCGCAGTAGATTTCGTGTTAATCTAATGAATAATCTGCTTATATAATTTATTTATTAATTAAATACAAATACAGGGTGTTTCGGTTAGTGTTACCGGTACTATCTCAGCTTATTGTACTAGTAAAAATACTGAAAAAAGTTCATATAAACATAGGTCCGGAAATGCGTAGTTAACGAGTTAACTAGCAATGCGTAGTTAACTAGCGAAAGATTTCGCCAAGAATTTAGAACCTTAGGTGAAAGAAGATTTTTTTGAAATTGTAGTCAGGTAACGTAAGGAACGAATGAAGTTGTTTCTAATAGTTTTGGAGCTGCTGAATCAAATAAAACAGGTCCCAAAACTGTATCTCTCTTAGTTTCTAAGATATTCTATGTCAAACTCAAAAAATAAGTTGAAAAACACAATATTTCACGTTTTTTTCTATTGCAGTTTCTGTGTTCCTAGAAACGATTGCTGGGTCGTCTCCAAACGGAGGATAGTTCATCTTCTCGTTTTAAGTGAATAGAGCGCTATTCTAGTAACGCTCTAACGGTGTAAGAATTTACTGAAATGTTATTAGATTCAGAAAAATCGATCGGACTCCGTTTTATTAACATGATACTAGAAAAGGTATAACTGCGTAAATACGAATTCCGTGAAATGATGTGATTAGCACTCATTAAGAAAGGTCTGTTAAAACAAATTTAAAAGAGGATTAACAGATAAATCTATTTTATAATTTACTGAACAAAAGTTAATATTTTTCACATAAAAGGTGAACAAATTTCCTAATTAACAATTTATAATTAGCCGGTTTACAGCGCAGCTAAACTAACAAGATTTTCAACCAAAAATTATAAGTACAGTTGTTATCGCTTCTTTATATGATTCCAATCGTACATTTCACACTAATCTTAACATCTTTTTACTTTCTCTTGCCTATATGAATATATAGGAAGGAAAGTATTGTTTTCATGTCGATTTTTCGAAATCGAGTTTTCACCGGATCTATACGTTTTCAGACCCCCTGAACCCAAAAAACATGTTTTTAGCGATTGGTCTGTGTGTGTGTCTGTGTGTGTGTGTGTCTGTGTGTCTGTGTGTGAACAGCATATCTCAAGAACGAAACATCGTACGAACTTGAAACTTGAAACTTAAGTTACATACCACTACCGGACGCGACACGAACATTTTCATCAAAATCGGTCAACCGGAAGTAGTAGTTTCTTCGTATAATTTTTCAGTTTTTTGCGATTTTCTCAAAAACTGGTCCTACGATTTTTTTTTAAAATCGCCTATTTTACTTAACTTTTTATTCTCTACAAGATAGGGTAGGCGCCATGTTTGCTGAAATTCTCGGTGAGGCTGTTTTCACGTAAAAACGTTGTTTTTTTAAGATTACGGCTTTAATATAAATTTTAGCGCAAAAACTTATATAATAAAAGTTGTAGAGAATTTAAAAACCTACAACTTCTGTTTCAAACATTTTTTTGTATAACGCTTAGTTTAGCGGTAATTTGCGATTTTCTGTTTTTTTTCTCACGAAAACGTGAGAAAAATCGATTTTTTTAACATTTCGGTCTTAGTATGCATTTTACGACAAAAGTGTATATAATAAAAGTTATAGAAAATTAAAAGATCTACAACTTTTGTTTAGAGCATTTTTCTCTACAGAGCCTAGTTTAGCGTGAAAGCGTGATTTTCCGTATTTTTAAGCCAAACTGAGTTCGATTGTCATTTTGCGTCATTCACTCATGATTAAAATGAGGTTATGTTTTTGAGGTTAGTTTTTGTTTATTTCTAATATTTTATTAATAATGTTAGGTTTATTATTAATTATTTGCATTGGCAAGAGAAAGTTGTGTGAGTGTTTCACACCAGATTTTATATATTAGCAAAACAATCCCCGCGTCACCCGAGGACACAATACGGAAAAAAATAGGAAATTTGATAATTTCAAGTTCCTCGGGGAGATAATACTGTGACAATATCGAAAAGACATGGTTCGCGTAATTTCTAGAATTTCATTCATGGAAATAGTAAAGAGAGAATAATAGAGTGAAATAGTAACAATAAGTGACAATAGGACAATAGTGACAATAAAGGAATGCCTATTCATGAAAGTTGTTTGAAAGGACACTGCGCTATTGTGTGTGATAAAAGGTCGGGTATAGTTGTAGGCCTACAGCTATTTATGAAGGGGCCGGTTGTTTACGTTTTCTAATTACAATAGTTGACTTGTTTATCTAATTCCTAATATGTGTACGTTGCAATCTGTTCAATTGAGAACAATAAGCAACCCCATGACCCAATGAGATGAGGATGATATGTATGACGTGTAAATGAGGTGTAGTCTTGTACAGACTCAGGCCGACCATTCCTGAGAGAGTATGGTTAATTGAACCCCAACCATCAAAGTACACCGATAACAACTGTCTAGCATTCAAATCCGTAAAAAAGTAACTACCTTTACTAGGATTTGAACCAAACTAGGATTTGACTTGTTTATAATAGATTTTTCTAGCACTCATTTATAAAGGTGTTTTTTGTACATTAGGCCTACTATTGGTATCCAAGTTCGGTGTTTTTCGGGAAGGTTCTTTTGATTCACTATAAAAGATACCCCCGAGTGCGGTCAGCAGTTAGTATTCGTTTGATGTTTGACGAGTGACCATTGGGCGTTATTCAGGTTAACGATTCCGAGCATTGTGTTGGTCAACGATTGTTATATGTACTGTCTTTATTTGTGTGTGTATTGTGAAAAGCTTTTCTGTATCTGTATTATATTCAGTTTTTGTGTATTCATTTCATTTTGTAAGTGTAGCCTATAAAATTGATTGTAGGTAGTGCTAAGTAAATTATTAAATTATTTATTGTTTATTATTTATTTTAAGTAAATTATTAACCCTCAAACATCAAACAGCGTCGTGAGTTTTTTTATGCGCGAATGCCGTTGTGGGGCCGGAATAAACCTATAAAACTTAAAAACCAAACCAAATTCAGACAATTAGGCCTAATTACAGACTTTAAGGGTTTCTATGAAGAGCTAAAATAAAACCGGGTTAACAGATGAAAGGAGGAAATCATACAGTGAGCAAATGTTGACAATGTGGGCTGGAAAAACAGCTTCTAGAAGCATCTAAAGTCACTTCACGAAGTCTATAATTGGCATTTGCATTCTTTACTGTCCATATTTACCAGGAAACCTTAATCATCGGCTCTCCAGAAGTGGAACAGAAATTTTCTAATAAATTTAGTGGCCATCTGATTTGTTCTCAGTAAACCCTTTACCAAGAGCTTCTACAAAGGTTTTGTATTGACAGAAGGAAGCTGTTGTTACAATATTTTTCGAAAAGTTTAAAAAAATAGAGTTTATGATTTGTCAATGTTAGGAATAATTAATTTTTTACAGGAGTAAATTTTTGTATTATTATAATTCGATGTTAAGTAGAATGATAAACTAGGTTAAAGGTTTTTTACTTCTGATCAGAATGATATTTTTAATGAACTCCAGTAGGCTATGGCGTTAGAAATGAAATATCAAAGTATTTGAATGCTTGATACTAGTCTAATTAAACTCTTCTTTTTAATTTTAATTTTGCAGTTTGCATTTATTTTACTATGTAGGTGTTGATTGAAATATTTTCCTCGTATCATCAATGTTTATTCTTTGTTTTTCCGTTGCTAGTTTCATTAATATCCTTCTGTGCTTCATGATTCAGTGTAATCAAAGTAATTTTCATATATTGTATCAATGATAGTTTAAAAAAAAGTTTGCATGATAGGTAGTTTTCATGTGATGTTAATATCACATAGTATCATTCGTTCATGCGGGGTTCGAATCCCATTCAGGCACGGCATATTTTCATACGGTACAAAAATCATTTCATCCTTCACCGTCTACATTAGCAGTAATTGCAGAACAGTCGGACGTTAAACTTTTGCTGTTAAACTTTTGATGTTAAACATTTTTGCGAGCTTCATTTCAAACATTTTTGAGCGGCACGTGTCCTGAAGGAGCTGACAGAAGATGACTTCCAGCACTGTTTTCAACAATGGAAAATTCGCGTGGAGCGTTGTAGGGATAGGGGTAGTGTATATTGAAGGTGACAATAAGTGATTACGTATAAAATTAAAATAAAATTTCTTACAACGTCAGTCTCGTTTTTTAATAGCCACGTCTCGTATAATTAGGGCCTATTCATATAAGGGAAAAGAAAGTAAAAATATTGTTTCTAGTATTATTTAAACATAGTGTTTATATTTTTTAATTACAGAACATGGGAAAATATATATTGGTTTTAAATTGTAAATTTTGAAACCACAAATTGATATACTCCGGAGCATTAAAACTGATACCTAGCCATTGGGGGTTAAAATATTCAAGTAACTAATGTTCAACCATCACCGTTAATTATGAATAGTTGAAGAGTATCATTAGCCTGATGTTGTTGACAGCCTTTGTTCTGAAACAGATACTAGAGTAATTGATACTTTTGTAATAGTAAAATTGATTATGTATTACGTTTCCTCTATTGGTAAAACTAATCTAATATTATCATAAAATTATTGTAACAACAATTTTACTGTAGTATTTTAATTTTAGATATTCAAAATTATTTATTACCAAAATAACATGTCCAATATTAATAATAATAATAATAATAATAATAATAATAATATTAAATTATTTAAATAATAATAAAATATTTTTGAAAAATATTCACAACAGGAGAGAATACAAAAAGCTCGTAGAGGCTTAGGATTGGTGCAAAACCTATACAATAAAACATGTTTATCTTTAAATGCCAAAATTAAACATTACGATACAGTAATTAAACCAACAATTTTATATGCCAGTGAGACCTTGACACTTAACAGGAAAACAGACATGAAAAGCTTAAAGAAGGAAGAAAGAAAAATAATTAGGAAAATTCTTGGACCTAGATGGACCGTAAACGGGTACAGATTACAGAGAACGTCGAAAATTGAAGAATATTCCAACATAGAGACAGACATGAGGAAAAGACGCCTTCAATTTTATGGCCACATTATGAGGCTTCCTGACAATAGACTCACAAAGAGAATAGTAAAATATGTATCATCACTTGTTAATGGGGGGGGGGGGAATGGATACAAAGTGTTAAAAAAGATTTAGAATTTGCCAAAATCACTAAAGAAGAAATTCTCATAAGAGACAATTTTAGTACAAAAGTTAAAAAATGGGAGGTTAAACCAGAGACAAAAGCTCCAAGAACCGTAACAAAGTGGAGTGAACAGAGAAAGGCTGAATTCTCACAAAGAATGAAAAACTGGTGGGCGGATAATAAAAAGTACAAGAAATCCCAAAAACAAGCCAGATTTACTTAGCGTCTTCCACTTCGGGAGCTTTACGACTAATAATAATATATTTTATAGATATTAGGCCAAGTAGGCCTACACACCAATATTCAAAGTCAAGTTCATATTATCATTATAAAGAATTCACAATCATTAACAATCAGTAAAATTACACAATATAGATTTTACTTCTGCCCATTACATATAGGTGGAGTGTCAAATTATTTACACTCAATCTGTTTGTTACAGGGTTAAAATAAATAGTTCTGTTTCTTATCACATGGTCAGTCAATTAAATGACTGAATCATTTAAGAACAGAAGAGGGAGAGGTGTAAAAGCCACTAGGCAGAGTTATCTCTTCTGAAAGTTATGAATTTCACTATACAGCCAGACCCTGTGGTCAATTAAGTGAAGGTGTTATGAGTAGAGTGGAAAATATGCGCTTTTCAGAGGGCCCGGCATGCTGATAAGCGTACTTTTCCACTCAGTGAGGAAGGCAATGGTAAATAATCTCACTCCTCAGTTTACTTAGTAAAATCTCTACAGGTTCAAACCAGACATTTGGCTGTTGACCTAAACAACAACAGATTTTGCTTCCTTCTCTACAAATAAAATAAATGAAATCTGATCTGATTGACTACTTATGCCAACATATTAATTCTTTATTTAATAAACTATTTAGAAATTTAAAGTGCTTTCTGCCCCATTCGGAAATCTGTTATTTTTTCACCGACACAAACATACATAAAAATGTACGAGGTGTGGCTATTAAATAATGAGACTGACGTTGTAAAAAAATTTATTTTTATTTTATACATAATCACTTATTGTCACCTTCAATATACACTTTTTCTCTATCCCTACAACGCTCCATGCAAATTTTCCATTGTTGGAAACAGTGCTGGAAGGCATCTTGTGTCAGCTCCTTCTGGACACGTGCCGCTTTCTCTTTTAAAGCTTCAACAGACTCAAATTCTGTCCCTTTTTATGCAGATTTCACCTTAAGTAACAGGTAGAAGTCACATAGTGTAAGATCTGGTGATTAAGGTGGATGTTCTAACACTGAGATGCTGTACTTGGCTAGGATCCTCTTGACAGATAACGGGGAATGAGCTGGCGCATTGTCTTGTTGGAGAACCCATGATTTGTCCTTTCACATTTCGGGGCGTTTTTTCCTTACTCTTTGACGTAGTTTAGAAAGTACTTCAAGGTAGTAATATTGATTAATTGTTTGACCTTCAGGAACCCAGTGAAGGTACACAATCCTATGGATATAAAAAAAAAACAATCATCATTGCTTTAAATTTTGACTTGCTCATTCGAGCTTTTTGGCTCTCGGTGAAGTTCGGCTCTTCCAGTGCATGGATTAGTGCTTCGTTTCCGGATCATAAGTAGAAAACCACGTTTCACCACATGTTACTATCGTTTCCAAAAAATCTGGGTTATTTTCAATCATGTATAAAGTGTCAGTACAAACATTTTTGCGAGCTCATTTCAAACGTTTTTGAGCGGCACGTGTCCTGAAGGAGGTGACAAAAGATGGCTTCTAGCACTGTTTCCAACAATGGAAAATTCGCATGGAGCGTTGTAGGGATAGAGAATAAGTGTATATTGAAGGTGACAATAAGTGATTATGTGTAAAATAAAAATAAAATTTTTACAACGACAGGCTCGTTATTTAATAACCACACCTCGTATTTCTTTCGTCTGTTTAAAAAATACGTTAACTTATAAACTACTTGTAAAGTACGGCCAATTTGGCTAAATGGTGGACCAATTTTTGGAGCCTGTTACAAAACAACACTGAATATTTTTCAGAGACATCAGTCAAAAGCACTTAGAGCAATAACAAACGAACATTTTGACGTAACCAATCATACCCTTCACGAAGACCTGAAAATACCAACGGTTCGAGACATTGTCAAGACAACATACAACTCATTACACACAAACACAATTGACCACATAAATCCAAATGTCCAATCTCTTTCAACTAACGATCTCCCAGTTAACAGACGACTGAAACGAAGGTGGAATAAAGATCTTCTCCGACCACCATAAAAAAATTAACTTCTCATGCCTGTATCATTTCATAAAAACAAAATATCAATTCATATAAAAAAATCCTGCCCATAACAGACAGGTGGAGTGTCAAATTATTTACACTGAATCTGTTCGTTGCAAGGCTAAAATAAATACCTAGTTCTGTTTCTTATCACATGGTCAGCCAATTAAATGACTGAATCATTTAAGAACAGAAGAGGTAGAGGTGTACTGTGACACTAATCAGAGTTATCTCCTCTGAAAGTAATGAATTTCATTATACAGCCAGACCCTGTGGTGAATGAAGTGAAGGTGTCATTTGCAGAGTGGAATATATGTGCTTTTCAGAGGGCCCGGCATGCTGATAAGCGTACTTTTCCATTCAGTGAGGAAGGCAATGGTAAACCACCTCACTCCTCGTTTTACTTAGTAAAACCTCTAAAGGTTCAAACCAGCTTTTCAGCTGATGACCTAAACAACAACAACATAAAAAAATCATCCATCATAGTTTATAAATCATTATCGTTGAAAAATATTGGCAGCAGGTTCCTTGCAAAATTTCACGCCGAAACCTGTCACTGGATCGATTCACATTCACGTCACATTCCCGACATTCCTCATTCATTCCATCTCATTTACTAATTGTGATTTTAAAAAAATGTACATTTGTAAATAAAAAATAAAGTTGAAGCCAAAAAAAACTTTTTTTTTGTCATCAGTCTCTCGACTGGTTTGATGCAGTTCTCCAAGCTGTTCTATCTTGCGCAATTCGTTTCATATCTACATACCTGTAACACCCTACATCTTTCGTAATTTGCTTTATATATTCTAATCTTTACCTCCCTCTACAATTTACTCCCTCAATATTACCCTCCATTATTGATAGCCCAATACCTGGATGTCTTAGGATATGCCCCACTAGCCTATCCCTTCTTTTGGTAAGATGTTTCCATATACTTCTTTTTTCATCCACTCGCCTAAGAACCTCTAAATTACTTATTTTGTCCACCCACCTAATCTTCAACATTTTCCTATAACACCACATTTCAAAAGCTTCTATCCTCTTCCGTTCTACAGCCCCTATCACCCACGTTTCACTTCCGTATAATGCTACACTCCAAACATAATGTTTTAAGAAATTTTTCCTAATCTGTAAATCAATGTTTGTAGTCAGTAAGCTGTTTTTCATTTCAAAGGCTTTTCTAGCTTGAGCAATTCTACTCTTGATATCACTCGTGCTTCTACCATCCTTTGTTATTTTACTCCCTAGATAGCAGAATTCCCCAACTTCCTGTATGTTTTCGTTGCCTACTTTTAAATTTCCCATCTCTTCTAAACCACTCTTGCTGCTGCACAACACTTTCGTTTTGTTCTTATTAATTTTCATGAAGTAATCCTTCCTCAAGATCTCATCCATTCCATTTAAGGCATCCTCTAGTTCATTCTTTGCCTCGGCTAATACTACTATATCATCGGCGAATCTCAGCATTTTTATTGTCTCTCCTTGAATTTTTATTCCTGCGTCAAATTTCTCCTTCACTTCATTTATAGCCTCTTCTATATACAAGTTAAAAAGTAGTGGTGACAAAGAACAACCTTGTCGTACACCTTTTCTTACAGCAGCCTCTTTTTCGTACCCCTCGATTCTCAAAACAGCCGTTTGATTCTTATACAGACTGTAGATAACTTTCCTTTCTTTGTATTTAATTCCTAGCTTTTTCAAAGTTTTAAACATTTTACTCCAGTCCAGATTGTCAAATGCTTTCTCTAAATCTACAAATGCCATAAAAGTAGTTTTATTTTTCTGTATCCTTTTCTCAATAATCAGTCTCAGAGCCAATATTGCATCTCGAGTTCCCATTCTCCTTCTAAATCCAAATTGGTCATCGTCCAATACTTCTTCTACTCGGTGTTCTATTCTCCTGTATATAATTCTTGTCAGTATCTTACATGCATGGCATGTTAGGCTGATAGTTCTGTAATGTTCACACTTCTCCGCTCCTGACTTTTTTGATATTGGAATCATAATATTTTTTTTAAAGTCCGATGGTACCTCTCCACTCTCATAAATTCTGCACACAAGTTTGTATAATTTGTTTTGAGCAACTTCGCCACATCGTAATAATAATTCCGATGGTATGTTATCTATTCCTGGTGTCTTATTCATATTCATATCCTTAAGTGCCCGATCGAATTCTTCTCGTAGTATAGGGTCCCCTTTTTGATCTTCTTCAACATCAGTTTCTTGTTCTATCGCATCATATTCTAATTCTTTTCCCATGTAGAGTTGATTTACGTATTCCTTCCATCTTTCAGCTCTCTCTTGGCCATTCAACAATGGTTTACCACCTGCGCTTTGTAAATTAACAGCTTTCATCTTTCGTTCTCCAAAGTTTTCCCTTATTTTTCTATAAGCTGCGTCCACTTTACCAACTGCCATTTTACTTTCAATGTCCGTACATTTCGCTCTGATCCACTCTTCCTTCGCTTTCTTACACCTTTTGTTTATGGTATTTCTCAAGTAGCAATATTGCCTTTTACCTCTCTCGTCCTTTGCGTTTTTATATTTTCTTCGCTCATCCATCAGTTCTAAAATATCATTAGTAATCCACGGTTTCCTACCTCTTCTTTTAGTATGTCCTAACCATTCTTCCGCTGCTTTCACTACCACCTCCTTGAAGTTTATCCACTCCTCCTCTACACTTCCTGTGTCATTACCTCTTTCTTCTATCCCTTTTTGAATACTCTCCTGGAAACCTACCTGGTTGTCTTGTTCTCTTAGTTTGTCTACATCCCACCTAGCATTTCTCTGTCCCTTCTTCAGTTTTTTAAGTTTAAGCCTGCTATCCATTACTACTAAGTTATGATCACTCCCTATGTCTGCACCTGGATAGGCTTTACAGTTCATAATCTGGTTTCTGAATCTTTGTCTAACCATTATGTAATCTATTTGGTATCTTCCCTTGTCACCTGGCATCATCCAAGTGTATAACCTCCTTTTGTGATTCTTAAAAAGTGTATTGCCTATCACTAAATTATATTTGGAGCAGAAATCTACCAGCCGACTCCCTCTGTCATTTCTCTTCCCTAGACCATATTCTCCGACTATCTTTCCTTCTTTTCCTTCTCCAACTACTGCATTCCAGTCTCCCATAACTATCAAATTTTCATCACCCTTGACATATTTTATTACTTCATCTAATTCCTCATATACTTGTTCTATTTCTTCCTCTCTGTGTGAAGACGTAGGCATGTAGACCTGCACTATAGTGGTAGACTTTGGTTTCGTATCTACTCTAACCATGATAATCCTATCACTACACTGCTTATAGTAAGTCACTCTTTGTCCAATTTTTTTTATTCATTACTAGACCCACTCCGCCCTGCCCTCCGATGGCTTTAGTGTTAATAACCCTATAATCCCCTGACCAAAAGTCTTGATCATCATCCCAGCGTACCTCACCAATGCCTACAATATCTAACTTCAACCTATCCATTTCCCTTTTTAAATTCTCTAACCTACCAGTTTGTAGGTTAGAGAAAAAAAACTTATAAACTACATAATTAGGGTCTAATATTATGTGCGAAACACAAACTAAATAAAATAATCTTGCCGGCCGCATTGGCGCAGTTGGTAACGTGCTCGCCTCTCATCATGCGGTCCTGGGTTCGAATCCCACTCAGGCACGGCATATTTTCATACGTTACAAAAAAATCATTTCATCCTCATCACACACAGTTACACCCCAACGTCGTCGCTAATGACCTTGATGTTGATGCGACGTTAAAAAAAAAAAAAAAAAAAAAAAATCTTTGAAAGTGAATATTTCCATTCAATTTTTATGTACGCGTATTACCTAATAAATTCCTTTTATACAGTCGGACCTCTATCTATCGAACTTCTATGTATCGAAATTCTCTTTATATCAAAGTATTTCCTTAGACCCGTGAAATTTTAATGGAAAAATATTTCTCTATATCGAAAACAAATTCTATATATCAAACTTAATTTTAGTGGAAATATAAATAGAATTCCATACAGCACTCCCATCACACACTAGGCAATCTGAAACACTGGGAGGAGAGAGAGAGATAGAGAGACCGGGGAGAGAAAAAGGGGGAAGGGAAACAGAGAAAGGGAGTGATAGAGAGTGAAGGGGTGAGAGGGGGGAGAGAGAGCAATACAGTACGTCAGTACATTCACCACTGTGGTCAATGTACAAGAGTTGTGTTTTACTTTTATACTATTTACGATCAAAAATATGTAAATAAGATGATGTGGACGAAGCAGTTTTCAAAGGGGGAAAATATTTCGAGATAAAAACATGCCTAAGCAAAAGAGAAAAGTTGTTCTTTTTGTGAACAATTGCCCTGCACATCATAGAATTTTCTCAAATTTTTAATGTTAACATCCATTTAAGTGTGTTTTTTAAAAAAAGAGATACAAATTTAAGACTGATAACTAAAGTGAAGTTTTCTTTGAACACAAAATTGTTAAATATAACTTAAATAACATGGGATTATATGCATTACTTTCATTTAAGCTTATTAATTGAAACTGGCTTCCTGAAAATACAATAATTTAAAAAAAAATGCATAAGAAAACTATAAAAAAGTTATGTGACGGTCGTGAGATTTTGAATAATGTGTGACAGAAAAAGTATGAATAATTCAGCTAAAAATGCAAAAAGATTGGCCCCCATATATAGACAAGTACAGGGTGATCGTAAAGTCGCGAAACCCAAAATGATAACAGTCTTAGAAAGCTGTAATGTATTTTTTTTTCTTTCAAAGTTTACGATACAAGTTATAATTACAACTTACTTACTTACAAGTTCACAACAAGTGCTGGAAATGTCCACCGTGGTTTGCAATGCATGCATCAACGCGTTTTCTTACATTGCACGCAACCTTTTTGAGTGTAGCAGTAGAAATATTTGATATACAGTCTTCAATGTTTCTTCTAAGTTCATCTACTGTATGCGGGTTGTTTTTGTACACATTATCTTTCAAATAGCCTCATAAATAAAAATCAGGAGGAGTCAGATCTGGTGACCGAGGGGGCCACAAACCACAAGAAATTATTCGGTCATCAAAGAAATCGTGGAGAAATTGGATAGTACTGTTTGCCGTATGTGAAGTTGCTCCGTCTTGTTGTAGCCAGCAATAACGTTCGTCAACATGTAGCAGTGCTACGAACTGCATGATTATTTCTTGATAACGTTCTGCTGTGATTGTATCCGAAAAAAAGATAGGCCCGACAATTCTCCGACGAGATACACCACACCACACCCCAATTTTTTGAGAATGTAATGGCTGTTCATGGAATTCATGTGAATTCTCTGCAGACCATACTCTACAATTTTGACTATTAACATATCCACTTAGATGAAACCAAGCTTCATCGCTGAAAAAAACTTTGTCCAGAACAGATATGTCATTTCGAATGAAATTTTTAAATCAATGACAATACCGCAATCGCTTCTCCTTATCTGGTTCTTCGAGCTGATGAGTTACGTTAAACCGGTACGGATGTAATTTTAATAACTTAGTGGCTTTACGAACACTTCCATAAGACAGTCCAGTCTGTGTAGAAAGTTTTCGAAGAGACTTTTTTGGAGAACGAAATAAGTTTCACTTATCGTCTGCAGACTGTCGTCAGATAAAACACTTGGTCGGCCGGTGTATCGCACATAATTAGTCATTAATTATGTTGCTGATAAATAAATGTACTTTATATTAGCAAAGGAAATAGTTTATTTAAACATTCGTTAAAAGTAATCGTTATAAAATTAAAGAGAACAATCAATTAAATGTAACCGCTAGCTCATAAATATATATTAATATTCCCGACATAATAGTGATACATTTTTATGTATGTTTGTGTCGGCAAAAATTTAGTAAATGTTTATGTGTGAAGTTCGTTACTTGTCTCAATAACCTATTAAAAGTAAAATTAATGTCGATGTTTAAGTAAGCAATCACTACACCATAATAATAATTTGTATTGTGTGTAGTAATTGCTTACACGTGTCTTGTAATTTTTAACGGAAAATGAGACCTTCGAAACTTAAAAGAAGGGTTCTCATTGGTCCGACGTCATACTTAGAGGGGGTTGTACCGAGTTTATATATAGAGGGCAATTGTAATTTTTCAAGTTCATCGTTAATTTTAACAAGTAGATAATGGCTTGAGTTAAGGAGTTCACTAATTTCATGGATCAGAGTTCACTAATTTCAATGGATCAGAGTTTGTTAATTTCAATAGATCAGAGTTCGTCGTTAATCTTAATAGTTTGATAGTTTGGCGTGAAGTGAAACAGTTTTTAAATCATTATTGTTTTGTTATTTATTTTAAAGTTAATTAAAGGCGGTATTCTAATAATTTATATTGTGAGCTGCGGGGAATATCAATGTTACATCAGGTTTTTATAGAATAATCATATAAAGTTTGAATTGTTAATATTTTTCTATCTTGTCCTTATCATTGTTTAAGTAATTAAAATATTTATGTATCGTAAAATAAATATGTTATTTTTGTTTTTATTCTACATTGCATGAATTTTCCATTCCTTTCAATTATTCAACCGAAGTCACGTCTTTGGAACAGTATTGTTTTCTTAAGTTTTAATTTTGTTTTTAACAGATTTTATAATGGTACACCGGTACGATTACGGTCATTCACGCTACCTGTATCCCGAAAACGATGAAACAAACGAAATATGGTCGATTTGTTTGGCACTTTAGCATCTGGAAAGGCATTGGAGAAATGTTCTTGACACTTCGCATAGGATTTCGATTCAGAGTAACTAAAAACGATAGAGACGCGTTGTTCTTGCGTAAAAGACATTGCGACTCGAACTGAACAAACCAACTGGTTTCTGGCTAACTGTCGCCCGGTGGCGTGATCTAGCAGTGCTGCCACATACTGTACTACTAAACGAAAAATTCCCATATTCGAATCATACTTTACAAATTTACCTTCAATTTCTACACGGCTTCAAACATTTGGTTGCGCGACTTTACGTTCACCCGGTAGTAAATATATTTATAATTCAGAAAAAATAGATTTTAAATTTATAAATAAAAGTTTATAAAATTTTATTTCTTCATTAAAAAATCTCGCTTTTGGTAGAATTGCCCCAGTCATAATGATTGCTCATAACAGGTACAGTCCATGCTCTCTTAGTTTGCTCCTAATGTATACAAATAATGACGTCACTGAGTATGCGCATTATATCAAAATGTGTACACGCCGATTAAAAAGTAACAACAAAATACTTTCAAAAGTATTTAAATACTAAATACTTTTAAAAGTATTTTTCTAAATGAAATTGTTTGGCCTACATCATATCATGACTGATGTTTTTAGTACTTTAAGTGCTTATAATTTAAAAAATCTGGTGTGAAACACTCACACAATTTTCTCTTGCCAATGCAAATGATTAATAATAAACCTAACATTATTAATAAAATATTAGAAATAAACAAAAACTAACCTCAAAAACATAACCTTATTTTAATCATGAGTGAATGACGCAAAATGACAATCGAACTCAGTTTGGCTTAAAAATATGGAAAATCACGCTTTCACGCTAAACTAGGCTCTGTAGAGAAAAATGCTCTAAACAAAAGTTGTAGATCTTTTAATTTTCTATAACTTTTATTATATACACTTTTGTCGTAAAATGCATACTAAGAGCGAAATGTTAAAAAAATCAATTTTTCTCACGTTTTCGTGAGAAAAAAAACAGAAAATCGCAAATTACCGCTAAACTAAGCGTTATACAAAAAAATGTTTGAAATAAAAGTTGTAGGTTTTAAATTCTCTACAACTTTTATTATATAAGTTTTTGCGCTAAAATTTATATTAAAGCCGTAATCTTAAAAAAACAACGTTTTTACGTGAAAACAGCTTCACCGAGAATTTCAGCAAACATGGCGCCTACCCTATCTTGTAGAGAATAAAAAATTGAGTAAAATAGGCGATTTTAAAAAAAATCGTAGGACCAGTTTTTGAGAAAATCGCAAAAAACTGAAAAATTATACGAATAAACTACTACTTCCGGTTGACCGATTTTGATGAAAATGTTCGTGTCGCGTCCGGTAGTGGTATGTAACTTAAGTTTCAAGTTTCAAGTTCGTACGATGTTCCGTTCTTGAGATATTCTGTTCACACACACACACACACACAGACACACACACACACACACACACACACACACACACAGACACACACACAGACCAATCGCTAAAAACATGTTTTTTGGGTTCAGGTGATCTGAAAACGTATAGATCCGGTGAAAACTCGATTTCGAAAAATCGACATGAAAACAATACTTTCCTTCCTATATATTCATATAGGCAAGAGAAAGTAAAAATAGTTAACTTAATAGGAATACGACATCCGTAAAGTCGCGGACTCTAGCGTGCACCCTGTAGTAGGTGGCTTTTGTGTGTTGACAGTAGAAGCAAACTAAGAACGGCTGAACTATAGGTGGAGTGCTAAATTAATTGCACTCGATCTGTTGGTTCCAGGGCTACAGATAATAGTTCTGTTTCTTATCATATAGTTGTAGAATAGCAATCTATTACACATAGTATCGTTGATCAAATGTCAAGATTAAAAGTCAATTGTTGGAGAATTTCAAATGAATATTTAAATATTAAAATAACTAAACATCATGATAAACAATTTCCAGTTATTATCTTAATATTTTATATCAAGAATTAAATACATAAAACTAAAATTTAACAAGAAATATATATTTATTTTTTAATTCCTAATATGTGTACGTTGCAATCTGTTATACTCAGAACAATAAACAACCCCATGACCCAATGAGATGAGGACGATGTGTATGACGTGTAAATGAGGTGTAGTCTTGTACACACTCAGGCCGACCATTCCTGAAAGAGTATGGTTAATTGAACCCCAACCATCAAAGTACACCGGTAACCACTGTCTTGCATTCAAATCCGTATAAAAGTAACTACCTTTACTAGGATTTGAACCAGGAAACCTTCGTCTCCGAAAATTAGCTGTTAAACAGCTGATTTTGGCGACGACTTTACCTCTAGACCAACCCTGTGGGTTAACAAAAAATATTAGAGTATAAATAATAATTCCAGAAGTCAAATAGTTAAACTTAATGGAAGTGAAGCTACTAAAAACAAATGAACATATAATTTTAAATAAGTAATTTCAGTTAATTAAAATTTATTAAAAGGAAATAATTATAACATCAAGATCTAAATGAATTAAGAAACTGAATTCAATAACATAATGATTTTGAAACCAACAGATGAAATTTATGAAAGAGTTAATTAAATATAGGTGATTCAAAAAGAGCGCCGGTTTTGATATATCAAATTAAGAGATTTATTTTATTGAAAAACTGAAAATAAATACATCAACAAGTTCATCTTTCCTTCCGATTTTATGTATGAAAAATGATGTCATGCATGTGTCCTCCTCTACTGCGCTGGCACGCATCAACTCTGTCCATGAAATTGGATATTACTGCACGACAAGTTTCGATTTACCCGATAACGCGTCGAATTTCCTCCTTCAAGTCATTGATGTTTCGGGGTTTATTGGCATACACCAATGACTTCAGATGACCCCAAAGAGGAAAGTTACAAGGCGTCAAGTCACACGACCTTGGTAGCCATTGATGGTCGGAATTACGAGAAATGATGCGATCCTGGAATCGTTTACGGAGCAACAACATTGTTTCTCGTGCAGCGTGACAGGTGGCACCATCCTGCTGAAACCACAACTCGTCAATGTCCATTCCATCCAAATGACGCCACAAAAACTCCCTAATTTGCTGGGTTAACAGCCACACTGTCACGAACCAACGCAACGTTCTGCTCAGTTTGGCCAGAACGACGATGTCCAGAACTTTTAAGGTCGACTGTTGAAACCGTCTCAAAAAACTTTTTCATGAGCCTGCGAACTGTTGATTCATTCGGTGCTTCATTACGTCCTAGAGTACCGCGAAGTCGCCTGACAGTAGCCGCATAACTCTCTCCACTCTGGTAAAATGTTTTGACGATTAACACTAGTTGCGCAATAGTAAACTTCTCCATGGTTAGACACAGACTGCGAGAGTACTACACTGCGAACAAGAGAAACTACAACTGAATCGTCAATCGGAATGTTCTCCGAAATAGAAATGAGGTCAAACAATGTTGCCAACCGATAAACAAAAATTTACCAGCCGTTTAAAAACCGGCGCTCTTTTTGAATCACCCTTTACTATGAAACCGATTGTAACATTGGTCTAGTCTCCCATTCGATCTAGGTCAATGGTACAAGGCACATCAGAAGAAACTCCAACAACTTCACATCGTAAATATATAGGGTGATTCAAAAAGAGCGCCGGTTTTGATATATCAAATTAAGAGATTTATTTTATTGAAAAACTGAAAATAAATACATCAACAAGTTCATCTTACCTTCCGATTTCATGTATGAAAAATGATGTCATGCATGTGTCCTCCTCTACTGCGCTGGCACGCATCAACTCTGTCCATGAAATTGGATATTATTGCACGACAAGTTTCGACTTCCATTTGCCCGATAACCCGTCGAATTTCCTCCTTCAAGTCATTGATGTTTCGGGGTTTATTGGTATACACCAATGACTTCAGATGACCTCAAAGATGAAAGTCACAAGGCGTCAAGTCACATGACCTTGGTGGCCATTGATGGTCAGAATTACGAGAAATGATACGAGCCTGGAACCGTTCACGGAGCAACAACATTGTTTCTCGTGCAGCGTGACAGGTGGCACCATCCTGCTGAAACCACAACTCGTCAATGTCCATTCCATCTAAATGACGCCACAAAAACTCCCTAATCATCGTACGGTATCGGTCTCCATTTACTGTCACGGCTTGTCCTTCTTGATTTTCAAAAAAGTAAGGGCCGATGACACCGCCCGACCAAAAGCCGCACCAAACTGTCACTCGCTGTGCATACAAGAGAAACTACAACTGAATCGTCAATCGGAATGTTCTCCAAAATAGAAATGAGGTCAAACAATGTTGCCAACCGATAAACAAAAATTTACCAGCCGTTTAAAAACCGGCGATCTTTTTGAATCACCCTTTATTTTAAAAATTTTCATATTTAATTCTGAGCTCATTAGACAGGCATAAATTTATTTAAATTAACATTATATAATTGCAATTAACTTAATTAAAGATTTAGTATTATAAGAAAGGTGTCATCAATAAATAAATTAAATTCACAATTTCAACAATTAATAATTTTTTTTTGTAATTCAAATTTGTCAATTTATCTTAAGTAATTTTCAATCAATCGTTTTAATTAAAATATTTTCAACTTAAAATTCATTGCTTTATTTTAATTTATGTAATACGTTTTATATAAATTGTCAAAATCCAGTTACATAGTCAGCCAATTACAGGACTGAACTATTTAAGAACAGAAAAGTGTAAAAGACACTAGTCAGAGTTACCTCCTCTGAGAGTAATGAATTTCACTATACAGCCAGACCCTGTGGTGAATGAAGTGAAGGTGTCATTTTCAGGGTCGAAAGTGAGTGCTTTTTGGAGGACCTGGCATGCTGATAAGCATACTCTTTCAACTCAGTGAGGAAGGCAATTGTAAACCACCTTACTTCTGGTTTTTACTTAGTAAAACCTCTAGAGGTTCAAACCAGCCTATCAGCTGTTGACCTGAAAAAAAACAGCCACAATGAGAAAGAAAAACAGCGTTTCTCTTTATCGAAGTTTCTATATATCACAATTTTTGTAAGGAACCTACAATTCGATATATGGAGGTCCGACTGTATATTGTATTACATTCTTATTAATAAATAATTTCGATTTATTTAACAGTACCCACCGTACAGTATTTATTCAATATTTGACCCACCGGGTTGGTCTAGAGGTAAAGTCGTTGCCGCGAGTCAGCTGTTTAACAGCTGATTTTCGGAGACGAAGGTTCCTGGTTCAAATCCTAGTAAAGGTAGATTTAAATCCTAGATAGTGGTTACCGGAGTACTTTGATAGTTGGGGTTCAATTAGTCATACTCTCTCAGAAATGGTCGGCGTGGGTTTGTACAAGACTACACCTCATTAACACTTCGTACACATCATCCCCTCATCTCATTGGGTCATGGGGTTGCATATTGTTCTGAATTGAACAGATTACAAGGTACACACATTAGGGATACGAAAACAAAATTAACAGTACGTTAACCCACCGGGTTGGTCTAGAGGTAAAGTCGTCGCCAAAATCAGCTGTTTTAACAGCTGATTTCCGGAGACGAAGGTTTCTGGTTCAAATCCTAGTAAAGGTAGTTACTTTTATATGGATTTGAACGCTAGACAGTGGCTGTCGGTGTACTTTGATGGTTGGGGTTCAATTAACCATACTCTCTCAGGAGTGGTCGACCTGGGTCTGTACAAGAGCACACCTCATTAACACTTCGTACACATCATCCCCTCATCTCATTGGGTCATGGGGTTGCATATTGTTCTGAATTGAACAGATTACAAGGTACACACATTAGGGATACGAAAACAAAATTAACAGTACGTTAACCCACCGGGTTGGTCTAGAGGTAAAGTCGTCGCCAAAATCAGCTGTTTTAACAGCTGATTTCCGGAGACGAAGGTTTCTGGTTCAAATCCTAGTAAAGGTAGTTACTTTTATATGGATTTGAACGCTAGACAGTGGCTGTCGGTGTACTTTGATGGTTGGGGTTCAATTAACCATACTCTCTCAGGAGTGGTCGACCTGGGTCTGTACAAGAGCACACCTCATTAACACTTCGTACACATCATCCCCTCATCTCATTGGGTCATGGGGTTGCTTATTGTTCTGAATTGAACAGATTGCAACGTACACACATTAGGGATATGAAAAAAAATTTAACAGTACGTTATTAGTTTCAACAGAACACTTCGTGTGAAACGCCTTCAATCGAGAAGTTAGACATACCCGCAACTTTCCATACAAAGCAGAAAATTCCGATCAAAACAACTACATTTTATTTTAATCTAGAGTGGTTTACAAATACAGTGTGAAGTCGATTATCCGGACCAATTGGGGATTTGATCGTCCGGTAAATTGATTTGTCCGGATAATAGATTTTCCGAACTTACCTGTATTTTACGTTATAGAAGCTAGAACTGAAAACTGTGCTATAATACGTACACGACACTATTGTACTTGTAACTTAATTTTCATTAAACACACAAATTTAAAAACACATAAATTTTATGTACTCATACAATTCACTATATCGTACTTTACAAAATAAATGAACATGTAGTACTACTATTAGTTAAAAACACTAAAAATCATAATTATGTACAGTATAAATGTGTTACACAAAATTAGTTTTTAAAAAAATCTGAAATATTCCTTTGTTTAAGGGAAGCAACTCTCTTGCTAGCAGCCAAATCTCGAAGTACGTTTTAAAATTAAAACTGTAGCGGCGTCACATTCTGGTTGCTGTTTCAGCCATTGCATTCCATTTTCCGCGTATTAAACAAAGCATTTATACATTACCACATGTGACGTTTTAATACGCTAACGGTATTTTAAATATGTATGCCTACGAAATTCAGAAATAAATTAGTACATCCATAAATGTACATAATGCCCATAACAGGCAGGTGGAGTGTTAAATTAATTGCACTTGATCTGTGGTTTCAGGGCTACAAAAAATAGTTCTGTTTCTTATCACATAGTCAGACAATTATATGACTGAACTATTT
The DNA here is from genome assembly GCA_035578175.1 of Catonia carolina. NCBI lineage: Eukaryota > Metazoa > Arthropoda > Insecta > Hemiptera > Achilidae > Catonia > Catonia carolina. Next base: position 5,596,922 of record JAQMRL010000003.1, read on the forward strand.
AAGAACAGAAGAGGTAGAGGTGTAAAAGACACTAGTCAGTGTTATCTCCTCTGATAGTAATGAATTTCACTATACAGCCAGACCCTGTGGTGAATGAAGTGAAGGTGTCATTTGCAGGGTGGAAAGTGGGTGCTTTTCGGAGGGCCCGGCATGCTGATAAGCATACGCTTTCAACTCAATGAGGAAGGCAATTGTAAACCACCTCAATCCTCGTTCTTACTTAGTAAAACCTCTAGAGGTTCAAATCAGCCTTTCGGCTGTTGACCTAAACAACAAATGTACATAGTACATACGTACAGTATTTTACTAATTTTTCCTGAAGGTCATCCGGATAACTGGTCGTCCGGTTGATAAACGTTCGGATAATCGACTTCTTACTGTAGTAACATTCAAAGATAGAACTAAATAAAAATGTTAAATAAAAAGATTTATTAGACTGACCTGTAGCATTGGTAGTATATAGCACAGCAAATCTCCAAATATCCAATTTTTAAAAGTCGAATTTATAAGAGATATTGGTAACACAACGATACATTTGACGACATTTACTATCGCCAAATTGGCGATGCAATAGGAAGAGTAATGTCTTGGTGATATTTGATTTGTGACGCAATACAGTATTCCGAGATTACAAGTAAACCCGCCTGCTATCAACACCGAATATAAGAATACTATAAGACGAACCGTGTACGCTACATTTTGCCGCACTTGTAATTTTGTAAAATCTACTGTATCATTTTCAAATCCTTTTAAATATTCCGTTATAAAAGAGTACGCGATTGGGTCACTAATGTCGTCTTCCATTTTATTAGTTTACCGTTCGCTATGGATCTTATCTAGTTAAATATTCACACATCACCGTCACACATCTGAAACAAAGGAAAATAATCAATTAATTAATAGGTAATTAATAATTTGTTTTGTCATCAGTCTCTCGACTGGTTTGATAGAGTTCTCTAAGCTGTTTATCTTGCGCAAGTCGTTTCATATCTACATTAGTGAAGAGCGTTCACTGTTTCAACCAGTCACCGTGATCACGGTGATAGTGATTTTGCGTTCACCGTTACTTTTAATAGTTACTAGTGATTTAGTAATATTTAGTATATTTTTCAGTTGTTATCATGAAATAATAATAATGTTTTCAGTCGTTATTTTTCATAACAACTGAAGTTTTGATAAATTAAGAAAATGGGCTACATATATAACTAAAATAAAAATTTAGCCTAAAACTGATTAATGCAAGGTATTTTAAATTAGTAATAAAAAGAAAATTTTGTATAAAAAACGAGAAAGTACAAGAAACAATTTACAACTGAAAAAATTAACAACGCACAATATAAATAAAATAGCGAGGTAGAACGCGGTGTGCAATAAAAATAACACTATAATGTAATTATGTTACCGCGATCAGAAATGTAAAGGAACTACTCTCGTTTTCTTTAGTCTTTTAGATGAGAAACATAACAAGGGGAAGAGACTGAGAGAGGGAGAGAGAATGACTGAGAGAGATAAGAGTGCGTAAAAATCCAAAGGAACCAGTGAACAGACCAATATATCTTACGTAGATATTATAGGGGGTCTTGAAAAAGAGTAAGCATATTTTTTCGTTTTGTCTATTAACTGTGAACAGTGAATGAGTTAGGGAATTTTTTCACTAGTTTCTAAGGTAAAGCATTCGTTCTGTCTTAAAAGTAACAGTGAACAGTGAATGAGTAAGCGATCTTTGTAACAGTGACTGGGAAACGAGATGTTTGTACTTTATTGTAGAAGTACGGGGAACATTCGCCGTGTCGTCCTGTCTTCCAGTGACAGAGGAGTAAGAGACCTTTGTAACAGTGACTGAGGAACGGTTACTTACCTAACTGAATAACTGTGGTCACCGTGACTTATAAGTAACCGTGACTCGTTCACAGTGACAGTTCTTTTGTCTCTTCTCTAATCTACATACCTTTAACACCCTACATCTATTGCAATTTGCTTTATATATTCTAACCTTTGCCTCCCCCTACAATTCACTCCCTCAATATTACCCTCCATTATTGATAGAGATCAATACCTGGATGTGTTAAGGTGAGACTCAATGGTTTTGACTGAAAATTTCGATTTTCAGTTTTATGTTTTTCAATACTTCAGGCCTAGATCTACCAAAAAGACATTAAATTACGTAAAAAAATTATTTTAATGAAAAAATTAAGTATTTAGCAGGTTAACTCAGAAAAATTATCATGTTACCAAAAACGAATATTTTTCGTAATTTTTTTACTTCTCGTTTTAGTGTAAAGGAAATAAAATTTCAGTTTTTTAAAATATCTGTTTTTAATATTCTCAAAACTGTTGGTTCAGCTTTCTAACCAACTGTTGATGGGAAATTTCCATGTTTGTGTACATTTTGGTTTGATTTGTGCCGTTTTGTTTTTTGTCCGTTACCGGAAATTTATATTTTTAACATTTAGGTACATTTTCTCGGAAACCATTTAACCTACCATGTAGAAATTTTTACCAGTTATTCTTCTTGTACATGGACATACACTGGCAGTTTTATAACTTCCTCAGATGCTCCTCAAATTAGTAATATGCAAAAACACGTAGAAAGAAATTTGTAAAAATCTGGTGTGAAACACTCACACAACTTTCTCTTGCCAATGCAAATAATTAATAATAAACCTAACATTATTAATAAAATATTAAAAATAAACAACAACTAACCTCAAAAACATAACCTTATTTTAATCATGAGTGGAAGACGCAAAATGAAAATCGAACTCAATTTGGCTTAAAAAAACGGAAAATCACACTTTCACGCTAAACTAGGCTCTGTAAAGAAAAATTCTCTAAACAAAAGTTGTAGATCTTTTAATTTTCTATAACTTTTATTATATACACTTTTGTCGTAAAATGCATACTAAGACCGAAATGTTAAAAAAATCGATTTTTCTCACGTTTTCGTGAGAAAAAAAACAGAAAATTGCAAATTACCGCTAAACTAAGCGTTATACAAAAAAATGTTTGCAATAAAAGTTTTAGGTTTTTAAATTCTCTACAACTTTTATTATATAAGTTTTTGCGCTAAAATTTATATTAAAGCCGTAATCTTAAAAAAACAACGTTTTTACGTGAAAACAGCCTCACCGAGAATTTCAGCAAACATGGCGCCTACCCTATCTTGTAGAGAATAAAAAATTGAGTAAAATAGGCGATTTTAAAAAAAATCGTAGGACCAGTTTTTGAGAAAATCGCAAAAAACTGAAAAATTATACGAATAAACTACTACTTCCGGTTGACCGATTTTGATGAAAATGTTCGTGTCGCGTCCGGTAGTGGTATGTAACTTAAGTTTCAAGTTTCAAGTTCGTACGATGTTCCGTTCTTGAGATATTCTGTTCACACACACACACACAGACACACAGACACACAGACACACACACAGACACACAGACACACACACAGACCAATCGCTAAAAACATGTTTTTTGGATTCAGGGGGTCTGAAAACGTATAGATCCGGTGAAAACTCGATTTCGAAAAATCGACATGAAAACAATACTTTCCTTCCTATATTCATATAGGCAAGAGAAAGTAAAAATTCTATGTTATTCGTTATTTTTTTTAAAGTTTATGGTCTTACAGATTAAATTGAAAAAATTCCAGTAGCTAGAGAAACCCAACATCGATAAGTGTGTAAAGTTTAATTTTCTTATCTTTAACCAATCCTATGAAAAATGTACCTAAAAATTGCTAATTTAATATTGGCGGGATACAAAGTACAGTCTCACCGTAAGGTATGCCCCACTAGTCTATCCCTCTTCTGATAAGATGCTTCCATTATACTTCTTTCATCAACTCGTCTTACAACCTCTAAATTACTTATTTTGTCCACCCACCTAATCTTTAACATTTAACATCATATTTCAAAAGCATCTATCCTCTTTCTTTCTACAGTCCCTATCACCCACGTTTCGCTACCGTATTGCTACACTCCAAACATAGTGTTTTAAGAATTTTTTCTAATCTGCTAAAATCCTTGAGGAAGCTGTGCTCTAGTAGCTAAAATTTATATTTTAGATTGCTGCTTTAATATGCATTTAACGACAAAAATGTGCATAATCAAAGTTGTACATACAACTTTTTATTTACACATTTCTCTCTACAAAGCCTAGTTTAGAGGAAATTACTGATTTTCCGTATTTTTAAGTTATATAAAGGTTAATTTTCATTCACTCATGATTTAAATTTGGTTATGATTTTCTTCTTATATTGTTTACTCATGATTAAACATAGTTTATATTGTTTATTATTTACATTGTCAAGAGAAAGTCCAGATTTTTCTAAAGAAAAAATTTTTATAAGTTTTTTTTTGTAGTCCCTAATGTGTGTACGTTACAACCTGTTCAGTTCAGAACAATAAGCAACCCTATGACTCAATGAGATGAGGATGATATGTATGACGTGTAAATGAGGTGTAGTCTTGTACAGACTCAGGTTGACCATTCCTGAGAGAGTATGGTTAATTGAACCCCAACCATCAAAGTACACCGGTAGCCACTGTCTAGCATTCAAATCCGTATAAAAGTAACTACCTTTACTAGGATTTGAACCAGGAACCTTCGTCTCCGAAAATCAGCTGTTTAACAGCTGATTTTGGCGACGACTTTACTTCTAGACCAACCCGGTGGGTTCTTATGAGTTTAAAAGAAGTTTGTTATCATTTATTATGATCAGATCCCTAAAGAACCGCGAATTAAACGTTAAGCTTTTTTTCCTTTCTGTGAGTTTAATATTTCAAATACACCACTCTGTAAAGAAACGGTAAAAGTGTATTGTATTTAACAAACAATCATGAGTAATCCTTTGGAATGTTTGTGAGTTAGATAAATATGGTACTTCACTTCAGTTAAGATGAAACTTCAATAATTAAGTTTTTACCGTAAATGACCCCTAATGATGGAAAGTAAACAACGTGAATTGCCGGTGTGGGAATTCACAACTCAATTTATAAGTTATTTCGAAGGAGTTTTTAGGTTGTTTGTGAAGGAGTTTGTTTACTGCCCAATCGTGTATTTACCTTCAGGAATTCCCTCGTTAAAAATATATACATATTAATTAAAATAAAATAATTAAATTTAATTAATTAATAATTAAATTGAAAATAAATACAGTAGGCATATGTTTAATTACCACACAATACATTCGTATAATAGGTCATCTCCGGCACGCAGGTTCAAGTTTTTTTTTACAATTCAGCAACATAACAATCTGTTCACTTGAAATAGAACAATCAGTAATTTTGATAAATGTTAATTAACATGATAACAATTCCATTATAATTTTAATGAAATTGAAAATAGAAATTAAAATTTTTGATAAATACAATGATGACAGAAAAAAATATATTAAGTGTAACAATGATCTTTAAAACCTTTGACCTAAATCAAAAGCACTATGTCTTTTCAGTCTTTAACCCTTTATAGGTCTCTTGCCCATAACAGACAGATGGAGTGTCAAATTATTTACACTCAATCTGTTAGTTGCAGGGCTAAAATAAATAGTTCTGTTTCTTATCACATGGTCAGCCAATTAAATGACTGAATCATTTAAGAACAGAAGAGGTAGAGGTGTAAAAGACACTAATCAGATTTATCTCGTCTGAAAGTAATGAATTTTATTATACAGCCAGACCCTGTGGTGAATGAAGTGAAAGTGTCATTTGCAGAGTGGAAAATATATGCTTTTCAGAGGGCCTGGCATGCTGATAAGTGTACTTTTCCATTCAGTGAGGAAGGCAATGGTAAACCACCTCACTCCTCGATTTACTTAGTAAAACCTCTACAGGTTCAAACCAGCCTTTTGGCTGATGACCTAAACAACAACAGGTCTCTGGTAGGTACACTTACCACTGGCAATAAGGTCGATTTTTTTAAAAGAATAAGCTATGGAGTTGAACCCTATTGGCATTTTATGGTTTTATGGATGTTCTCTGGTAAGTAGGCTATCCACATATTGAAATTATCGCGCAGCGACCATTTGCTTTGTGAATTACATGAATGTGGTAAGGATTCATACCACCGTACGCTACCATATTGTTTTGTTGTTACTTTTGTACAGTGTTTAGAAAATTTTAGTTTTTTACGGGAAAGCAAGCATTCATGCTAATATAAAGTTAAGATAAGTTATTCGACACATTTTTCTGTTATATAGTACTACAAGTTGTTTTAAAAAGCATTCTTACCACTAAATATTCCCATTTCCCATTTCAATAAACATTCCTTGGTAAGTATACTTACCAGGGCTTGACAGAAAACATAGAAATATCTTACTGTTCTGGCCCTAGAAAAAAATACATTATTCAAGTCCCTATAAAACAAAATTTAATATTTTACAACATGTATATACTGCCCCCGGTAGTCCTGCCCTGTTGTTGTTTAGGTCAACAGCCGAAAGGCTGGTTTGAACCTCTAGAGGGTTTACTAAGTAAAACGAGGAGTGAGGTGGTTTACCATTGCCTTCCTCACTGAGTGGAAAAGTACGCTTATCAGCATGCCGGGCCCTCTGAAAAGCACATATTTTCCACTCTGCAAATGACACCTTCACTTCATTCACCACAGGGTCTGGCTGTACAATGAAATTCATTACTTACAGAGAAGATAACTCTGATTAGTGTCTTTTACACCTCTACCTCTTCTGTTCTTAAATGATTCAGTCATTTAATTGGCTGACCATGTGATAAGAAACAGAACTATTTATTTTAGCCCTGCAACAAGCAGATTGAGTGTAAATAATTTGACACTCCACCTGTCTGTTAAGGGCAAATAATAAGTCCTGCCCTATAAAGGGTTAAAACCCGGTATCAACGTTATTTAGCAGATTCAGAGCCAGGAAGTTTGGATGATGATTGAGTCTTTCTTCATATTTACAGCTGAATTTTTATATAGTTTGTTTCACTGAGTCAATATTAAGATCGGCATAGATAGAAGTGTTTTTGATGTAATACTACAACCAACTACGGTGGCGTGCGGGCCGCACATGCGCAGTAAGAAGCTCCCCCACCACAGCGCGTAGCCTGATACAGGCTGCCTCTAAAGTAGTACTCACTACTCGTTGTGTTCTGTTCGTTCGTTATCGTTTTGACATTTGTGTCACTGTCGAAAGCCTCACGCCGTCGAAATTCGTTGCGCGCGCACAAAATACGGGGGAAAATGTCTGCGTTTCAATTTGAGGTAAAAAACAATAAGGTTTTTTTGTAAATGATGTACCTACTATACGTTTTGACAGCCCCGAAAGAGAGGGACGTTATACCCTCTTTCTGTTATATTTACAATACCGTTCGTTTTGTTAAAAGTTCACACAACTGATATTGTGCGTGCGTAGTTGATTTCTAAAAATTGACGTATGTTTGGTATAAAGTTCACAACTATAAAAAATGATTCAGCTTCTTGGAATACTAACAGGAAGGAGACACCAGACACGACGATTTATCTTTGACGTCCTTTCAAAGAGTGATTTTTTCAAGCTCGTTTATTATTTCTGTTTCCGCACAACATGTAACTTAACATATATCAAATTACAGACAAAATTTAATATTTTATAAAGAAATAATAAAACGCATATTATATCGCCCCAGAAAAGAAGTTATATTAGCCTACCTGATACGCAAAAAATGCAATGAGATTTAAACGTCTAACTTTGTACGAGCGTATCTTATCTAAATATCAGAGTATAATAATAACATTTATAGTTTAATAAAATAAGATTCATTAGGAAGCGAAAGTAATTTTTTCTGAATTTTTTGATGAAAAATCAGCTTGTTAGAGTGTAGTGAACGAAAATGGCCGGCAGAGTGCCCTACCGTATCGCGTATTGTCACTATTGCGCTTGAACACCGTGCACTGATTGAAATGAGTTGAGGGGAAACGCGTACGCAACACATTCTCTCTCTGTCTCGCTACCCTCCCTACATGCCACCGTAATTGGCAAACAGTTTACCACGGAATTTGCAGGGCCCGCCGCAAGAATTTTGACTGGAAACGTTGGAATATGTTTATGTTTGAAGTGCAGGATGTACCCCACAATTGAAGCCCATATGTCCACATGCGTTTTAAAATAATTTTTGATTCGTTTGACAAAGGTGAGTATTTACCAATTAACCAGTGTAGTTTACGTACTGTCAGTTGAAGTTGTTTCTTTTTAGTTATTGTGTGATGTTTCCATGTGAGGCGACGATCTAAATGTAGTCCCAAGTATTCCAAATGCATAGCGAAAAATGTTTGGCTCACTTCCATTTAAGGAAAGATTGCACGATGGTTAACTCACAATTTCGATTTTTGGTTTTTTATGTTTTTTAAATAGTATAGCCCTATATCTACCAGAAAAACATTAAATTAGGCCAAAAAAATATTTTTTTATGAAAAAATTAAGTTTCATCAAGTTTACACAGAAAAGTTATCATGTTCCGAATAACAAATATTTATTAATAATTCGATACTGCTCGTTTTAATGAAAAGAGAATTTTAGTTTTTAAATTATCTGCATCACGGTTTTTAATACTCTCAGCTGTTGGTTCAGCTTTCTAAACAACTGTTGGGAAATTTACTTGTTTGTGTACATAATGTTTTTGGTTTGTGCCTTCTTTTTTTACCTTTTACCTTAAATTTAGGTTTTTAACACTAAGGTACATTTTTCTCAGAAATCTATAAAACCTAACAGGCTGAAATTTTTACCAGTTAATTATCTTGTATAGCCACATATACCGACATTTTTATGACTTCCTCAGGTGATTTTAAAATTATTAATTTGCATAACACGAGGAAAACAATTTGTAAAAATGTTATGTTATTCGTAATTTTTTAAAAATGGTATAGATTATATTGAAAACATGTCAGTAGCTCGAGAAGAAACCCATCACCTATTATAGTGTGTAAAGTTTAATTTCCCTATTTTTTACCAATCCTATGAAAAATGTACCTAAAAATAGCAAATTCAACATTGGCGGGATACAAACTACAGTCTTCCTTTAAATCGGTCTTATAAACATTCATATAGCTCATTAAAAATACAGGATGATTATAAATGAAATAGACCTTTCGACAGCTTCTTAAACAACAAACTGGTGTATTTGAATATAGTAAATGATATAGGTTTGTAGGGACGTTTTTAAAGTTTATGTTGGTACAACTGTTGCTAGAATTTTGTTGTTGGCTGCTCTTACAACGACCGGTCTAGCAAAATGGCCGCTACTCAAGTGGAGAAAGCTTATTGTGTTCTTGAATTAGCCAAAACAAACTTGGTTACGGTTCTGCAACGTCATTTCAGGACGAGATACGGTAAACCACCACCAACAAGGCAATCAATCTATGACCATTATAAACATTTTGAAAACTATGGATGTCTGTGTAAACGGAAGAGTACTGGAAGGTTACAGAAGAACAACTTGATAGTGTTCGTGATATATCTGTACGAAGTTCAGAAAAATCAACTAGATCAGCAAGTTTAGAATTGCAAAGTCCTCAACCAACTGTGTGGAAAATTCTGCGGAAACATTTGAAAATGAGACCTTATAAATTGAATTTAGTACAAAGTTTAAATACCAGTGTATTAAATACCAGATAAAGTACGTAAAAAGTTTTGTTTGGATGAGATGCAACATTGTGTTGAAAATGACGACTTTGTTTAATCGCCTAATTTTCAGTGATGAGTGTAATTTTCACATTAGTGGAAAAGTTAATAGACATAATGTCAGAATATGGGGTACAGAAAACCCAAAAATAACTTTACAGCAGACACGCGATTCCCCTAAAGTAAACGTATTTTGCGTATTATCTCGTGAAAAGGTTTACGAGCCGTTCTTCTTTCACGAAGTGTCAGTAACCGGAGTAATTTATCTGGACATGTTAAACGAATGGTTAATGCCTCAACTCCAGGAAGATAGTAAGAACTTCATTTTGAAATGCATTTTTACTTTCTCTTGCCTATATGAATATATAGGAAGGAAAGTATTGTTTTCATGTCGATTTTTCGAAATCGAGTTTTCACCGGATCTATACGTTTTCAGACCCCCTGAACCCAAAAAACATGTTTTTAGCGATTGGTCTGTGTGTGTGTCTGTGTGTGTGTGTGTGTGTCTGTGTGTGTGTGTGTGTCTGTGTGTGTGTGTGTCTGTGTGTGAACAGAATATCTCAAGAACGGAACATCGTACGAACTTGAAACTTGAAACTTAAGTTACATACCACTACCGGACGCGACACGAACATTTTCATCAAAATCGGTCAACCGGAAGTAGTAGTTTATTCGTATAATTTTTCAGTTTTTTGCGATTTTCTCAAAAACTGGTCCTACGATTTTTTTTAAAATCGCCTATTTTACTCAATTTTTTATTCTCTACAAGATAGGGTAGGCGCCATGTTTGCTGAAATTCTCGGTGAGGCTGTTTTCACGTAAAAACGTTGTTTTTTTAAGATTACGGCTTTAATATAAATTTTAGCGCAAAAACTTATATAATAAAAGTTGTAGAGAATTTAAAAACCTACAACTTCTGTTTCAAACATTTTTTTGTATGACGCTTAGTTTAGCAGTAATTAGCGATTTTCTGATTTTTTCTCACGAAAACGTATGAAAAATCGATTTTTTAAAGATTTTGGCCTTAGTATGCATTTTACGACAAAAGTGTATATAACCAAATTTATAAAAAATTAAAAGATCTACAACTTTTATTAAGAGAATTTTTCTCTAAAGAGCCTAGTTTAGAGAGAAAGAGTGATTTTCCGTATTTTTAAACCAAACTGAGTTCGAATTTCATTTTGCGTGTTTCACTCATGATTGAAATATGGTTATATTTTTGAGATTAGTTGTTTGTTTATTTCTAATGTTTTATTACTAATGTTAGGTTTATTGTTAATTATTTATATTGGCAAGAGAAAGTTGTGTGAGTGTTTCACACCAGATTTTTTGAAATGCATTCAATACGCAAGACGTGATTAATTAATACATTTATATTTAATAGTTAATTTTTAATTAATAATAATATAATAAAATAACAATTACCTAATTAATAAATTTGATTTCCATTTTTCGTGTGGTAGTGGAAAAATCATTATTTTTGTTCTTTTCCATTATTAATTTAGCTTTTTAAACGCTTAATTCACTAACGGGGAAAGTTAACACAATAGTGGTAGCACTGATGCATGAGCACATTACAAAATTCCCTCTGTTTTTTACTTTCTCTTGCCTATATGAATATATAGGAAGGAAAGTATTGTTTTAATGTCGATTTTTCGAAATCGAGTTTACACCGGTTCTACACGTTTTCAGACCCCCTGAACCCAAAAAAACATGTTTTTAGCGATTGGTCTGTGTGTGTGTATACAAAATATCTTAAGAAGGGAACATCGTACAAACTTGAAACTTGAAACTTAAGTTACATACCACTACCGGACTCGACACGAACATTTTCATCAAAATCGGTCAACCGGAAGTAGTAGTTTATTCGTGTAATTTTTCACTTTTTTGCGATTTTCTCAAAAACTGGTCCTAAGATTTTTTTTAAAATCGCCTGGTTTACTCAATTATTTATTCTCTACAAGGTAGGGTAGGCGCCATGTTTGCTGAAATTCTTGGTGAGGCTGTTTTCAAGTAAAAACAGTGTTTTTTTTAGATTACGGCTTTAATATGTATTATAGCGCAAAAATGTATAGAATTTAAAGTTCTACAACTTTTATTTCAAACATTTTTTTGTATAACGCTTAGTTTAGCTAATTAGCGATTTTCTGTTTTATCTCACGAAAACGTTTGAAAAATCGATTTTTTTAACATTTCGGCCTTAGTATGAATTTTATGACAAAAGTGTATATAAATGAATTTATAGAAAATTAAAAGATCTACAAGTTTTTTACAGAGCATTTTTCTCTACAGAGCCTAGTTTAGCGTGAAAGAGTGATTTTCCGTATTTTAAAGGCAAATCGAGATCGATTTTCATTTTGCTCTTTCATATATGATTAAAATTAGGTTATGTTTATTGAGATTAGTTTTTTGTTTATTTCTTATGTTTTATTACTAATGTTAGGTTTATTGTTAATTATTTGCACTGGCAAGAGAAAGTTGTGTGAGTGTTTCACACCAGATTTTTTATTTCATTTAAGTAATACTATCGTGCTATTTTGAATGGACTGTATATTAAAGGGACATAATTTTTATAATAGTAAAATATGTATTTATCAGAATTAATTCATTTCCGTTCGATATAAAAATTCAAAGAAATATGGATATCTTGAAAAATAACAGAACAGTTTCAAGAAAGGCACAACCCACTGGAAGTGTAGTGGTATTTTCCTACTATATAAAACCTTTGGGATCTTGTATATAAAAAGTAACTTATTTAAATAAATTACAGGTTAATGTATCCACGGCAACAGATTCACCTCATAAACTTTTCAATCTAATTTAAAGGATTGATTTGTTTGTGAGACCACTTCACTTCTTTCAATTAATTCCGTCAATGTATAATCAATTCTGTTTAGAGATGAATAAATTATTTATTAATTGAGAATGAATACATCATTTACTCTAAAATTTGTCATCTGTTGAAAACCATTAAAAAATAACAGGAATTTCTTATTTATATTGTGTTCTTCTTATCTCAATAAATATATTTAATATTAATATTGTAGTATTTGTTTTATTTAATACTCATAAAATTATAAGAAATCGAAATAAAATAAGATATATACAGGGTGATTCAAAACTATACGCAGTCTCTTGGGATCTCATTCTATAGCTAAAAATAAGAAAAAAAGTTCATATAAACATAATATGCCTGAAAACGCTTAGTTAGCGAGTTACGGCAAAGGATGAAGCAGACTTTCGATGACAATGCTTACAAAAACTCTTTAGCTGAAACAAGAGGAAGAGCAATTAGTTTGAATATATAGAACTAATTTAATTCTCAGACTGCCTTCTCCCTAAATGAATCAGCCAGTTGGTTACTTTTCTTTTGTATATTTGAGGAGTTACATCAGTATTTCGGATAAGTATTAGACAGTATTTAGAAAGAGACAGCAAAAAAAAAATTGTGAAGACCATGTAAAATTGCTTTTTGAACAAATAAAATACCTATTTTAGTTCACTTCTAAAAAAAAGTTTCGAAAAATCGATTGGTTCTCTAATTCGGATAATTCGGGATTCGGGAGGTTCTAATAATCAAGGGTTTACCGTAATTAAGTGGTTACGGATGCACTTTGATAGTTAGGGTTTAACAACTGAGTCTGTACAAGACTACACCTCATATATATATATATATATATATATATATATATATATATATTTCATGCATATCATTTTCATCTCATTAGGTTATAGGGTTGCTTTTTTTTTTTTGTCATCAGTCTCTCGACTGGTTTGATGCAGTTCTCCAACCTGTTCTATCTTGCGCAAGTCGTTTCATATCTACATACCTGTAACACCCTACATCTTTTGTAATTTGCTTTATATATTCTAATCTTTGCCTCCCTCTACAATTTACTCCCTCAATGTTACCCTCCATTATTGATAGCCCAATACCTGGATGTCTTAGGATATGCCCCACTAGCCTATCCCTTCTTTTGGTAAGATGCTTCCATATACTTCTTTTTTCATCCACTCGCCTAAGAACCTCTAAATTACTTATTTTGTCCACCCACCTAATCTTTAACATTTTCCTATAACACCACATTTCAAAAGCTTCTATCCTCTTCCGTTCTACAGCCCCTATCACCATTTTCTACAGCCCCTATCACTATTTTTAGGGTTGCTTATTGTTCTAAATTGAACAGATTGCAACGTACACACATTAGGGATATAAAATAATAATATACAGTCCAGCCTCTCTTAGTTTGCTCCTGTTGTTGTTTAGGTCATCAGCCGAAAGGCTGGTTTGAAACTGTAGAGGTTTTACTAAGTAAAACGAGGAGTGAGGTGGTTTACCATTGCCTTCCTCACTGAGTGGAAAAGTACGCTTATCAGCATGCCGGGCCCTCTGAAAAGCACATATTTTCCACTCTGCAAATGACACCTTCACTTCATTCACCACAGGGTCTGGCTGTATAATGAAATTCATTACTTTCAGAGGAGATAACTCTGATTAGTGTCTTTTACACCTCTACCTCTTCTGTTCTTAAATGATTCAGTCATTTAATTGGCTGACCATGTAATAAGAAACAGAACTATTTATTTTAGCCCTGCAACGAACAGAGTGACTGTAAATAATTTGACACTCCACCTGTCCGTTATGGGCAGTAGTTTGCTCCTAATGTAAACGAATAATGACGTCACTGAGTATGCGCATTATATCAAAATGTGTACATGCTGATTAAAAAGTAACAACAAAATACTTTCAAAAGTATTTAAATACTAAATACTTTTAAAAGTATTTTTCTAAATGAAATTGTTTGGCCTACATCATATCATGACTGATGTTTTTAGTACTTTAAGTGCTTATAATTTAAAAAATAGTTAACTTAATAGGAATACGACATCCGTAAAGTCGCGGACTCTAGCGTGCACCCTGTAGTAGCTGGCTTTGGTTTGTTGACAGTAGGAGCAAACTAACAACGGCTCAACTGTAGATAAGGCCACTGCGAGGAAATTCAAATCCAAATCGTATGCATAAAATTAGTTTGAATTATTGTAATAACTAAATGAGGGTGAAGTACATAGACGAGACGAAAAGTGCATTCCTTTGGGTCTGACATGCCTGCAGTACCTAATTTAACTTTATAATCTGTTGAGTAATTAAGTATGCAATCAATGACCACCTTACCACATCAGTCAACGAATACATTTCCCTAGAGAACCCTCTTTCAGTTCAAAGATAACAAAAATAATGTCATTCAATTTCTCTAAAAGAGTAGATACCGAAATCACTAATGGTTGTTTCTTTAAAAATCAAAGGTAACCCTTTTCTAAAAAAAAATCCACCACTCATGAGACGCGTCGTCTCACGAAAGGGATTTTTTAAATTAGAATTTGTTGTTGTTTAGGTCATCAGCCAAAAGGCTGGTTTGAACCTCTAGAGGTTTTACTAAGTAAAACAAGGAGTGAGGTGGTTTACCATTGCCTTCCTCACTGAGTGAAAAATTACGCTTACCAGCATGCCGGGCTCTCTGAAAAGCACAGATTTTCCACTCTGCAAATGACACCTTCACTTCATTCACCACAGGGTCTGGCTGTATAATGAAATTCATTACTTTCAGAGGAGACAGCTCTGATTAGTGTCTTTTGCACCTCTACCTCTTCTGTTCTTAAATGATTCACTCATTTAATTGGCTGACCATGTGGTAAGGAACAGAACTATTTATTTTAGCCCTGCAATGGACAGATTGAGTGTAAATAAATTGACACGCCACCTGTCTGTTAAGGGCAGAAATTAGAATTATACGTAATAAATGAAATCATAATCTGGCTAGTGTTCGATCACGATCTTGACTCGAGCCTTCAAATTATTTTATTTTGGAGAAACACTCGGATCTAAATTTTCAAAACTATACATATCTTTTCACGAAAACACTTACTGCAGATATATGAAATTTCAGCAGGATATGTTGTTTTTCGTCTATTGATTTAGTTTCTGGCGAATTACCTTAACAGATTCAGTGCTAGAGATTCGCCTAGCGAGTCCAGACTGCCGTCTCACCTAGCAGGTTCTGTTTTGTTATCATTTTAAATAATTCCGGAGGGCACCACCTGTCGGATATCAGTTTGTTGCTATTACATAGCCCTCAGAAAGGATATTTCTTTGTAACCGTGCAGTTCGTTTCTCAGTTCGATCTCCTGTTGTTGTTGTTTAGGTCAACAGCCGAAAGGCTGGTTTGAACCTCTAGAGGTTTTACTAAGTAAAAACGAGGAGTAAGGTGGTTTACAGTTGCCTTCCTCACCGAGTTGAAAGAGTATGCTTATCAGCATGCCAGGTCCTCCGAAAAGTACTAACTTTCCACCCTGCAAATGACACCTTCACTTCATTCACCACAGGGTCTGGCTGCATAGTGAAATTCATTACTCTCAGAGGAGATAACTCTGACTAGTGTCTTTTACACCTCTACCTCTTCTGTTCTTAAATAGTTCATTCATATAAGTGGCTAACTATGTGATAAGAAACAGAACTATTTTTTTAGCCCTGGACCAAACAGATCGAGTGCAATTAAAATAACACTCCACCTCCCCGTTTTGGGCATCGAATGAAGGTGTTATTGATACAACTGTAACGATCTTCTACCCTCGTACAATATAATCGTTCAGTATTTTTAACGGGTTTTCAGGGTACAGTTGAAGCCGTGAATTTAGTACCTTTGCAGGTATCGATTCAAAATAGCTTACACTTTCAGTTTTACTTTAAAAATATATTATTTGTAGTTTAAAATTATACAATAAATTACGCGTAAATCATAAAGGTTATTTGAAAAATTCAAATAAGAAGTACATTTATTATAATAGGCGAAAATAAACCTAAAAATCTGGTGTGAAACACTCACACAATTTTCTCTTGCCAGTGAAAATAATTAACAATAAACCTAACATTAGTAATAAAACATAAGAAATAAACAAAAACTAACCTCAAAAAACATAACCTAATTTTAATCATGAGTGAAAGACGCAAAATGAAAATCAACCTCATTTTGGCTTAGAAATACGGAAAATCACTCTTTCTCTCTAAACTAGGCTCTGTAGAGAAAAATGCTCTAAATAAAAGTTGTAGATCTTTTAATTTTCTATAAATTTAATTATATACACTTTTGTCGTAAAATGCATACTAAGGCCGAAATGTTTAAAAAATCAATTTTTCTCACGTTTTCGTGAGAAAAAAACAGAAAATTGCAAATTACCGCTAAACTAAGCGTTATACAAACAATTGTTTGAAATAAATGTTGTAGAATTTTAAATTTTCTACAACTTTTGTTATATAACGTTTTGCGCTAAAATCCATATTAAAGCCGCAATCTTAAAAAGAAAATGTTTTTACGTAAAAACAGCCTCACGCAGAATTTCAGCAAACATGGCGCCTACCCTATCTTGTAGAGCATAGAAAATGTAGTAAACCAGGCGATTTTTAAAAAATCGTAGGACCAGTTTTTGAGAAAATCGCAAAAAAGTGAAAAATTATACGAATAAACTACTACTTCCGGTTGACCGATTTTGATGAAAATGTTCGTGTCGGGTCCGGTAGTGGTATGTAACTTAAGTTTTAAGTTTCAAGTTCGTACGTTGTTTCGTTCTTGAGATATTCTGTTCACACACAGACGCGCACACACACACACACACACACACACACACACACACACTCAGACACACCCACAGACCAATCGCTAAAAACATGTTTTTTGGGTTCAGGGGGTCTGAAAACGTATAGATCCGGTGAAAACTCGATTTCGAAAAATCGACATGAAAACAATACTTTCCTTCCTATATATTCATATAGGCAAGAGAAATTAAAAACATTGAATTGTGTACTTTTATGTTATTAGTAAACATAAATCTATGTATAGATCGCAAATAAAATAAATCTATAAAAACGTTAGTAACATAAGTTAAAGACCCTACATAAAGCAAGCGGAGAACACGCTTTACGAGTAATTAGCCAAAAGGGAGGGATAACTCATAATTGCTTAGCATTGAATGTGTTAACGAGCAGTTGGACGATACACAGGAAATAAAATATTGTATACGCAAGAAAGGAGCAATGTGTTGTTGGTTATGTTATCAGACGAAAGGCTGGTTTGAACCTGTAGAGGTTTTACTAAGTAAAAAGAGTAGTCACATGGTTTACAAATGCCTTCCTCACTGAGGGAAAAGTACTGTTTGTCTGTGACTTGATGGCCCCTCGCAGAGGGGAGCAATATGCGGATTGTAAAACCATTTCAGAAAACATCTAATTTTTTTTTTAGGTCACTGAAAATTTTCGGAAATGACGTATTTTTATAAAACAAAGTATTTCGCATGTTTTTTGTTCTATAAAATTATTTCGAAAAACACACGCCTAATGAGATAATGTATAATTTAGTAAAAGTTTTGTTTTTGAAGAAAAACCCGTATTTTTTCAAATACATCGTCATTGTTCAACAACTATTCCACGGATTAACGTAAAATTTGGCAGGCTTGTTCTGTAATAATTATGAAAAACGATGATGCAATAAAATTTAACAGAAAATCAATACTTTTTAAGTTACAAGGTATTTTCATAAATACATTTTGTAAAATCGCGAAACACGACATAAAAAAGTCAGCATGCGAGAAACTTTTTTGTCTTTAAAGATAACTGTACACTGTAAGCGAACGAAATAAAGAGAAAATTTTGAATTAATTTTTAGTGAATAGTATGCTTATCAGCATGCCAAGCCCTCTGAAAAGCAAATATCTTTCAATCTGCAAATTGTAGCATAGCAGTCTATGTACATCCGTAGATCGATGGTCGATGCGAACGAACAAAATAATGAAGCTATTTAAATAACTATTAAAAAATATTCAATATTAAATATCAAGAACTATAATTTTATAAATATATTTATAATAAAAAGTATCAAAATTAAATAACAAGAACGTCAAACATTAAAACAATTAAATAATCAAAATTTAATTAAATAATTCAAGAGTGAGCAGATAAAAAAAAACAAATGAATAATGTCCAGTGATTGGAAGAGCCAACAGCCAGGAGTATGTTACAAATTATAAATTGAAATAACAAACTAATTATCAATTAACTAGAAGAAATAAATATATCAACAGTATTAAAATAATTTATTGTATAACATATCAGAAATTCATATTTTCAAGTTACGGATTAAGAAGATTTAAAATTATATCAGAACTATAAAAGCGATTGCAACAATGCATCGTTGCCCCATTTGTATTTGGACAGCCAGCAGATCGGGAGTCACGCGCAGAGCAAGAAGCAACAGTTGAATCTACAATACGCAAATATTTAAAATAATTATTAATTTGAGCTCAGAGTAGGAGAATATATTTTTGAATAATTTATTAATTGAATATACGAGGGGGTACCCAAAAGAAACCCCCTCCTTCTTTTCTTCTTTTCTTTTGTTTTCTTTTCTTTTGAAAAGAAAAGAAAAGAATTATTTTTTAAAACTATTTATTTTTAATTTTTTTTACAAAAGAACCTTATCCCCTTCAAAATACTCTCCATTACAACTAATACATTTGTCCCACCGGTGCTTCCACTGTTCAAAACATTTTTTGTACTCCTCTTCAGTGATGGCTGCCAGCTCATCCGTCGTTTTTTTCTTGACATCATCAACGTTGTTAAATCGGAGACCTTTTATGCCCCTTTTCATGCGTGGGAACAAGAAAAAATCACACGGAGCCAGATCGGGTGAGTACGGTGCGTGTGGTAGCAAAACCATGCCGTTTTTCGCCAAAAACTGGGTAACCGAGATTGCCGTGTGTGCAGGCGCGTTGTCGTAGTGGAAAAACCAGTCCCCTGTCTGCCACAAATTAGGTCTTTTACGACGAATGCTGTTTCGTAGTCTTCTTAACACTTCAAGATAAAAAGCTTGATTTACCGTCTGGCCTGGTGGAACGAACTCTGAATGGACAATTCCCCTCACATCAAAAAAACAAATCAGCATTGTTTTGATGTTCGATCTGACTTGACGACTTTTTTTTTGTCGGGGTGATAATGAAGTCTTCCATTGACTGGATTGTTGTTTGGTTTCTGGGTCGTACCCATAGCACCAAGACTCGTCACTCGTAATGATCTTTGACATGAAATCTGGATCAGTTTCAAGCTGTTGTTTCAAATCACTACACGTTTTAGTTCGACGTTCCTTTTGAGTGTCTGTCAGAACCCGAGGCACAAACTTGGCAGCGACTCTTTTCATTGCCAAGTCTTCTGTTAAAATGCGTTGGACTGAGCTCCAAGATAACCCACTAACCTGTGATATTTGGTCAATGGTCTGTCGTCGGTCTGTTCGTACAATTTCTTTCACTTTCACAATATTTTCGTCTGTTCTGGAAGTCGACGGTCGTCCAGAACGAGGTTTGTTCTCAATCGACATGTCGCCATTTTTAAAGCGCAAAAACCACTCGTACACTTGGGTTTTTCTAATAGCGTCGTCTTTGTAAGCTGTGTTCAACATTACAACTGTTTCCGCGGCGTTTTTACCGAGCAAGAAGCAAAATTTCACAGCCGCACGTTGTTCATTAAAACTTGCCATCATGAAAAACGACACGAGCACAAAACAGCACTAGCGAGAACAATCACTGCACGAGAACAGAACAAGCTAGATCAACGAACAAAATGGCATTGAACTGGCAATGAGTAGCGCTACAAGCAGCCTAGTGGCGGGAATTTGTACTGCACAAGCTCCGCCCACAGCAGAGCTATTCCGGATACTTTTGGGTACCCCCTCGTAAAGGTGTAATAGGCCTATATTAGTAGTAATTTCTTTAGTTTTATGTCAAAAGTGTTATTAAAAGTTTTAGTTATTCTAACAGAAGTTTAGAATCCGTTTTGTAATTAATTAAACATTTATGTAACAGTTTAATCACGCCCTAGAGTAAGAGTTCTCAGAAATTTATCAATAAATAACCTTATACAGCATAAACTTTTGTGTTTTAAAGACTTTTCATTTAAATACATTTCATTTCATTAATTAATCAAATTCCGTGGCAATTTCAATTTTTTTTTTACAAAATGACACCTTCACTTAACTACAATTATAATAATTCTTTATTTCTGTACAAAATTAATATAATTTCATTTACAAATATTAGTATTAATAACAGTTTAATTTATAGTAATCTTAAAATATAATACAATAAAATTTTACAAAATAATAAAATATTATACTACACTTATCATATTTCTAAAAAATAAATAGGTACTATACCAATTTTTTAACTTCTCAATATTCAACAAAAGACTTACTTCATGTGATTTTGAATTAAAATTAAAATTTATTTCACCCAGAAATATTAAAATCAATTTTTATATTTTCATAAAAAAACAAGTGTAGTTTTATGAATAATTTTAATAAATTTATTTATTTATTTACAATATATTTTTAAAAATTTAAAATAACAAAATAACTTAATTGAAATTGAAATAATATCACTGTGACATCCTTTAGCCAGCTTTTTTAATAAAATCAAAAAAAAAATTTTTACAATTTGAAATTTTTTAAAATATATATTACTTTCTCTTGCCTATATGAATATATAGGAAGGAAAGTATTGTTTTCATGTCGATTTTTCGAAATCGAGTTTTCACCGGATCTATACGTTTTCAGACCCTCTGAACCCAAAAAACATGTTTTTAGCGATTGGTCTGTGTGTGTGTCTGTGTGTGTGTGTCTGTGTGTGTGTGTGTGTGTGTCTGTGTGTGAACAGAATATCTCAAGAACGGAACGTCGTACGAACTTGAAACTTGAAACTTAAGTTACATACCACTACCGGACGCGACACGAACATTTTCATCAAAATCGGTCAACCGGAAGTAGTAGTTTATTCGTATAATTTTTCAGTTTTTTGCGATTTTCTCAAAAACTGGTCCTACGATTTTTTTTAAAATCGCCTATTTTACTCAATTTTTTATTCTCTACAAGATAGGGTAGGCGCCATGTTTGCTGAAATTCTCGGTGAGGCTGTTATCACGTAGAAACGTTGTTTTTTTAAGATTACGGCTTTAATATAAATTTTAGCGCAAAAACTTATATAATAAAAGTTGTAGAGAATTTAAAAACCTACAACTTTTATTTCAAACATTTTTTTGTATAACGCTTAGTTTAGCGGTAATTTGCGATTTTCTGTTTTTTTTCTCACGAAAACGTGAGAAAAATCGATTTTTTTAACATTTCGGCCTTAGTATGCATTTTACGACAAAAGTGTATATAATTAAATTTATAGAAAATTAAAAGATCTACAACTTTTGTTTAGAGCATTTTTCTCTACAGAGCCTAGTTTAGCGTAAAAGCGTGATTTTCCGTATTTTTAAGCCAAATTGAGTTCGATTGTCATTTTGCGTCATTCACTCATGATTAAAATAAGGGCATGTTTTTGAGGTTAGTTTTTGTTCATTTCTAATGTTTTAATACTAATGTTAGGTTTATTGTTAATTATTTGCATTGGCAAGAGAAAGTTGTGTGAGTGTTTCACACCAGATTTTTAATACTGCGATATCTGGATGAGAAGAAAAAAAGAGCCGGTTTTTTCGTTGCTACAACAGATTGGATACATTTAGAGGCTTATCACTCAAACACCGCTCAACCCATTTTGCCCGCCGCATTGGCGCAGTTGGTAACGTGCTCGCCTCTCATCATACGGTCTTGGGTTCGAATCCCATTCAGGCACGGCATATTTTCATACGTTACAAAAAAATCATTTCATTTTTCACCGTCTGCATTAGCAGTAATTGCAGAACAGTCGGACGTTAAACAAAAAAAAAAATCAACCCATTTATTTGAGATTTACCCGGAATATAAATTTGTATGTTGTTATTGTACGTATCAAATTTCAAATTTTTAGCATATTTAAATTTTGAGTTATTAGAAAAATTCTCCCTGTTAACTCCGTAACCGCTCATTAATTCCCCAATTTCAAAAAACCATTTTATTCAGCATAAAAAATGAAAACAAATTCATTAATATTATGGAACAGCAATTGACCAGTTATTCGGTAGATGTTTTTTAAATATTCTATATATGTTTTTTATTTTATATATGTTCGATGCTGCGGGGAGTGGAAAACATAGATTAGCAGTTGCACACAAAATCAATATCCTTCTAATAACCATTTTTTTTTGTTTTCAGGGAGACGTGAAACCTGAAGATCAACTGAAATCCACATGGAACATTTTGAATCATTACTATCTAGGGCCTACATCAACTGTTATTGTTTAGGTCAACAGCCAAAAGGCTGGTTTGAACCTCTAGAGGTTTTACTAAGTAAAAACGAGGAGTAAGGTGGTTTACCACTGCCTTCCTCACTGAGTTAAAGAGTATGCTTATCAGCATGCCAAGCCCTCCGAAAAGCACTCACTTTCCACCCTGCAAATGACACCTTCACTTCATTCACCACAGGGTCTGGCTGCATAGTGAAATTCATTACTCTCAGAGGAGATAACTATGACTAGTGTCTTTTACACCTCTACCTCTTCTGTTCTTAAATAGTTCAGTCATATGAGTGGCTGACTATGTAATAAGAAACAGAACTATTTTTTTAGCCCTCTACATCTACTATTAGAGATTATAGAGTACGCTGAAATATTTATGTAGTTTGCTATACAATTCATTATAAATGTACTTACATGGTACAGCAAATACTATTAAAAGGTGATTTTATATGTAAAACAGCTAATTTAAAATTAAATTTCACGAACGACCAGACCAAATACGGTAAGTGTAGAGATTTGACTGGCATTTTATTCTATCTGATTTTGTAATGTCATTTTAAAGTACAGTAATTATAAAATACAGAACAAAATTAAAATGTGATTCGTTCATTTGATATTTGACAGAATATCATTTAATTAATTAATATTAAACGTTGGGGTTTTATATACTTAACAATATACTATTTTAAAATTGAAACTTACGCTTCGTAAATTACAAAATAACATCGAATAATTTAATTCTTGTAATAATAATAATAATAATAATAATAATAATAATAATAATAATAATAATAATATAATAATATAATATAATATAATAATATAATAATAATAATATTAATTTGGACACATAAAGCGGTTACCAGAAAGTAGGCTAACAAGAAAAATATTGGAGTATACAACGTCTCTCAAAAAAATGCCACCGTGGATAAGTGAAATCTATAAAGATCTCAGGAAAGCGAAAATAACAGAACAAGACATCGCAGATAGGAACATATTTAGGAACAAGGTGGACAGATGGGAGATAGAGCCAGAGCAGCCAAAGCAGAAGCAGCACAGGCCAAAGTGGTCAGAAGAAAGGAAACAGGCTTTCTCAAAACGGATGCGAGAGTACTGGGTGGACAAAAAGAACAGCAAGAAAAAAAAATGATTCAGTTTGCTTATCGCCTTCCTTTAAGGGAGAATACGCTAATAATAATAATAATATTAATTTATTTCCCAAAAAAATCCTGTTTTAGATTTTATATTGCATTATATTGGTTGTATACCATGTTAAAATAAGTTACATAATAGATGTGCATGCTACATTTATAAAGTTTTGATGATTAAAAATTTTAATTAACGGGTGTTTCAAAAAAAACGCACTTCGAAGTTTGAGAGCGCTAATTTATTACATTAAGTAATTACAAATTATACGGTATGAAATTATTACCTTTATAAAATTCAGATTACCTTTAAAACTTCACAATAAATATTCAAAATGACTTCCTCAGCTTGAAATGCAAGTTCGGACACGTTTCATAACATTTGCAGTCACTTTTCGTAGTGTTTGCTCATTAATGTTTGTAATCTCACTTTCAATATTAGCCTTCAATTCTTCAATTGTATGAGGATTTTTTTTAAAAATCTTACTCTCTAAATTCCCCCCCCCCAAAAAATCCGCAGGAGTAAGATCTGGGGATCTTGGTGGCCACAATCCTTTTGATATCACACGATGGCCAAACAATTCTCGTAATATATTCAGCGTTTCAGTAGAAGTATGGCACATTGCGTTATCCTGCTGAAACCAACAATCTCGATCGTGTAATTCTAACAACGCTATACATTTTTTAATTAAGTTGCGGTACACCACACCATCTACAGATGTGTCAAAAAATAAAGGCCCAACAATACGACGCCGGGAGATCGCACACCAAACACCAATTTTACGTGCGTGTAGTGGACGTTCATTAAATGTGTGAGGATTATGAGCGCTCCATGTTCAACAGTTTTTGCTGTTGATGTAACCATCCAAGTAGAACCATGCTTCGTCACTGAAATAAACACGATCCAATATTTCAACACCGTTGTCATTAACAAGAGAACGTATCCAACGACAATACTGTATACGTTTCCCATGGTCAACTTCTTTCAGTTCATGAACGACACCGATGCGGTAAGGATGCAGATTTAATTTTTTTGTAGCCCTTCAAGCGGAAGATAATGATAATCCAGCCTGTGAAGATAACTTTCTAAGTGATTTGCCGGGTGAGGTAATCAAACGTTGTTTCACATCGTCCAAAACTTGTTCTGTTAACACTGATGGTCGACCTGTGCTTTTCCGATCCTGTACACTGCCAGTCTCACGAAATTGATTAATCAGACGCGATATTGTGGTGTTATTAGGTACTTCAGAATTGGGAAATTTTAACTGAAACTCGTCTTTCACTCTTTCGTAAGATTTATATGCGCAATAACTTTCAATAATAAAAACACGTTCATTCTTTGAAAAAACGATGTTTGAACTTATACAGACACTACAGACACAAATGAATACTGGGATAGCACTAGTACATGTCAGTAATACACAATGGGTCAACAATGAGTACGGTAGTGCCAACTGTTATTTGGGGGAAAAAAAAAATTCCCTATGCAGAAACATTAACCCTTAAACTTCGAAGTGCGTCCTTTTTGAAACACCCGTTATATATGTAAATTTTTATATAAAATGTTTTAGAATAAAAAATATTTAAATTTCACATTTACATAAATATATTTTTAATAAGTAATAATTGTTTACATTTTAATAAATAAAATTGAACCCAGCTGATGAATTTTAAAATGAGTGAACTTGTGAGAACATTCGAAAAGGATTCTTTTGTGTTATTTTTACTTTCTCGTGTTTATATGAATATATAGGAAGGAAAGTATTGTTTTCATGTCGATTTTTCGAAATCTAGTTTCTACAAGACATACGATTGGTCTGTCTGTGTGTGTGTGTGTGTGTGTGTGTGTGCGCGCGCGCGCGCGCGTGTGTGTGTGTGAACAGAATATCTGAAGAACGAAATATCGTACAAAGTTGAGTCTTGAAATTTATGTTAAAAGCAACTATAGGACGTGTCACAAACATTTTCATTAAAATCGGTCAACCGGAAGTAGTAGTAATTTAGTAGTTTATACATGTAATTTTTCACTTTTTTGCGATTTTCTCAAGAACGGCTTCTACAATTTTTAAAAAAATTGCCTCGTTACACATTTTCTATGCTCTGTAAGATAGGGGAGGCACCATGTCTGCTGAAATTCTTGAGGAGGCTGTGCTTTCGTAGGAAAAAATGGATTTTTAGAGATTGCGGCTTTAACGTTAAGGCCAAAAACTTTTATAATCAGAATTTGTAGAAGACACCTATAGTCACTTGAGTCACGAGTTTGCCCGTGTTTGCAACGAGGGGTAAAGGGGGAAAAGCATTTGAATACTAGACAGTGTTTGCCGGTGTATTTTGATGGTTGGGGTTCAATTAAACATATTCTCGCAGGAGTGGTCGACCTGGGTCTGTACAAGACTACGCTTCATTTACACGTCATACACATCATCCTCATCTAATTGGGTCATGGGGTTGCTTATTGTTCTGAATTGAACAGATTGTAACGTACACACAATAGGGATTACAAAAAAAAAAATTAAAAAATCAGCTGTAAAATAATTAAAAAAGCAAGACAAACAACAGGACTGCCAGCAATATACTATAAAATGGTACCTTTCTATTAAAAAATAAAACAAATTTCTAAACAAAAAGGATCAAAAGCTATCCAACTTAAATTTTAGTTTGCTCCCTGAAAAACAGCAATGGTGTTAATTTAAAAAATTAATAAAAATATAAAACCTTATAAAAAGGTTACTTATTGCACATCAGTTTACTCACAAAATCCAGTAGAATTAAATGAACAAATAAAAAAATATTGGTGATTTTTTTTTTGAGAACCGGGTTCCCTTAAATAATTCAGTCATATAATTGGCTGACTATGTGATAAGAAACAACTATTTTTGTAGCCCTGGAACCAACAGATCAAGTGCAATCAATTTAACACTCCACCTGCTCGTTAAGGTAAATACTATGAACAATATATTCCCTTATACATTTCTAAAATATCACTGTATTATGTTACAATACGAATAAAAGTTCTTTAAGGATATAAATTATGTATTGTTATACCAGTTGAAATAAGACCTTGTATTTATTTAGGATGGTTGAAACCACCCTGAATAAACATTTTCTCACGTTTGTGAGTGTGAAACACTCAAACAACTTTCTCTTGCTAATGTAGATAATAAACAATATAACCTAATTTTAATCATGAGTGAATGACGCAAAATGAATTTCAACCTCTCTTTGACTAAAAATACGGGAATTCACTAATTGACGCTAAACTACGCTCTGTAGAAGAAAATACTTTTAATAAAAGTTGTAAATTTTTAAAGTTTTTGTTACATTAGTTATACAGTTTATTCATAAAATGTACACTTAAGTCGTAATTTTAAAAAATCCCATTTTTTCAGATTTTTATTTTTTTAAAAATTAGAAAAATCACAATTGTTGCTATACTAAGGGCTGTACAAAAAGATGTTAGAAATAAAAAATTTAAATATGTGGATTTTTATATGTTCTACAACTATTATTATGCACATTTTTGCCTTAAAATGCGTATTAAGGCCGCTATTTAAAAAAAAAACATCATTTTTTTCTACGAGAGCGCAACCTCCCTAAGAATTTCAGCAGACATGGCACTTACTCTATATTTGAAAGTGCGAGTGCGTGCTGCTATGTGGAGATTGCGAAGGGGGCAGGAAGCTGAGATCTTCGGTGAGAGATTCCGAGTCGCTCCGGCGGGTCGGGATCAGGATCCGGGGGGACCGGGTAATGTAAATGCCGTCGTAACAATGTTGCCCTACCCTGCTCTTAAGAAGAGAGTTGAACTCTCGCTCTTGAAGCGTGGCAGCGCGAGTGGGACACCGCACATAAGGGAAGGTCTCTGTATGATTACATTCAGGACCTGGGGGGATGGTACGGCTCTAGTGTTACATTAAGGACATTGGGTGTCCGAGTCCTCACTGGTCACGGTGAGTTCGCAGCGTATTTAAAGCGGTTCCGCCTGCTGGCTGATGATTCTTGCGTCTGTGGGGAGGTCCAATCTAATACACTTTTGCTGTATGATTGCCTCGCTCTTGGGGGGTCCAGACGACAACTGGCCCTGGAGCTTCAAGGCCAAGGGGAAAATTGGCCTCTCACGGAACGTTCGAGTTTATACCGCGAGGTGCATGACCGGGCGGTGTGGGGGTTCCTTGACGAGGTAGCTACGTTCTACCGTCGTCATCTAGTATACTAAGGATTGTGTCTCTCGGCTATCGTCGAAGGCACTGAAGTCTAAATTATATGGTGAACAAACACTTGTTGGCAAATTTAAAGGCGACTAGGTCCTAACTAATATTTTATATTATTAGTTATTTTCAATTTTTACTTTCTCTTGCCTATATGAATGTATAGGAAGGAAAGTATTGTTTTCATGTCCAGTTTAACAAATCTACTCTTCACCGGATCTATACGTTTTCAGACCCCCTGAACCCAAAAAACATGTTTTTAGCGATTGGTCTGTGTGTGTGTGTGTCTGTGTGTGAACAGAATATCTCAAGAACGGAACATCGTACGAACTTGAAACTTGAAACTTAAGTTACATACCACTACTGGACGCGACACGAACATTTTCATCAAAATCGGTCAACCGGAAGTAGTAGTTTATTCGTATAATTTTTCACTTTTTTGCGATTTTCTCAAAAACTGGTCCTACGATTTTTTTTAAAATCGCCTATTTTACTCAATTTTTTATTCTCTACAAGATAGGGTAGGCGCCATGTTTGCTGAAATTCTCGGTGAGGCTGTTTTCACGTAAAAACGTTGTTTTTTTAAGATTACGGCTTTAATATAAATTTTAGCGCAAAAACTTATATAATAAAAGTTGTAGAGAATTTAAAAACCTACAACTTTTATTTCAAACATTTTTTGTATAACGCTTAGTTAAGCGGTAATTTGCGATTTTCTGTTTTTTTTTCTCACGAAAACGTGAGAAAAATCGATTTTTTTAACATTTCGGTCTTAGTATGCATTTTACGACAAAAGTGTATATAATTAAATTTATAGAAAATTAAAAGATCTACAACTTTTGTTTAAAGCATTTTTCTCTACAGAGCCTAGTTTAGCGTGAAAGCGTGATTTTCCGTATTTTTAAGCCAAACTGAGTTCGATTGTCATTTTGCGTCATTCACTCATGATTAAAATAAGGTTATGTTTTTGAGGTTAGTTTTTGTTCATTTCTAATGTTTTAATACTAATGTTAGGTTTATTGTTAATTATTTGCATTGGCAAGAGAAAGTTGTGTGAGTGTTTCACACCAGATTTTTAATCTTCGACAAAACCTTGACTGTTAGGACTCAAATGTTTTCTGACGCGGCCATTGAGCCCGAAGAGGCACCCTGACAAGAGGGCGAGAAGTGCACACTCCCCAGGTCGGTCGACCTGGCTCCAACTCGCCCTCGAAAATTTTATTTCTTAACTAGTGTAGAGTACTCAGACTGAATTGTGGTACAGCTTTTCCCCTAGGGGGGTTGTAGACATCGAGAAGCCAGCGGCTAGCCAGCGCAATGAACCGTCAAACCAGAGAAACCGTTTCGAAGCAAGGTTACCCGCTTAAAACCGTAAAGCACAATGGTATAGGAGGAAAACACAAAGGAAAACAATGTACTTAAGCTAGTAATAGTCGAAATATAACTTACAGGCAAGGCGTAGTTAATCCTTCTGATACGCAGGGCGTCGTTACCTTGTGGCGCCACAAGATTCGTTGATAACACTAAAACAGTTTGATAATAGTAATCACACATTTATACGTTAAATTATTCGCTAAGCACATAAACGTTTATAACACTGGTTGCGTCGAACTTCAAGCACATTGATAAGGATAGGTTAAGATCGGAAATTCGCAATAAAAGGAATAAATTCCGGTAATTACGGTTAATTCGTTAACAAACATAATCATACGGTAAAACTGAATCGATTAGCGCAATTAAGACACATTTTAGGGTGGTACGCTGCACCCCACGAGAGCGATAAGCCGACACGTCCGCAGGCCTAGACTGTACATTACACAAGTTGAACAAGGACTGGTAGCGTCGTTTTTCTTCTATGGCGGAAAAGGCAGCAGGAGAAATCGGGAAGACGAACAATGCGCAGGCGCTGTTATCAGAAAATCAATAACCATTGGTCGATAAAGATCACGCGATCCCCCCAACGCAAATAGGGCGCTGGAAAGGCAATGAACTGAGAAGGACAAATTTGTTCTAGAAGGATCTAGGCGGGAGAATCCCGGGCGCTTAATTCGAAAATATGGAACTGTACTGAACAACTAGTTTTAATTTCTCAAACAAGGGACTGTTGCCGTCACAAAGTTCTATAAGAGTTCTTAGGAACGGCCTCCAGGTCTATGCCTTCCGGCGACCAATTGGAGGGGAGGTGGTGGGAGAAATGCCAGCAAACCATTACCATTACTCTATCTTGTAGACCATAAAAAATGTAGCGAATGAGGTGATTTAAAAAAATCAAAATCGTAGGTACCGTTTTTGAGAAAATTACAAAAGAGTGAAAAATTGCACGAATAAACTACTACTGTACTTCCGGTTTACAGATTTTAATAAAAATTTTTGTATCCCGTCCTTTCATTGTAGGTACTTAACGTTAGTTTCAAGTTTCAACTTCGTACGATGTTCAATCCTTGAGATATTTTGTTCGCACACACACGCACGCGCGCGCGCGCACGCACACACAGACGAATCACTAAAAACAATGTTTTTTGGGTTCAGGGGGCTTGAAAACAAGTATATCCGGAGAAAACTCGATTTCGGAAAATCAAAATGAAAACAATATTTTTACCCTGTATATTCATTTAAGGGAAGAGAACGTAAAAAACAATCCTTAATTTGTATTATTATAAAGTTTTAAGTAACTTTTAAAAAACAGTAGATATTTTTCCACACAAACGCATGAGAAAAATGTATTCAAAACAATGCAAATCTAATTTTCACTTTCACGAGAAAATTGCAAAATTTTTGGTTCTAGTAGAGAGTAAGGTTTACAGGTTTAGTAAGAAAATAACTTTTATCAAAATTAGATTCATTTTTTGAAAGAACTTTTATTTTAACGTTTGGAAAATTGGGTGGAAACTAACTTTTAACACATTTTAAGTTTAAAAGTTTTCACGGATGGAAATATAATTTACAGCAGTGAAAATAGTACTAGTAACCTATAATTGAATTTCAGTTATAGGCTTAATAGGTGAAAAACTTTAGCAATGGAAAGTTTTTTTTAAGTCCTTTTGGTAAGGTTAACCGTAACAACTTTCCTATAAAAATTTGTTTATGTTGCGTGTTTAGGTCATCTGCTGAAAGGCTAGTTTGAACCTTAAAAGGCTTCATCAAGTAAAATGAGGAGTGATGTGGTTTATCATTACGCTCTTGACTGAGTGGTAAAGTATGCTTATCAGCATACCAGGCTCTCTCAAAAGCATCTGTCTTTCACCGTGCAAATGACACCTTCAATTCATTTACCACAGGGTTGGCTGTATAATAAAATATTTTACTCTCAGAAGGAGATAACTGTAATTAGTATGTTTTACACCTGTACCTCTTCTGTTCTAAATGCGTCAGTCATAATTGGCTGACCATGTGATAAGAAATACAACTTATTTTTAGCCGTGAAACTAGCAGATAGAGTGAAAATAATTTTACCCTCCTACTGCATGTTATCGGGATAAAGTTCAGTATGTATACTGTTCGCCAATTACGGTGGCATGTAGGGAGGGTAGTGAGCCAGAGAGAGAATGTGTTGCGTCCGCCGTTCCTCTCAACTTATTTCAATCAGTTCACGGTGTTCAAGCGCAATAGTGACAATATGCGATACGGTAGGGCACTCTGCCGGCCAGTTTCGTTCACTGCACTCTAACTAGCTCATTTTCATCAAAAAATTCAGAAAAAATTACTTTCGCTTCCTAATGAATCTTATTTTATTACACTATAAATGATATTATTATACTCTGATATTTAGATACGATACGCTCGTACAAAATTAGACGTTTAAATTTCATCGCATTTTTTGCGTATCACGTAGGCTAATATAACTTCTTTTCCAGGACGACATAATAGGCGTTTTATTATTTTGTTATAAAATATAAAATTTTATCTGCAGGGCAGAAACAGAAATAATAAACGAGCTTGAAAAATCACTTTTTGAAGGGAAGTCAAAGATAGATAATCGTTTCTGGTGTCTCCTTCCTGTTAGTATTCCAAGAAGCTGAATAAATTTTTTATAGTTGTGAACTTTATACCAAAAATACGTCAATTTTTAGAAATCAACTACACACGCACAATATCAGTTGTATGAAATTTTAAGAAAACGAACCGCATAGTAAATAAAACAGAAAGAGGGTATGACGTCCCTCTCTTTCGGGCGTGTCAAAACGTATGGTAGTTACATCATTTAAAAAAAAAATTATTGTCTACTACCCCAAATGTTTTTTTTTTTTGTAGTCCCTAATGTGTGTACGTTGTAATCTGTTCAATTCAGAACAATAAGCAACCCCATGACCCAATGAGATGAGGATGATGTGTATGACGTGTAAATGAGGTGTAGTCTTGTACAGACTCAGGTCGACCGTTCCTGAGAGAGTATGGTTAATTGAACCCCAACCATCAAAGTACACCGGTAGCCACTGTCTAGCATTCAAATCCGTATAAAAGTAACTACCTTTACTAGGATTTGAACCATGAACCTTAGTCTTCGAAAATCAGCTGTTTAACAGCTGATTTTGGCAACGACTTTACCTCTAGACCAACCTGGTGGGTTACCCCAAATTGAATCGCAGACATTTTTCCCCATATGTTGTGCGCGCGCAATTAATTTCAATGGCGTGCGGCTTTCGACAGCAACACAAATGTCAAAACGATACCGCACGAACAGAACACAACGAGTATAGATGGGAGCTCACTTGATTGCTAGCGTAAGGAATTCGGGTGGAGGAGGATTGTTTGTAAGATTCCCCTCCTCCTATAACCTAGTAGTAGTAATAATGCCATTAGTACACGCTGTTCTAAAAATATTCATCACAAACCATTTCGAATAACTACTGTAGTAACAGGCCCCCTTGCACTTAATCCCCCTCGCACTAGCAAACCCATCAGCTCCCAACTTTAGTAAGTACTAACGGGTGATTCAAAAAGAGCGCCGGTTTTTAAACGGCTGGTAAATGTTTGTTTATCGGTTGGCAACATTGTTAGACCTCATTTCTATTTCGGAGAACATTCCGATTGACGATTCAGTTGTAGTTTCTCTTGTTCGCAGTGTAGTACTCTCGCAGTCTGTGTCTAACCATGGAGAAGTTTACTATTGCACAACGAGTGTTAATCGTCAAAACATTTTACCAGAGTGGAGAGAGTTATGCGGCTACTGTCAGGCGACTTCGCGGTACTCTAGGACGTAATGAAGCACCGAATGAATCAACAGTTCGCAGGCTCCTGAAAAAGTTTTTTGAGACGGGTTCAACAGTCGACCTTAAAAGTTCTGGACGTCGTCGTTCTGGCCGAACTGAGCAGAACGTTGCGTTGGTTCGTGACAGTGTGGCTGTTAGCCCAGCAAAATCAATACGTCGCCGTTCTCAACAATTGGGTTTACGATGTTCTTCTGTACGGAGAATTCTTCGGTACGATCTCCAATATCACCCGTATAAAATTCAGTTGCTGCACGAGAAACAATGTTGTTGCTCCGTGAACGGTTCCAGGATCGCATCATTTCTCGTAATTCCGACCATCAATGGCCACCAAGGTCGTGTGACTTGACGCCTTGTGACTTTCATCTTTGGGGTCATCTGAAGTCATTGGTGTATGCCAATAAACCCCGAAACATCAATGACTTGAAGGAGGAAATTCGACGGGTTATCGGGCAAATGGAAGTCGAAACTTGTCGTGCAGTAATATCCAATTTCATGGACAGAGTTGATGCGTGCCAGCGCAGTAGAGGAGGACACATGCATGACATCATATTTCATACATGAAATCGGAAGGTAAGATGAACTTGTTGATGTATTTATTTTCAGTTTTTCAATAAAATAGATCTCTTAATTTGATATATCAAAACCGGCGCTCTTTTTGAATCACCCTATACTTTAGAGGCAGCCTGTATCAGTATCCATGGTGGGGGACTTAATGCGCATGTGCGGCCCGCACGCCACCGTAGTTGGTTATTTATACATAGTACGTAGATAAAACATTTGAACAGCTGTCCAAAGTTAACAGCTGAACTAGATAATAACTAGTTGAGATATTTATATTTGTCTTATCACTTGTTTTTGGTCAGTCGGACTGAACCGTACTGGGTTCATCAAGTAAACCCAGTACCTTTCAACGGAAAATTTGTACCATTATAAAAGTACAATTGCACAAACAATGGAAATTATGGTAATTCGTAATTCCTATAACTTCCGTTACTCAGTTACAACCCATTAAATATTCCCTGAGAAATGTCCGCATTGTTTGAATAAGTTACATTAGAATAGTAGTTAGACATTAGTTTGTTATTATAGCCAACGGATGCAAAAGGAGGATGCAAAAGGAGAAAGAATTGATGCTAACGATTAAGAAGCGCAAATTGCAGTATTTGGGACATGTTGTGAGGGGAGATAAATACCAGTTGTTGCAACTTATTATCCAGGGAAAAATAATTGGCACAAGATCCATAGGCAGAAGAAGGAATTCATGGTTGAAGAACTTAAGAGAATGGTTCAATTGCAACAACTGCCAACTGTTTAGATCTGCAGTATCAAGAATACGCATAGCTTTGATGATAGCCAAACTTCGGAACGAAGACGGCACCTAAAGAAGAGATAGCCAACGGTCAATCCTCTGCTATTCATTAGACGGGTATATTTCTCCTTCTGTGTTTTTGGTTTTTCTTTCAACTACCAACTGGTAGCCAATTACTGGCGTAGTTTTCCTTCCCATTGGCCCTCCAGGTTGGTTGAAAGGTTGGTGGGAGAGGGAGGCTTGTCAACCTGAGGTTTCCTGGTTCGGATCCAGGAAATTAAAATCAGTTCCCTTGGGATTTTAGAGTGGAACAGAGGAGTTTGAAAAAAGGGGAGTTTTTTAAGAAGTGAGTAGGAGAACGAGGAGAAGAAGACGAAAGGGGAAAAATATTTGAGGTAAATTCATTTCGTATTTATTAAGGGTTTGTTTGCCCATAACAGACAGGTGGAGTGTCAAATTATTTACACTCAATCTGTTCGTTGCAGGCCTAAAATAAATAGTTCTGTTTCTTATCACATGGTCAGCCAATTAAATGACTGAATCATTTAAGAACAGAAGAGGTAGAGGTGTAAAAGACACTAATCAGAGTTATCTCCTCTGAAAGTAATGAATTTCACTATACAGCCAGACCCTGTGGTGAATGAAGTGAAGGTGTCATTTGCAGAGTGGAAAATTTGTGCTTTTCAGAGGGCCCGGCATGCTGATAAGCATACTTTTCCATTCAGTGAGGAAGGCAATGGTAAACCACCTCACTCCTTGATTTACTTAGTAAAACCTCTACAGGTTCAAACCAGCCTACAGGCTGATGACCTAAACAACAACAAGGGTTTGTTAGGTTTTTTTTGTTTTTCTATTGTCACCGCCACCCCTCCTAATTGATCATTTACTGTGTTGCCGGGCTTCAATAGTTCTCCCGGCCTTTGTCGACGCGGTAGGCCCTTTGGCGGCGTACCGACAAACCTTTCGGCTGCGCACCGACAGAGGCCTTTGTCATCAAGGCTGAGCCAGTAGCCGCCCTCTACCACGGCGCTCTCGGCTACTATAAAAAGAGCGCTCCACTGAGCCGAAAGATTCAATTACGATCCAGACACAGAAAGATTCACTTCCACCAGTCGACAAGACGTCCACCACCGCACACGGCTACAGGACTCCAGCGAAGACTAATCGACGACCCCGCAAGAGAGAAGATGTGGGCATCGCCCGCTGACGCGAACCTATACTTCATTCACCACAGGTCTGGTTGTATAATGAAATTCATTACTCTCAGAGGAGATAACACTCTGACTACAATGTAGTGTTACCACAGTGTGTAATGTCTAGTGTCTTTTGCTCTTTTTAATGTCTATAATATGGAATAGTCTGTATTAATTGGATATAATAAAATATAAATTAATTACATATTTTAATATTAATTTAATTACTTGCTTTGCAATAAATAAACAGTAGGCCTATTACATATTTTATTATTCATTTATTTTTATCGTTGTTAAATTATATTGAAAAAATTTAATTGCGATACAATATCAAATATTTATTTAAATAATATTAAAATTAAATTTACTGAAAATTTAATTGTTTTACAATAAGTAGTAAACAAATTAGTAAATTTTCTGCATACCAATTTATTCAATTAAATACCAAATTTTGTTTTTGTATTATATTATTATTTGTGTTGAAATGATAAGAAATTAATTCGTTGTAATTAAATTTTATAAATATCTCTATAAATGTAAATGCCAACGCCCTCATTGACTAACTGATTCGCCCGTCCTCAATTCCCTAATTTCCCTATGACGTTCATAGCTGATTAATTTACAGTGTTTACTCTAAAAAATACATGTTTTTTGTAGCTTTTCGAAAGGCTACAGATCTAAGTAATCGGTTTATTATCTAAGTTGAAAAATTAAAAGAATTTTAAAATTATAGGAAAACCTTTGAAGCATTTAAAATACTCACAGGCCTCTTCCAAGGTGTAATTTTTCAATCTTCTTTTTTATCACTGTACTGGGAAAAATAATAACAAACAAACAACACACACACACACACACACACACACACACACACACACACACACACACACACACACACACACACACACACACACACACACACACACACACACACACACACACAGTATAGTAATTTACATCTTTGATGTCACTTTAAATTACTATTTAAGATTCTGAAAGGTGTTCTTACAAAAAATAAAAAAATTACATTTAAAAAGATATTATAACTGATATTATAAAGATATGATAGGATAAATGATATTATTCCATTCAGGCACGGCACATTTTCATACGTTACAAAATCATTTTCATCCTTCACCGTCTGCATGAGCAGTAATTGCATAACAGTCGGACGTTAAACCAAAAAAAAAAAAAAATAAAAAAAAAAAAATGTTATCAATTCATTCAACATAAATAAAATAATAAAAATAATATACAATGTTATAATATAGAGTTGTCGTTTATATTTGAAATATAATTATTTAATACAAATATGACCTTGAGCCGTAAATATTGAAGGAACAAAATTAATCCTGGTTCATGCTTAGCATTCATAAATTTAAGTCCCCGTATTTTTCTTTTTCTTAATAAATCAACAGTTAGTAACAATAAAAATAAATAAGGAAGACATATTTAAACATATAAAAGAAAATGTCTTTAAATATTTTTAAACTGTTATAGATAATTATAAAAGTCTATTCTTAATAAAAAATGAAATGAAATTAATAAATTATCACATAAATAACTTCGAAATATCGATATCTAAATTATCTCCAATTGTACTACTACAACAGGCGAATCGCTAAAAAAAACCATGTTTTTTGTGTTCATGGGGCTTGAAAACGTAAGTTTCCAGTGAAAATTTGACGATTTTAAAAAATCCTCATGAAAACAATACCGACTTTCCCTCTCTGTATATTCATATAGGGCAAAAGAAAGTAAAATACAGACCCTACTCACGCGGGGATACGACCAGGAGACTGCGTGACTGCGCTGAAGTCCCTCGTCATCCTCACGCAACCACGGACTCGAGTTGTCAGTACAACCACGTTGTCTGAGGTTCGATTAGATAGTCAAATCAGTTTAGACAGACAATAGGCGGAGTTAAATACCCAGTTATCTTCATCATTGTGTATCCACATCTGCGAACAATGTCTAGTGATTTTAGTAGCGATGAAGATATCGTTACTGTATTATGAGTATAACTGTATTATTATTACCGCGCCGGTACAGAAGGAGAAACGTGAGATCTTTGTGGGTACATTGTAGAATAGCAGTCTATGTTCCAGTACGTCGTTGATCGATGATCTAATTCAATTAAACAATTGTTGTCAATTCAAGAAGTAATTTAAAAATAATCATAAATAATAATCAAAATTAAACAATTTCTATTTTTTTTCTATTTATGAAATTCACAATCTGTTAGAAACAATCAGTGAATGTGATATCACAAAATTTGAGAAAAATTAACATGGTATACAAACGTGAGTGGAGACACAGTCCAGTGACAGAACTCCGACGTGAATAGACAAGTGTAGCATTAAGTGCAGCATTTAGAACACTCTAATGGATAGTCAATTACAGTACTACGTTAATAGATGAGGTCCCAGTTTTATCGACGTTTTAGACGTCTTATTGGATTGTTTGGGAGAGTCTGCGTAGCCAGGTTTGAGATCAATGGGTTATAAGAAAAAAATAAAACATTCAAAAAACTAATTCCAAAAACCAAATATACCAGATTAAAGCAAGAAAACATAATATATATATATATATTTTTTAAATCCCTAATGTGTGTACGTTGCAATCTGTTCAATTCAGAACGATAAGCAACCCCATGACCCAATGAGATGAGGATGATGTGTATGACGTGTAAATGAGGTGTAGTCTTGTACTGACCCAGGTCGACCATTCCTGAGAGAGTACGGTTAATTGAACCCCAACCATCAAAGTACACCGGTAACCACTGTCTCCGACGTGAATAGACAAGTGTAGCATTAAGTGCAGCATTTAGAACATTGTAATGGATAGTCAATTACAGTACTACGTTAATATATGAGGTCCCGGCTTCATCGACGTTTCAGACGTCTTATTAGATTGTTTTGGGACAGTCTGCGTAGCCAGATTTGAGATCAATGGGTTATGGTGGTTCACGAGTTTCTTCCTAAATTTTGTATAGAGTTTTAAGAAAACGTCATTTATGTAGGGTACGTTTAGGTCTGAAACTAACATGTAAATATGAAACTAACATGTAACAACGCAGATTGAAATTAGCTAAATTTTGGTGTATTACGTTTAAATTGAACGAGCGGTTTTGAAGTAACAAGGCTCCAAACTCGGGTATTTATAATAAAGACATCGACAGTACGGTAAAGCATTTTATAATCAAACTTTTATTTTATTCAATAAAACACCTTCTGTGTTTATGTGTGCGGGCGCGCGTTCGTGTGTTTGTTGTACTAACATAATTGTATATTTATTATAAAATTTCGTTAATTATGTTGTTAGTGACAGAACGGTTAGGAAAATTTAATAAAAGCTGTTGTTATATCGAGTCAAGTATAATTAAAATTTGTCAGACCTATCGAGTCAAATTACAAGTTACAAGTTCAACTTTACTTTTTCTGTTCACGTCTAAATTAAAAAGTTTTATTTTTATTTTATTTAAAAAAAACCGAAAAAACGATATCTAAAAATAATATGGCTTTTTAAATTTGTTATGAAATTTAACAATAACTGTATTGAAATAATGATGTTTATATTTTGAAATATTTGTTCTTTTAATTGTTTACGTTTCATTATTTTGTAATAATACAATCATGGTTTATTTAAACGAAGTTTAGTTTATTAAGAAATCACCTGCCAGCTATTGTAGGTTCGTATTAAATTACAATAATGATGTGAAATGTTAATGACTATTAGCTATAATATTACGTTATGCAGAATCTTGGGTTGAAGTACGAGTAGAATGTTTCTATTCCGTGTACAAGTCGGTACAAATACTGAACAACTTGCTGAGAGTGGATCTTTATAATGGGTAATTTCTTATATAATCTCCTTTAACGATGAAATTAAATTGTTGAAAATATTTGATTAATTAGGTTTCAGATATAATTATATATAAAAACATCTAGTGTGAAACACTCACACAACTTTCTCTTGCCATTGCAAAAAACCAATAAACCTAACATTAATAATGAAACATTAAAAATAAATGAAAAACTACCCTCAATAAACATAAACTACTTTTAATCATGAGTGTGTCACCGCCACCCCTTCTACTGTGTTGCCGGCCTTCAATACTTCTTCCGGCCTTTGTCGGCGCGATGGGCTCTTTAGCGGCGAAGCTACAAAGCCCTGTAGCGGCGTCCGACAAACCTTTCGGCTGCCTTTGTCATCAAGGCCAAGCCAGTAGCCGCTCTCTACAACAGCGCTCTCGGCAGCTATATAAAGAGCGCTGCACTGAGCTGGGAAGCTACCAGACGGCTTCTACGGCAGCAACGGGCCAACCATCCCATTGATACTCCAGACGGTCCAGTTTACTCTCAACATGGTATCACGGATGCACATGCCTCTTACCTCGAGTCCCACTTTACCACCACCGACAAGTTTCCTGACCCGGAACATGAAAAGTTTATTCATGATTCCGTTTCAACCACCCTAGCTGACCCCACTCCTTCCAACATGGCTCCTTTTACATCTGACGACCTCTCCCTAGCCCTCAAATCTATCAGAGCCCGTAAGGCCCCTGGTCCTGATGACATCACCAGTCCCGCCATCCTCAACGCCCCACCTCACTTGAAAACCCACCTCCTTTCTATATTTAATGCCGTCCTCTCCACAGAGCACTTTCCTACCGCTTGGAAAACTTCCAAAATTATCGTCCTCCCCAAACCTTTTAAACCGCCCACTAAACCATCTAGCTACCGGCCTATCTCTCTTCTACCCATCCTCTCAAAGGTATTTGAGAGATTACTCCTTCCCCGACTGCGCCAAGCAATTGATCCTGCCCTCCCCCCTGAACAGTTTGGCTTCAGACAAGGATGCTCCACAACACTGCAACTGCTTAGAATCATCACGGCATTGATCGATGCCAAAAACTCCCGATGCGATACTACGGCGATACTGCTTGATTTCCAAGCAGCATTCGACCGGGTATGGCACTTAGGACTCCTCCACAAGTCCTCTCTCCTTCTTCCGCCTCCATTAGTGAGGCTTCTACACTCATACCTCTCCAATAGAGAATTTTACGTCACAACCAGGTCACAGCAGTTCCATGACGTAAAATCCGGTCTCAAACCCGTGAATGCCGGCGTACCACAGGGTTCAGTCCTTGGCCCGCTACTCTATCTGCTTTATACCCACGACTTTCCTGTACTCCCATCAATAAAAATCGGCCTCTTTGCTGACGACGCAATACTTTATTGCCACAGCAAGAGACCCCGAGTAAGCGCCGCCAAATTACGCTCCCAAATTCCTATAACCACTGCTTGGTGCAAAAAATGGAAACTTTCCCTCAATCCCAATAAGTGTGAAGCGATCAACTTTACAAGAAGAAGGATCAAGCCAGATCCACTCAGCATCGAAGGTGTGCAGCTGCCTTGGAAGGAGGACGTCCGGTACCTTGGTGTCATCCTCGACCGCCGCCTGAACTTCTCCAAGCACGCTGCAGACAAAATACGTAAGGGCAGAATCCTATTATATTCCCTAACCCCGATCCTTCGCTCTACAGCCTTCACTAATTCACTAAAACTCCTAGTCTACTCTGCGATTATCCGATCCTCTCTCCTTTACGGGGCACCAGTCTGGTGGCCCATCCTATCCAACACCAATAAAAGAAAATTTTCATCCTTTCAGAACAGAATCCTTCGGATCATTTCCAAATTCCACTATCTAATCAATAATAATATCGTCCAAGAACACCTCCAATTCCAATCCCTAACGGACTATATCTACAATACTTCAAGAAAGCTACACGACTCTGCGAAAATCTCAGAACTCCAGATCGTCAGGAAAATATACGAAGAAAACCATCCTCCAGAAGAGATATGCATACTGCCATTCCACGATTTCCTCTAATTATTCTACCCCCTATTATATAATTATCCTATTTTAAATCCAGTTCCACTAAATTAAAAACTCCTTCATTACCATAAACTAACTCATCCCATCTCGGAATCTGAATCATAATAATAAACCTACCCTAACAACTCCTTCCCAATATATCCATGTAAAATCAAAATAGTTCCAATATCCAACTCTCCGAGCGATCAGGTGAATCCCTCACGACATCGCCTATTATGGGCTTCCAACCCATTCAACAATGATTCCAGATTCCGGCGGGATTCAATACCAATCAAGACACCGAGACCTTCACTTCGATCCAGACAACGACGAGACGTCCACCACCGCACACGGCTGCCTGACTCCAGCGAGAACTAATCGACGACCCCGCAAGAGAAAAGATGATGCTTCCGCTCGCCGTCCCGTCACCGTAAGCCGTCGACCGGACCGTCATCGCCCGCTGACGCGAGCGATGCCCACAGCGGTCCCTCGATCGAGCCTTACGCCCACCGGACCCGACGAATCAGCCATCGACGCACTACTGCGAGGGAAGAAGATGACGTCTCCGCTGGACGCCGACACGCCGTGTCGCCCAGCCTCCGACCGCCACGACGACTACGACAGACGACCACCGCTTAAACGGCCCTTTTCAGGGCCACCAAATTAATAAGGTTGCCACTTAATGTCGCCATCCGGTGACAAGTGAAAGACGTAAAATGAAAATCAACTTGAGTTTGGCTTAAAAATACGTTAAATCACTTTTTCACACTAAACTACTAAACTAGTTTTGCCGATTGGTCTGTGTATAATGTGAACAAAATATCTCAACATCGGAATACCGCATGAAGTTGAAACGTAGAACTTAAGTTAGGAACTGCAAAGTGACCCAACACGAATATTTTCATTGAAATCTGTCAACCGGAAGAAGAAGTATATTTGTTTCACTTTTTTTAATTTTCCCAAAAACTGTTCCTACGATTTTTTAAATAATCGCCTTGTTTTTTGCTCCACAAGATAGGGTAAGCGGCATGTTTGTTGAAATTCGTAGGTGAGGTGCTCTTGTCGTAAAAAGTGTTCACTTTTACTTTCTCTTCCCAATATGAATATACTGTATAAGAAAGAAAGTATTGTTTTCATGCTGATTTTTCCAAATCGAGTTTCCACTGGATCTACACGTTTTCAGACCCCTTGAACCCAAAAACATGTTTTTAGCGATTGGTCTGTGTGTGTGTGTGTGTGTGAACAGAATATATCAAGAACGGAACATCGTACGATCTTGAAACTTGAAACTTAAGTTACATACCACTACCGAATGCGACACGAACATTTTCATCAAAATCGGTTGACCGGAGTAGTAGTTTATTCGTGTAATTATTCACTTTTTTGCGATTTTCTCAAAAACTGGTCCTACGATTTTTTTAAAAATTACCTGGTTTACTCAATTTTTTATTCTCTACATGACAGGGTAGGCGCCATGTTTGCTGAAATTCTTGGTAAGGCTGTTTTCACGTAAAAAAAGTGTTTTTTTTAAAGATTACGCCTTTAATATATAAAAATTTATATAATAAAAAATGTAGAGAATTTAAAAACCTACAACTTTTACTTCAAACATTTTGTTGTATAACGCTTAGGTTAGCGGTAATTAGCGATTTTCTGTTTTTTCTCACGAAAACGTGTGAAAAGTCGATTTTTTTAAGATTTCGGCCTTAGTATGCATTTTATGACAAAAGTGTATATAATCAAATTTATAGAAAATTAAAAGATCTACAACTTTTATTCAAAGCATTTTTCTCTACAGAGAGTAGTATAGCGTGAAAGATTGATTTTCCGTATTTAAAAGCCAAATTGAGGTTTATTTTCATTTTGCATCTTTCACTCATGGTTAAAATTAGGTTATGTTAATTGAGGTTAGTTTTTTGTTTATTTCTAATGTTTTATTACTAAGGTTAGATTTATTGTTAATTATTTGCATTGGCAAGAGAAAGTTGTGTAAGTGTTTCACACCAGATTTTTTAATATCATATTGTGGCCTCATCTAGTCAAAGTTGTTAAACATTAAAAACCCCACAAATTTTAACAAACTTTTTCTACAGTTCTGAGTTTAGCGTTGATTAGTGATTTACTGTATAGATAGGCCCACAGAACAACAACCACCGGGAGTGCAACGTCATAGCTTTAGTATACTACCATGAATAAAAACATTTATCGCAACTCGATGTGCACTTCCGTTAACCGTTCTTCGTCCTCCTCCACGCTCTCTCTCTCTCTATGTGTTTCTAAGAATTGAAAAGAAGCAATACGCACACCACAGACACACACAACACACACGCACGTGCGCAAATAAAGGGTGATTCAAAAAGAGCGCCGGTTTTTAAACGGCTGGTAAATTTTTGTTTATCGGTTGTCAACATTGTTTGACCTCATTCCTATTTTGGAGAACATTCCGATTGACGATTCAGTTGTAGTTTCTCTTCTATGCACAGTGAGTGACAGTTTGGTGCGGCTTTTGGTCGGTCGGTGTCATCGGCCCTTACTTTTTTGAAAATCAAGAAGGACAAGCCGTGACAGTAAATGGAGACCGATACCGTACAATGATTAGGGAGTTTTTGTGGCGTCATTTGGATGGAATGGACATTGACGAGTTGTGGTTTCAGCAGGATGGTGCCACCTGTCACGCTGCACGAGAAACAATGTTGTTGCTCCGTGAACGGTTTCAGGATCGCATCATTTCTCGTAATTCCGACCATCAATGGCCACCAAGGTCGTGTGACTTGACGCCTTGTAACTTTCATCTTTGGGGTCATCTGAAGTCATTGGTGTATGCCAATAAACCCCGAAACATCAATGACTTGAAGGAGGAAATTCGACGGGTTATCGGGCAAATGGAAGTCCAAACTTGTCGTGCAGTAATATCCAATTTCATGGACAGAGTTGATGCGTGCCAGCGCAGTAGAGGAGGACACATGCATGACATCATTTTTCATACATAAAATCGGAAGGAGAGATGAACTTGTTGATGTATTTATTTTCAGTTTTTCAATAAAATAAATCTCTTAATTTGATATATCAAAA
The DNA here is from genome assembly GCA_035578175.1 of Catonia carolina. NCBI lineage: Eukaryota > Metazoa > Arthropoda > Insecta > Hemiptera > Achilidae > Catonia > Catonia carolina. The sequence continues at coordinate 5,641,797 of JAQMRL010000003.1, forward strand.
CCGGCGCTCTTTTTGAATCACCCTATATGTTAAACTCATGCTTTCTTTTGTTATTGTTATACATTTTTTTTTGTAATCCCTAATTTGTGTACGTTGCAATCTGTTCAATCCAGAACAAAAGCAACCCCATGACCCAATGAGATGAGGATGATGTGTATGACGTGTAAATGAGGTGTAGTCTTGTACAGACTCAGGTCGACCATTCCTGCGAGAGTATGGTTAATTGAACTCCAACCATCAAAGTACACCGGTAACCACTGTCTAGCATTCAAATCCGTATAAAAGTTTTTACATATCTATCTAGGATTTGAACCAGGAACCATCGTCTCCGAAAATCAGCTGTTACACAGCTGATTTTGGTGACGACTTTACCTCTAGACCAACCCGGTGGGTTTTATTTTTTTTTGATACATCTATATTTTTGCTGTTTTTTATTTATTTTATTTTCTAAAAAAAAATTAGTAAGGAAGAGAGTTGTAGGATTATGAAACTAATTAATATCAGAGTCTGAACTAACAATAGAGTCTTCAAATGAACTTTCTCCGTCTTCTTCTGATGTCAATTCTTCAGATGGATTTATAACTATCCGATCAACAATCGCATCTATCGCACCTTCTTTCTCCTAATACGAATTTTCTTCTTTAATTACATGGTATAACCCACCGGGTTAGTCCAGAGGTAACGTCGTCGCCAATATCAGCTGTTTAACAGCTGATTTTCGGAGACGATGGTTCCTGGTTCAAATCCTAGATAGATATGTAAAGACTTTTATACGGATTTGAATACTAGACAGTGGTTACCGGTGTACTTTGATGGTTGGGGTTCAGTTAACCATACTCTCTCAGGAATGGTCAGCCTGGGTCTGTACAAGACTACACCTCATTTACACGTCATACATATCATCCTCATCTCATTGGGTCATGGCGTTGCTTATTGTTCTAAATTGAACAGATTGCAAGGTACAAAAATTTGGAATAAAAAAAAAATTAAATATTTACTGTTTTTATTTATTTTATTTTCTAAAGAAATTGGTAAGGACGGGAGTTGTAGGATTATTAATCTAATTAATATCAGAGTCTGAACTAACATTAGAGTTTTCAAATGAACTTTCTCCGTCTTCTTCTGATGTCAGTTCTTCAGATGGATTTATAACTATCGGATCAACAATCGCATATGTCGCACCTTCTTTCTCCCAATACGAATTTTCTTCTTTAATTACATGGTCGCAGTAATTTCTCCATTCATCAACTGATATTTCATTCACTCTCCTTTCTTCTATTGGTACAAGGATCTCTAGATAGATCTTTGTCTTGGGACTTCTATACCAATTAAGTTTGTAGTAAAATATCATCTGGGATATTTGCACTAAAACAAATTGCCAGATTAAATGATAAACAATTACTAATGGCAGCTTATCATTTCCTCATTCTGTCTCATATCCGTTATGGTATCTTGGTATGGGATATTTCTAGCATGGGTAATATGAATAGGGTTTTTAAAATTCAAAAGAAAGCTATTAGGTGTATGGTGGGAGCTAACTAGCTAACCTCATCCACACCACTATTTAACCAGCTTAAATTGCTTACAGTTCCCTCCTTCTACATTTTTGAGGTGATTATGTATGTTAGGCAAAATAATTGTATGCAGATTTCAATGTTCACAATCATAACACAAGAAACATGAATGATTATTTTCTGGCTAATCACTCCACAAAATTGTTTGAACAAAAACCTACTTATGCAGGGAGAAAATGCATGAATAAATGACCCCAATTTTTAAAATATTGTGAGGATTTGAATTCCTTTTAAAAAAAATCTGAAAAATTACTTGATTGGTGAAACTTTTTATAGCGTACAAGAATTTCTTTCTGGATAGTAGTGATACATAGTGTGATTGTTATATGTATTTCAGGTGTTATATCTGACGACATGTCCTATACTCCTCCTGGAGTCTCCAGGACGCAAAAAAAAAGAATCTAAACATCAAAAGAGAAAGAGAGAGACGCAACTACAACGATCAACAGCTAGGATAGCACTGATAAAAGTTACGACAACAATGGAAAGCGGAATGTGTTAATAGCGGGGTAGAGACAATGTTTTCAGGAACGCACGAACTACAGTTATAAAATACCTCTACTCCTTTCTTTTCCCTTGTTGGTAACCCGGTTGTTATACGGGCGTAGTTATATTTTGCTCATCGAAATCAGTAAAAACATTAAATTTTTAAAATGGTGGCCTTTGTATACATTTCACGACAGAAGTATTTAATATAATCAAAGTTATAGGAAATTAAAACATCTACAACTTTTATTTATTAGCCTATAATTTTTACTTTCTCTTGCCTATATGAATATATAGGAAGGAAAGTATTGTTTTCATGTCGATTTTTCGAAATTGAGTTTTCACCGGATCTATACGTTTTCAGACCCCCTGAACCCAAAAAACATGTTTTTAGCGATTGGTCTGTGTGTGTGTGTCTGTGTGTGTGTGTGTGTGTGAACAGAATATCTCAAGAACGGAACATCATACGAACTTGAAACTTGAAACTTAAGTTACATACCACTACCGGACCCGACACGAACATTTTCATCAAAATCGGTCAACCGGAAGTAGTAGTTTATTCGTATAATTTTTCACTTTTTTGCGATTTTCTCAAAAACTAGTCCTACGATTTTTTTAAAAATCGCCTGGTTTACTCAATTTTTTATTCTCTACAAGATAGGGTAGGCGTTATGTTTGCTGAAATTCTGCGTGATGCTGTTTTTACGTAAAAACATTTTCTTTTTAAGATTGCGGCTTTAATATGCATTTTAGCGCAAAACGTTATATAATAAAAGTTGTAGAGAATATAAAATTCTACAACTTTTATTTCAAACATTTTTTTGTATAACGCTTAGTTTAGCGGTAATTTGCGATTTTGTTTTTTTTCTCACGAAAACGTGAGAAAAATCGATTTTTTTAACATTTCGGTCTTAGTATGCATTTTACGACAGAAGTGTATATAATTAAATTTATAGAAAATTAAAAGATCTACAACTTTTGTTTAGAGCATTTTTCTCTACAGAGCCTAGTTTAGCGTGAAAGCGTGATTTTCCGTATTTTTAAGCCAAACTGAGTTCGATTGTCATTTTGCGTCATTCACTCATGATTAAAATAAGGTTATGTTTTTGAGGTTAGTTTTTGTTTATTTCTAATATTTTATTAATAATGTTAGGTTTATTATTAATTATTTGCATTGGCAAGAGAAAGTTGTGTGAGTGTTTCACACCAGATTTTTTACAGAGTTTAGTTTAGCGTCAATTTGTGATTTTTCGTATTTTTAAGTCCTACAGAGGTTGATTTTCATTTTACGTCATTCACTCATGATTAAAACTAAATAATATTTTTCGTTTTACATTGTATAGTTACAATATTTTTCATTATTTACGTTGGCAAGATAAAGTCGCGTGAATATTTCACACCATATTTTTTGTGTAACTATCATAAAATTTATAAAGTGTTTTTTATGTTATTGTAAATTAAGAAAATATGGAAAATTAAAATTCAAAAAATTAAATTGTATTTATAAAGATATATTTCGAGAGCAAATATTTGACTTAAATATTTTTGCAGAATTAAAAGTGGAAAAGCAATAAGAAATAAAAATGTCTGAAAAGATCTGAGCCAAAAAGGAAAGTTTAGGGAAAAATAAGAAAACCTATAAAGCATCGACTGGTTCTGGAAAATTGAAGAATGAGAATTAGGCCAAATTTGTTTTCGAGTAAACCATGTTACTGAATTCTTGGAAAAAAATTACAAAATGCTTTTTTTATACGTTCAAAATAATGATGGATTATTTTGTTTTTATTTGATTTGGTAAGCTGCTGATAGAAGGAACGAAATAAAATGGTAAAATTAAACGATGTTATTTTATTTATTTATTTATTTATCTATTTTAAGTTGTATTTTCAAAGTAAATTCTTGCGACTGATTACTAATTGCCCGAGTTACGTATCAAATAGAAGATCACTACACGATGACTTACGTGTCCCTCACGTCAACGACACATATCTGAAACTGTACCGTAGTGTCAGAGAAAAATTTCAAAATCATAATAATCCCTTGTGATATACAACATGAATTCTGAGAGCCTACCAGGATTTCCACAGAGCCGACTGAAACGACGATGGAGTAGAGACATGATAGGTGCGGCATAAATCGCTACCCCGCACATTTATATATTTATTGTAAGGTTATGAGCATCACAACTAATTAACTTCTAACACTTCCTAAGGGGGTCGGGAAAGCCTATACTAAACAATGCTAATTCGACGATATTAAGGTACATTTTTCTCTGAAACTATTAAAGCTACATACTTGATTTTTTTTCTTAGCGTTTATTACACTTTTATTAACCTCTGTTACCACTTTCATTACAATAGATAAAAAACTGAAATTTCTGGAATTTTTTAAAAAAAGCTTTAAAAATCATAATTTTTTAATTAAAAAAAATTTTTTATTTACTTTTAGAGACCATGTAGTACTATGATTCTGCTACCACACCTTCAGAAGACATTGAACTACATGTGCAAAAAATTTCCACCTTCTACCTTTAACGGTTTTTGAGAAACATGTATCTTAATATAAAAAAAAAAAACAAATTTGCGGTAATCGAGCTTTAAACATAAAAGTTACTTTTATTTCTCTAGAACTTCCCAGCACCATAGGCAAGATCTTCTGCTTCCTGCTCCTCCTCCTCAAGAAACAGCTTTCTCTTCTTTCTTGCTATTCTAGCTTCCTTTGTCATCTCCTGAGCTGCCTTTTCTGCTTTTTTCTTTCGCATAAGGTCGAAGTTGCGAAGCTCGTTCACGGAGTTTCTACTCAGTTTCATCCCTAACTTACTACATATCTCCAATTTACTGCTGAATCCATAATTGAAGCTTACAACAGCATCAAACACTTCCAATTTAAGAGTAGTTAGTCTAACAAAAATGGTCTTTGGGACTTTGGTCCATATAGTATTATTAAAACTTTCATTGGGATTTTGTGTTCGCTGATGAAGACATTTTTTTAAAAGGTCCGGATGTGCCAAGTCTTGATAAATTTTTTTTATAACCACCATAATTTCACGTGATGAACTATGTTCATGACAGTACAGTTTATTTTGAGCTTTTGCTCGGTTATAATTACACCAACTATCAGGTCCCTGTGGACATAGACCATGCTGCGGATTATCATCATCAGATATTTTGTGAAAAAATGTTGCCCAGACATTTTTTTTCATCTCAACAAGATTAGAACCCCCATTTCTGATAGCTGCACCATAATAATCTTGTAATTTATCTATTTCTTTAAAAGTAAGCCTACTCCTGCCTCCCAGTCCCTTACCATCCGCTAAGTTTTCTTTACCAAATTTTTTTTTGAATTCAAACTAACCAAGAAGCAAAGATAAACAAACATAATCTGAGCTGCGTTCTTGTAAACATAATTAAAAAGAGAAAACAAAAGAGGTTGCGTTCTAGTATACACATTTTATTAGCGACATAATGCAAATGAACTAAATGTAAACAAAATAAAACGTACTGAGTACAATTTCGCGCAGAATTCAAAATTTTTCCTTCAACAAGGCTTCAGTAAATTGCTGGTAACTACATTAATTTTTAACTTAGAGAGAAAACAATTATACCAAATTACGCAGTAAAAAAAGAAGAATGTCAGCGCGAAAAACAAAAAATCGATTTAAAAATGTTCGGACAACCTTCCTGACCGCCATAAAATAACTGACATGTTTGTGATTAAATTTAACTGCTCAAAGTGTCCACTGTTATTCTCGATACATTTTAAAGCGCGTTTGGCTAATGATTTACAGATCATTTCACATAGCTGTGAATTGTTACCAAAAACGTTTTGAAACTCTTTCTCGATTAAGTCTTTCAAATGTTCCGTATATCTCGGTTTAGTCGCAAAAACCTTTTCTTTTAAAATACCCCACACGGCGTAAGATCTGGTGACCTTGCCGGCCATTCAACAGTACCGCGTCTACCTACCCACTCATTGAAATGTTCGTTCAGGAATTATCGAATGATTAAACCGTAATGAGGAGCCGCACCATCTTGTTGCCAGATAAGATTATCCCTAATACCCTCAAAAATAGGACTATTGTCTAGTTCAATCATAACTTTCTTCAGCATATCTGTGTACTTTTCTGATGTTACAGTACCTTCGAAGAAATAAGGACCTATCACACCAACGCTGCAAATGCCTGCCCAAACAGTGATGCCTGGAACATTTAATTCTTGTTCAATGACTTGGAAGGTTTTCCGGTCAGACCAGTACACACAGTTATGTCTGTTTACCCCACCATTTAATTTAAAAGTCGCTTCATCAGACCACAAAACTGTCTTAAAAAAATTAGGATCCGCTTCATCACGAATAGTAAACCACTCACAAAATTCTAATCGTCGGTCAGGATTGTCTTCAAGTAGAGCTTGCAGTAAGGCCGGCCTGTATGGTGTCATTTTTAACGTTGATAACATTCTTCTAACACTTCTATCCGAAGTGCCTAACTCTGTGGAAGCACGCCTTGCTGATTTATTTGGAGAATTGACAAATGATTGTGCAACCTGGTGTAAATTTTCTTCAGTAGTAACCGATACAGGGCGATCAGATCTGGGTAAATCATTGACTGAACCTGTGCTTTCAAAGCGTTCATTTAAATTATACATACTTTCCTACACGGCGGAAAAACATTAGGAAATTTTATTCAGAACTGATCACGTACTTTATCGTAATTACAATAAAATTTGCTCCACTGCTGAACAAAAAATACTCTTTGTTAAAGTGACAGTTTTCTATTATTAATGAAAGACGTCTTTAACCATAACAAATAAATATGTGGGGGTAGCAACTAACACGAATACATGAGTAAAACTGAAACGGCAGATGATGTGTAAACGTACTGGCGTTCAAGGTTACCCCCCACCCCACCACTTCAGTGAGTGAACATGTAATTTTCTAGCGACGGGTAGCGACTTATGCCGCCCGCACACGGTACATTGACATAATTCAATGCTGAGCAGTTATGAGGTATATGTCCCCCCTTTGGGCTGATTACTCGTGGAGCGTGTTCTTCTTCGCTTGCTTTATGTACCCCCCTACAACTTTATGTTACTTACGTTTTCATAGATTTATTTTATTTGCGACCTATACCGGGATTTATATTTTCTGACATAAAAGCAAAGAATTCAATGGTTTCTATAGGGTGATTCAAAAAGAGCGCCGGTTTTGATATATCAAATTAAGAGATTTATTTTATTGAAAAACTGAAAATAAATACATCAACAAGTTCATCTTTCCTTCCGATTTTATGTCAATTTTACGTCAATGTCCATTCCATCCAAATGACGCCACAAAAACTCTTTAATCATCGTACGGTATCGGTCTCCATTTACTGTCACGGCTTGTCCTTCTTGATTTTCAAAAACGTAAGGGCCGATGACACCGCCCGACCTAAAGCCGCACCAAACTGTCACTCGCTGTGCATACATTTCCCTTTCATTAACCACGCGAGGATTTTCTAAACCCCACATACGGCAGTTCTGTTTATTAACAAAACCGTTTAAGTGGAAGTACGCCTCATCACTGAAAATGATTTTGTTTGCGAAGGTGTCATCATCCTGCCGTTTTCTCAATACCCAGTCAACCAACTACCGTCTCTTCTGGTGGTCTGCCACTTTCAAATGTTGCGTCAACTGAATTTTATACGGGTGATATTGGAGATCGTACCGAAGAATTCTCCGTACAGAACATCTTAAACCCAATTGTTGAAACGGTGACGTATTGATTTTGCTGGGCTAACAGCCACACTGTCACGAACCAACGCAACGTTCTGCTCAGTTCGGCCAGAACGACGACGTCCAGAACTTTTAAGGTCGACTGTTGAACCCGTCTCAAAAAACTTTTTCATGAGCCTGCGAACTGTTGATTCATTCGGTGCTTCATTACGTCCTAGAGTATCGCGAAGTCGCCTGACAGTAGTCGCACAACTCTCTCCACTCTGGTAAAATGTTTTGACGATTAACCACTCGTTGTGCAATAGTAAACTTCTCCATGGTTAGACACAGACTGCGAGAGTAGTACACTGCGAACAAGAGAAACTACAACTGAATCGTCAATCGGAATGTTCTCCAAAATAGAAATAAGGTCAAACAATGTTGCCAACCGATAAACAAAAATTTACCAGCCGTTTAAAAACCGGCGCTCTTTTTGAATCACCCTATAGGTTTGTTTTCACCTGGTATAATATACGAAAATGTACTTCTTGTTTGAATTTTTCTATTTACCTTTACGATTTACGCGTAATTTCTTATGTAATTTTAAACTCTAAATAATATAGACCTACTTTTAAAGTAAATCTAAAAGTGTAAGCTATTTTGTATCGATACCTTCAAAGATATACTGAATTCACAGCTTTAACTGTACCCTGAAAACCCGTTAAAAACACTGAACGAGTATACTGTACGAGGGTAGAAGATAGTAAGACGAAAATTCAAAAACGAACTGCACGGTTACAAAGAAAAACCCTTTCTGAGGACTATATAATAACAACAAACTGATATCCGACAGGCGGTGTCCCTACGGAATTATTTAAAATGATAACAAAACAGAAGTGGGTAGGTGAGACGGCAGCCTGGTGGTAACACGTACCCAATGCACTCAATGTGTTAACGCCACTCTTACAGTAATTACGTATACAAAAATCTGGTGTGAAACACTCACACAACTTTCTCTTGCCAATGCAAATAATTAATAATAAACCTAACATTATGAATAAAATATTAGAAATAAACAAAAACTAACCTCAAAAACATAACCTTTTTTTAATCATGAGTGGATGACGCAAAATGAAAATCGAACTCAATTTGGCTTAAAAAAAACGGAAAATCACACTTTCCCGCTAAACTAGGCTCTGTAGAGAAAAATGCTCTAAATAAAAGTTTTAGATCTCTTAATTTTCTATAAATTTTATTATATACACTTTTATCGTAAAGTGCATACTAAGGCTGAAATGTTAAAAAAATCAATTTCTCACACGTTTTCGTGAGAAAAAAACAGAAAATTGCTAAGTACCGCTAAACTAAGCGTTATACAAAAAAATGTTTGAAATTAAAGTTGTAGAATTTTAAATTCTCTACACTTTTTATTTTATACATTTTTGCGGTATAATACATATTAAAGCCGTAATCTTAAAAAAAACACTTTTTTAAGTAAAAACAGCCTCACCGAGAATTTTAGCAAACATGACGCCTACTCTATCTTGTAGAGAATAAAAAATTGAGTAAACCAGGCGATTTAAAAAAAAATCGTAGGACCAGTTTTTGAGAAAATCGCAAAAAAGTGAAAAATTATACGAATAAACTACTACTTCCGGTTGACCGATTTTGATGAAAATGTTCGTGTCGGGTCCGGTAGTGGTATGTAACTTAAGTTTCAAGTTTCAAGTTCGTACAATGTTCCGTTCTTGAGATATTCTCTTCTCACACACACACGCACACACACTCACACACACACACACGCACACACACACACACACATACACACCCACACACACACACACATACGCGCGCGCGCACACACACACACTCTCACACACACTCTCACACACACACACACACGCGCGCGCGCGCGCACACACACACACACACACACACACACACACACACACACACACACACACACACACACACACACAGACCAATCGCTAAAAACATGTTTTTTGGGTTCAGGGGGTCTGAAAACGTACAGATCCGGTGAAAACTCGATTTCGAAAAATCGACATGAAAACAATACTTTCCTTCCTATATATTCATATAGGCAAGAGAGAGTAATAATGTAATTTAAAATTTAACACAATTATCGTTATCTAGAGAAATAGATAAATAGTTATCCGTGGTGTAGTGGTCAGCGCAACTGGCTACTATGCCGGGGTCCCGGGTTCGATTCCCAGTCAGGTCTGGCATTTTTTACATCTGTAAATCACTACATATCATTACCTACTCACAAGCCCAAGGCTTATGTAGGCATCATCACTCATGTCCCGGGTTCGATTCCCGGTCAGGTCTGGCATTTTTTCATCTGTAAATCACCACATATCATTACCTACGCACAAGCCCAAGGCTTATGTAGGCATCATCACTCAATAAAAAAATAAAAAAAAATAAAAAATATCACTGGGTGGTGTTCTCCTCAAAGACATTAACGCGGTATGTTTTTTAAAAAATTTTTAAAAATTTAGTTCATCATAAACCATCGGTCATAGCTAAACTTCAACAGTTTTAATCAAAATTGCTTCGTACGCTAGTTAACGCTCCATTTTTTTGTGTCAAATTACACACTTCACTCTCACCTAAAAATCCCATTTATAATGACACCATACACAAAGTGTATCAACGCTTTAGATTAAAATTACTTAACAACTCCAATCCATGAACTATAATCCATGAACTCCATAATTCATGAACTAAGTTCTCCACATATACAGTATTCAGATGAACTGCAGTCCCCTAGCCGTGGGAGTGAGAGAATGCATAACGCTCTCACTCGCACAAGCCATACGGCGCGTATGGTGCATTCCAATAACATTGTCGTATAATTTTACTCGTTGTCGTGAGCAAGCGTTTATGCACGCAGTAAACTATCAAGCAAAATAACGACTGTAGTATGTTTTCAGATTTGGATTACAACGGTAAAGACCTGTGAGCGCATGCGTAGATATGCCATATATCAGCCTTTCTTAAACTTTTTTATATAGCGACCCCCTTCAAGCTTAGGAAATTTTAAAGCGACCCCCTCCTCCATATAATGAAATATATATTAACCGTAGATGTAGATGTAATATCGCACTATTTTACAATGTAAATAAAATAAGGATTAAAGAATACGTACCCATTCATTTCACATATATATAATTGAAAAGTATCAGATCTTTGCGACCTCCTTTCAGTAGTCTCGCGACCCCCCTGGGGGTCGCGACCCACAGTTTAAGAAGCGCTGCCATATATCTCCCTCTCACTCGCTTGGCTATGGGACATTAGTTCGTCTGATGCCTATACCAGGCAATCCATATCGTCGGCTCAGCAGGAGGTGGAGCAGAAACTTGGGTTAACTTCATTCAATACAGTTCAAATTTCAAAACGCTTCATAACAATATACAAAATGATTAAACTTACTATTATAAATTTAATAATCTTAATGATTAAATTTTGAAAAGGCTTACTACTAATGAGTAATGTCCTCCTTTAACGTATAATATCATTTTAAATATAAGTAATAAGTATATAGTAATAAGTATAAAATAAGTATAAGTAATAAGTAAGTAATAAGTATAAGTAATAAGTAATAAAGTAATAAAAGTAATAAAGTAATAAGTAATAAGTAATAATAAGTAATAAGTAATAATAAGTAATAAGTAATAAGTAATAATAAGTAATAAGTAATAAGTAAAGTAATAAAGTAAAAAAGTAATAAGTAAGTAATAAGTATAAGTAATAAGTAAGTAATAAGTAATAAGTATAAGTAATAAGTATATAGTATATAAGTAATAAGTATATAAGTAATTTAAGTATATATATATTGTGACACTTATTGCTAAGGTCCGTTTCGGGATCTAGGTTATTAAATAATTAATAGACTAAAGTTTACAATTACAGATGTTTATTTCACTAAAAGATTACAAAATAAATGATTGAACTAATTATAATTAAGAAATACAATAAATGATTAAATAATTCACTTAAAATAAATAACAAACAATAAATAACTTAATAACTTACTTAGCCTACTTACAATCGCTTTTATAGATTACACTAACATACAACACAAGCTGAATTTACAGGACTACACATTAACTTTACAATACACACACAACAAAGAGACGGTATAACAATCTTGAATCACTACAATACTCGGATGTGTAACCTGTAAATACACACCCCAATAATCTCTCGGCAAAGATCACACGAATACTGACTGGACCGCCGCCCGGGGGCCTCCTTTTATTATCATTCACAAAGATCGTTCCAGAACAAAGTAGAGAAATCTACTCAAGTACAAAAATAACTCTTTATTAATGAATGCTAGAAAAATCCCTTTGTTAGCAAGTCAACTATTGTAAATAGAAACGTAAACAACCTCATAAACAACTTCATAAAAATAGCTGTACACAATAGTATACCTGAACTTTATGATAGTTATTTCAACCCTTATGAATGAATAGACACTTTTATGGTTACAACTGTCATTTACAAAACTGATCTTATTGTGTAAGTTATTGTTATTTTATTATTTCTTAACTATGTTTATGAATGGAATTCTGGAAGATTCGTGAGCGATCCCGTCTTTTCTCGATCTTGTTACAATATGTTCTACTATCATTTTTGCGTCCGTACATTGACATTTTCCTATCAATCTAAAGTCCGAGCGTAATTTGGCGTCCGTATACGAACGCCAAATTACAATCCTTAATAAAAATTTATTTTGACATGGTTTTGGGAAGTAATTTCTTACTTTCTCTTGCGTATATATATATAGGAAGGAAAGTATTGTTTTCATGTCGATTTTTCGAAATCGAGTTTTCACCGGATATACACGTATTCAGACGGAAGAAAAGTACTATTGTTTTTATGTCGATTTTTCCCAATTGAGTTTTCACTGGACGTATATATTTTCATTGTAAGCCTTAGTATGCATCAAGGGCAAAAATGTAAGGAAACAAAGTTGTAGAACTTTTATTTCAAACTTTTTTTGTGGAACGCTAATTTTAGTAGCATTAGTGATGTTTTGTTTTATTTTTATCTAAATCTGTAAGAAATAGGATTTTTTAAAGATTGCAGCCTTAGTATGCATTTGACGACTAAAGTGTATATAATCAAAGTTATAGGAAATAAAAATACCTACGATTTTTTTTAAACATATATATCTCTGCAGGACCTAGTTTAGAGGCAATTATTGATTTTCGAAATTTTTAAAGTCGAACTCAGGTTGATTTTCATTTTACGTCTTTCACTTATGATAAAGACGTATGAAACATAAACTTAAATATCGTATCCTATCGATATACGAACAAGAACTTGAGAAACCTTTCCTAGTTTTAAAATAACTGTTCTCTGATTATTTTTTGCTTTCCTCATTGCAGTAGTTTTTTTGTTTGTTTCTGTACTCATTAATTGAATTAATTCTCATAAGTAAAAACATCCACATGATTGTATTCCCTAAAATTATTATAAAGTAGATTTAGTTATTGAAAAAAGAAGTTTTTTCTCTATTAATATAATTGTACATGATCTAAGGTAATGATTAAAAATTGTATTATTATTATTATTATTTTTTATATAAATTTAATGGTATTTATCATTATTTTAATGCTTTTAACAAAAAATGTTTAATGTATTTCTTGTACCCTTTTTAGATTTTATAATAGTATTTTTTATAGTAGTTATTAGTATATATAAATTTGTCTAAATAATTTTTTTGTTTACTTCTATGCGCGGACAGAACTCTTCGTGAAGAAGAGTTTTTGTGTATAAGTATATTTACTTAAAAATATTGTAAATAGGTTAGTATAGCAATAATTGTATTATATTTAACTAAATAAAACAAATAAATAAATATTAGGTTGTTTACATTTTAAATTGTTTACTCATGATTAAACATGGGTTACATTGTTCATTATCTACATTGGTACAAGTGGTATGAGTGCTTTACACTAGTTTTTTTTTGTTTTAGGAAGGAAGTAAGGAGGCAGCAATGATAGACAATTCAGGCATTGATTTGTACACAACTCTACAAACAATCAAAGGGCTAAACGATGACATTCTATTAAATGATACAACTCATTTGACTATAGGTCAGAGATTAACAGAGGCTCAACTAACCGGACATCCTACTGTAATTGTCATCGGAAAATCAGTACCTACTCTACAACCTTCTCATTATGACGTATACAATGACACCGTCATTGAAATTACATTCAATGAACTAATACAGCAAAATTAAATGTAATTGTAATTTTAAAATTACAACTGATAATTGTCCCAGTGGTAATTTACAGAAAGATGTCATTGCAGTACAGTAAATATATTTTCAGTTTTAGTAGTATTATGGTGTTCTCCTTTATACAAATTTGCAGGTTTTAACCTCTATTTAAAAGCGATTTATCTAGCATAAGAAAATGTCATATTCTATTTGTAATGTAACTTTTTAAAATAATACAGTAAGGTGCAAATAATCCGAACCCCCAGTAATCCAAACGATCACGTATTATTTTAACTATTGTTTTGTCAGCATTTAGAAAAATTCTTTAAAAACATTTAATACAGTATTTGATTTCACAATTTTCATTTAGTTTTAAGATTATTAAATCCATCCAAGGTATATAAATTTTCACTGAAAAATCTATGCCCTTCCATATTTAGAAATATAATAGAATATACCAATGACGCTGATGTTATAACGGATTTGCCTACAGTAGCAGAACAATCGCTTACACCGCAATTTATTTACCTTCCTGCTCTCCTTTTTGTCTGTGTTCCTCCTTCACCTGGGTTTACTAGTCGTTCTCTTTATCTTTTCTGTCTTCCTCCTTCACCGCGGTTTATTTGTCTTCCTCCTTCTCCTTTATGTCTTCCACCTTCACCGCGGTTTATTTGTCTTTATTCTTTCTTTCTGTCTTCCTCCTTCACCACGGATTATTTGTCTCCCTTCTTCACACTAATTTTATTAGTCTTCCTCCTTCTACTTTATGTCTTTCTCCTTCACTGCGGTTCATTTGTCTTCCACTATCTCAATTGTGTCTTCCTCCTTAATCTCAGTTTATTTGTCTTTCTCCTTCTCCTTTCTATCTTCCTCCTTCACCGCAATTTATTTGTCTTCCTCCTTCTCCTTTCTTTCTTTCTCCTTCACCGCAATTTATTTGTCGTCCACCTTCTCCTTTGTGTCTTCCTCCTTCAACGCGTTTTATTTTTCTTCCTCCTTTTCCTTTCTGTCTTCCTCCTTCACCGCGTTTTATTTGTCTTCCTCCTTTTCCTTTCTGTCTTCCACCTTCACCGCGGTTAATTTGTCTTCCTCCTTCTCCTTTATGACTTCCTCCTCCTTCTCGGTTTATTTGTCTTCCATATTATCCTTTCTGTCTTCAGCCTTCACCAAGTTTTATTTGTCTTCCTCCGTTGCCTTTATGTCTTCCTCCTTCACCTGGGTTTACTAGTCGTTCTACTTATCCTTTCTGTCTTCCTCCTTCACCGCGGTTCATTTGTCTTCCTCCTTCTCCTTCATGTGTTCCTCCTTAACCGCGGTTTATTTGTTTTTCTTCCCACTCTTTTCTGTCTTCCTCCTTCACCGCGGTTAATTTGTCTTCCTCCCTCTCCTATCTGTTTTTCTCCTTCCCCGCGGTTTCTTTGGCTTCCTCCATCTCCCTTATGTCTTCCTCTTTAATCTCGGTTTTATTTGTCTTTCTCCTTTTCCTTTATGGCTTTCTCCTCCATCACGGTTTATTTGTCTTCCACATTCTCCTTTCTGTCTTCCTCCTTCACCGCGGTTTATTTGTTTTCCACCTTCTCCTTTCTGCCTTTCTCCTTCACCGCGTTTTTTGGTCTTCCTTCGTCTTCTTTATGTCTTCCTCCTTCATCTCGTTTTGTTTGTCTTTCTCTTTCTAGTTTCTGTCTCTCTCTCTCTCTCCTTCACCGCGGTTTATTTGTCTTCCTCTTTACTGCGGTTAATTTGTCTTCACCTTCTCCTTTCTGTCTTCCTCCTTCACCGCGTTTTTTGTCTTCCTCCGTCTCCTTTATGTTTTCCTTCTTCATCTCGGTTTATTTGTCTTCCTCCTTCTTCTATCTGTCTCTCTCCTTAACCGAGGTTTATTTGTCTTCCTTCTTCACCTAGTTTTATTAGTCTTCTTCCTCTTCCTTTATGTCTTCCTCCTTCACTGCGGTTAATTATGTCGTCCTTCTTCTTCTTTTCTGTCTTCTTCCTTCACCGCGGTTTATTTGTCTTCCACCTTCTCCTTTCTGTCATCCTCCTTCACCGTGTGTCTTCCTCCTTCTCATTTCTGTTGTCTACCGTCACCGCGGTTAATTTGTCTTCCTCCTTCTCCTTTATGACTTCCTCCTCCGTCTCGGTTTATTTGTCTTCTACATTCTCCTTTCTGTCTTCCTCGTTCACCACGGTTTATTTGTCTTCGTCTTTCTCCTTTCGGTCTTCCTCCTTCACCGCGGTTTATTTGTCTTCCTTCTTCTCTTTTCTGTTCTCCTCCCTCATCGCGGTTTATTTGTCTTTCACATTTTCTTTTTGTCTTTCTCCTTCACGACAACTTTTTTTTTTACTGTCCGTCTGTTCTACATTACTGCAAATGCAGATGGTGAAGGATGAAATGATTTTTTTGTTACATATGTAACTATGCCGTGCCTGAATGGGATTCGGAGCCAAGATTGCATGATGAAGAAGAAGCATGCTTACGCTATCTATCAAATTTCATTGAAACTAACTTTGCAATAGGAATGGACGTTTACGCTATCTATCGGATTTTATTGGAACTAACTTTGCAATAAGTTTGAATGCTTACGCTATCTATCGGATTTCAATAGAACTAACTTTTCAATTGGTGTAGACGCTAACGCTATCTACCGGAATTGATTGGAACTAGCTGAGCGTATGTAACGCAATCTTTAGAATTTCTGTTGAACTAAAGTTAGTTTCAATGAAATCCGATAGATAGCGCAGCATACACTAAGCTAGTACCAATCAATTCCGGTAGATAGCGTAAGCGTCTACACCTATTGAAATGTTCGTTCTATTGAAATCCGATAGATAGCGTAAGCATTCAAACTTATTGCAAAGTTAGTTCCAATAAAATCCGATAGATAGCGTAAACGTCCATTCCTATTGCAAAGTTAGTTTCAATGAAATTTGATAGATAGCGTAAGCGTCCACACCTATTGTAAAGTTAGTTCTAATGAAATCCAATAAATAGCGTAAGCATGCTTCTGTTGTGGTAAAGTAGGGAAACAGAAAGGAGAAGGAGGACGATAAATAAATCGCGGCGAAGGAGGAAGACAGAAAGAAGAAGTATGAAGACAAATAAACCCAGGAAAAGGAGGAAGATAGAATGAGAAGGAGAAGAATAATAAACCGAGATGTAGCAGGACGACAAATAACCCGCGGTGAAGGTGAAAGACAAAAAGGAAAAGGAGGGAGACAAATAAACCACGGTGAATGCGGACGACAAAGAGGAGAAGGAGGGAGACAAATAAACAACGGTGAAGGCGGACGACAAAGAGGAGAAGGTGGAAGACAAATAACCGTGGTGAAGGCGGAAGACAGAAAGAAGAAGAACAAGACAAATAAACTGCGGTGAAGGTGGAAGACAGACAGGTGGGAGAGAAAGACAAATAAACTGAGAAGGAGGCCGAAAACAGAACGGAGAAGGAGGAAGACAAACAAACCTAGGTGAAGGAGGATGACAGAATGGAAGGAGGAAGACTAATACACCGAGATGGAAAAGGAAGACAAATAATCTGCGGTGAAGGAGGGAGGCAAATAAACCGCGCTGATGGCGGAAGACAAAAAGGAGAAGGAGGAAGACAAATGAACCATGGTGATGGCGAAAGACAGAAAGAAGAAGGAAGAGAAATAAACATTTTTACAATAGGTATACATGCTCCAGCTATCAAATGGATTTGATTGATACTAATTTGTGTATTTTATGCTTCCTAGTGAGTTTAATTTTTTTATTTATTTATTTAATAAAGTTTTACATGTGAGAGCAACAGGTAAGACCCAATACTGCTCTCTTAAAACATACATAACAATACAATCGTAATTTAATTAGCTTATAATATATACAATAATGATGCTTATAACCTACAAAATTATAACCTTATATTCATAACCTACAATATAATAATGAATGTACTAATGATTATAACATATGAATATGAATAATATAATAATAATATGAATAATATAATGAATATGAAGAATATAAAATATGACCATGATGAATATAATATTTTAATATGATAGTATATAATATAATTATGTAATAATATAATGATATAAGATTGAATATAATACACACAAACAAACATAAAAATTTAAAAGAAGCATTTACTGTAGGCCTATATACTTACAAATAAATTACAGTATAATTTGGAAAGAAAAGAAAAAAAAAGATTAAAGATAGAAAGAAAAAAGAAAAGAAAAATAAAAGAAAAAGAAGAAAAAAAAATACCAGAACAGGAGCCGTGGAACAAAAATTCGAATTTAGGAATACATTTTTTTTATAACTTAACTGATTGTCAAAAAAGGTCAATAATACGAACAGATTTATCGTAAAGTCTCTTAGAAACTGTAATAGTATATTGTACAATACTGTTATTAATTTAAGAACTGAACACACTTTTTTGCAAAGGATGACTGACTGTCAGAAAAAGGATCAATAATACTGTTACATTTATTATAAAGTGTCAGCATTCTATTTACTGGGGAATTTTCATGGTACAACGTTCTGTTTCTGGGAATGTAAAAAAATCTATTAAACCTAGGTCTTAATAATGGAGCACTTAGTGACATGTGCTCAATTACGCCTGGTATATCAATTTTATTGTTCAAAATTTTGTAAATCAGTAAGAGTGAATTCAAGTCTCGTCTATTTTCAAGCGACATTATATTGAACGATTTTCTCAGCTCATTAGTCGGAAGGGAATAATGACATATTTCTTTATGCTTTTTAAAATACAAATACCTTAGAAACCGGTTCTGAATTTTTTCAATTTTTAATTTAGCGGCTATTGAATAAGGTTGCCATACAATTGATGCATATTCCAGTTTACTCCTTATTAATGATGAATATAACATAGTAATTACATTAGTATCAGAAAA
This sequence comes from Catonia carolina, assembly GCA_035578175.1. Taxonomy (NCBI): domain Eukaryota; kingdom Metazoa; phylum Arthropoda; class Insecta; order Hemiptera; family Achilidae; genus Catonia; species Catonia carolina. The sequence goes on from JAQMRL010000003.1 coordinate 5,660,705, forward strand.
ACATCGGGAATTTCTCATGAGAAAACCTAGAAGTCTGTACGCATCATTTATCAACAATTCAATATGCTTATCAAAGGTCAGTGTGTTTTGAAAAATTACACCAAGATCTCTGATAGAACTGACACTTTCTAGTAAGCTACCGTTTATGTTGTATGTTGCCAACTGCTGATTTCTCTTACGCGTAAATGATACAGTTTTAGTCTTGCTGGTGTTAACAGTTAGTTTGTTATGAGTACACCAATTAAATATATTATCTAAGTCTTTTTGAAGCAATGACATATCATCATTATTATGTATCGCCTTGTAAAGCTTTATGTCATCCGCAAACATTAAACAGCTTGAGTACTGAATAGATGATGGTAGATCGTTTATAAGTAACAGGAAAAATAATGGACCAAGATTGGAACCTTGAGGTACTCCTGCTTTAATTATAAACTCAGAGGATTCATGATTATTAAATGATACGTACAGTCTTCTGTTCGATAAATAACTAGCTAGAAACGATACAAGATCCACTGAGAAACCAAAAGTGAAAAACTTTCTTAACAGCGTATCATGATCAACTTTGTCAAATGCTTTAGCCATATCTATGTATATAACATCTGTTTTAGCACCTTGATCCATTTGTTTAGATATAAAATGAGTGAAAAGAAGTAAATTACTGGTTGTCGATCTTAAGGGCATAAAACCATGTTGTTTCGGAGTGATAGCAGTCTTAACATGATCGAATATTTTTTTGTATATTATAAATTCAAAAACCTTAGCTACGGAATTTATTAAAGAGATAGGTCGGTAATTCTTAACGTCGTTTAATTTTCCAGCTTTCGGCACTGGAGTAATTTTAGCTTCTTTCCATTGGGAAGGAAATATATTTATATATATTATATAGTTGTATTTATAAATATGTATAAATATATATATGCATATATGCTGGATGAGCAAAACCGCACAGTTGTAAATAAAAATAAATACAGTGAACAAAAAAGAGTTCGTTATAATAATTTTTGCTGGTTGCTTTTATACAGTTGCTAAATAAATAAAGAAAAAAAGTTGCATTTTGGTTATTACCGACATCGTTTTAATACAGAACAATAGGTTTAGAGCGTAATAATTGCCAGACTCGGTAGAAATTGTTTTTAGGACCTTTCACTTTGTAGTCCAGCACGCGGACCACTACGTCACGTTGGTGGTAACTATTTTAATATTAGTTTTATCTAATGGTGGGAGGGGTTTTCTTAGCTTTTATATTATTATTAATTTTTTGAAAAGAACTTATACGACAGAAAAAAGTAAAATGATACTCATAGAGTGAACGAAAGTAAATTTTGTATTTGATTAAAAACGTTTAAGGTCGCTTAAGGAAACTGGGTTAAGTTATTTCAGTAATTCAATCAACACGTGGAGCTATTAATTAAAACGGTTAAGTCTACAGTCCCTGATCTCTTCAGACTTCGACTATCCATAGAGACACCCTGTTTACTTATTCCAGAAACGTGTTTCAAGGCAGTTCCATTCGGCTAGAAAACACGTCTGTATAGTAAATTTATCTTAGGCAATGCAGTAGGATCAACCCTACATTATAAGATTAACAAGTAGCAGGTAATGTGTTGTATTTATAGTAATGCTTACCATTTTTGGTCTTGATATTCACGGTTTTTCGTATTCGCTGTTATTTATTTTAACGATAAAACTATTCAGGAAATGTAGATTTTTTTAATAATATCCATTAAATAATATAATAAATAATAGAGTTATTATTCAAAGGTAATAAGGGCTGTAGAAGGGCAGAGGGTAGAAGCTTTTGAAATGGGGTGTTACAGGAAAATATTAAAGATTAGGTGAGTAGACAAAATAAATAATTTTATTAGAGGTTGTTAGACGAGTGGATGAAAGAAGAAGTATATGGAAACATATTACCAGAAGAAAAGATAATCTTGTGGGGCATTGCTTAAGACATCCAGATATTGATCTCTATCAATAATGGAGGGTAATATTGAGGGAGTGAATTTTAGGGGGAGGCAAAGGTTAGAATATTTACAGCAAATTACAAAAGATGACGGGTGTTACAGGTATGTAAACATAAAACGACTTGCACAAGATAGAACAGCTTCGAGAAATGCATCAAACTAATCAAAAGACTACTGACAAAAACATTATTCAACAGCTTGGTTAATAATACGATGAGTTACGTAACTGGTGAACAGTGGGTTTTGACTACTGAAAATTTCCAGACCTTAGCCGGGAATCGAACCAGGGACCTCCACGTTGTAGGCTAACGCACCAACCACTACGCTATGGAGGCGGTTACAACAGATTTTTAATTTCTCTTGCCTATATGAGCATATAGGAAGGAAAGTATTGTTTTCATGTCGATTTTTCGAAATCGAGTTTCACCGAATCTACACGTTTTCAGACCCCCTGAATCCAAAAAACATGTTTTTAGCGATTGGTCTGTGTGTGTGAGTGTGTGTGTGTGTGTGTGTGTGTGTGTGTTTATACAGAATATCCCAAGAATGGAACATCGTACGAACTTGAAACTTAAGTTACATACCACTACCGGACGCGACACGAACATTTTCATCAAAATCGGTCAACCGGAAGTAGTAGTTTATTCGTGTCATTTTTCACTTTTTTGCAATTTTCTCAAAAACGGTCCTACGAATTTTTTAAAAATCACCTGGTTTACTAAATTTTTTATGCTGTATAAGACACGGTAGGCGCTATGTTTGCTGAAATTCTTGGTGAGGCTGTTTTCACGTGAAATTTTTTTTTAAAGATTACAGACTAAGTATGCATTCTAACGCAAAAATTTATATAATAAAAGTTGTAGAGAATTTAAAATCCTACAACTTTTATTTCAAAATTTTTTTTGTATAACGCTTATTTTAGTAGTAATTAGCAATTTTGTGTTTTTTCCCACGAAAACGTGTGAAAAATTGATTTTTGTAAAGCTTTCGGTTTACAAACGTGTATAATCAAATTTATAGGAAATTAAAAGATCTACAACTTTTAATTAAAGCATTTTTTTATAGAGCCTAGTTTAGCGTGAAAGACTGATTTTCTGTATTTTTAAGCCAAACTGAGGTCGTTTTTCATTTTGCGTCTTTTACTCATGCTTAAACTAAGGTTATGTTTTTTGAGTTTGATTAGTTTTTTGTTAATTTCTAATGTTTTATTACTAATGTTAGGTTTTATATTGGTCATTATTTGCATTGGAAAGAGAAAGTTGTGTGAGTGTTTCACACCAGATTTTTTTTATAATTAATTTTTTAAAAGTTGCATCAACTGCTTGGCTATGTGCGACTATTGTGGGTTGGTGGGTTATATGACTGTAACTGTGGGATTTGACGTGTGCAAATTTCCAGACCATGGCCGGGAATCAAACCCAGGACTTCCTCGTTGCAGGCTAACACGCTAACCACTACGCTACAGAGACGGCCACAACTGATATTTTGTTCAGTTAATAGTGAATGATTTTGTAATTTTAAATAAAATCTTTGACGTTGACTTTTAACGCTTGTTTCCGATAACTTGTATTTTTACTTTCTCTTGCCTATATGAATATATAGGAAGGAAAGTAGGCCTATTGTTTTCATGTCGATTTTTCGAAATCGAGTTTTCACCGGATCTATACGTTTTCAGACCCCCTGAACCCAAAAAACATGTTTTTAGCGATTGGTCTGTGTGTGTGTCTGTGTGTGTGTGTGTGTGTGTGTGTGTGTGTGTGTGTGTGTGTGTGTGTGTGTGTGTGTGTGTGTGTGTGTGTGTGAACAGAATATCTCAAGAACGGAACATTGTACGAACTTGAAACTTGAAACTTAAGTTACATACCACTACCGGACGCGACACGAACATTTTCATCAAAATCGGTCAACCGGAAGTAGTAGTTTATTCGTATAATTTTTCAGTTTTTTGCGAATTTCTCAAAAACTGGTCCTACGATTTTTTTTTAAAATCGCCTATTTTACTCAATTTTTTATTCTCTACAAGATAGGGTAGGCGCCATGTTTGCTGAAATTCTCGGTGAGGCTGTTTTCACGTAAAAACGTTGTTTTTTTAAGATTACGGCTTTAATATAAATTTTAGCGCAAAAACTTATATAATAAAAGTTGTAGAGAATTTAAAAACCTACACCTTCTGTTTCAAACATTTTTTGTATGACGCTTAGTTTAGCAGTAATTAGCAATTTTCTGATTTTTTCTCACGAAAACGTGTGAAAAATCGATTTTTTAAAGATTTTGGCCTTAGTATGCATTTTACGACAAAAGTGTATATAACCAAATTTATAGGAAATTTAAAGATCTACAACTTTTATTTATCGTATTTTTCTCTACAGAGCCTAGTTTAGCGTGAAATAGTGATTTTCCGTATTTTTAAGCCAGACTGAGGTTGATTTTCATTTTGAGTGTTTCACTCATGATTAAAATAAGGTTATGTTTATTGAGGTTAGTTTTTTGTTTATTTCTAATATTTTATTACTAATGTTAAATTATATTGTAAATTATTTGCATTGGCAAGAGAAAGTTGTGTGAGTGTTTCACACCAGATTTTTACACTTCAAGTACACATGTCTAAGTTTGTTATTTCAAATTTTCAGGATGAGCTTTTACACTCTGTTATGATGAGTGCCCACCGATGTATGTAAACAATTTAATCTTTTACAAAGACAGTTACCTTCACGTATCTCAGTCTGACTTTTGATAAATAGCTGATTTAATTCTTTTATTTTTTATTTTATTTGTTTTATTTAGTTAAATATACAAAAGGATTTAATACTAAACTAAACTAAGCTGTACACGTGTACAATATTTTAAACTAAATAGTATAGCCTACTTATACGCAAAAACTCTTTATTACAAAGAGTTCTGTCCGCGCATAGAAGTACCTATATAAAACAAAAAAAAATTAATTACTTAAGTAGGCCTACTTACAACTACTATAAAAATTACTAAGTTAATATACTACAGTTAAATAGGTTACAAGGATTGCGTTGAACAGAATTTAAAAAAAAAAACAAAATAAATGAAAAATTCAATTAAATTTACATAAAATATCAATAAAATATTTTAATAACAATAGAAATTTTAAAAATCTGGTGTGAAACACTCACACAACTTTCTCTTGCCAATGCAAATAATTAACAATAAACCTAACATTAGTATTAAAACATTAGAAATGAACAAAAACTAACCTCAAAAACATAACCTTATTTTAATCATGAGTGAATGACGCAAAATGACAATCGAACTCAGTTTGGCTTAAAAATACGGAAAATCACGCTTTCACGCTATACTAGGCTCTGTAGAGAAAAATGCTCTAAACAAAAGTTGTAGATCTTTTAATTTTCTATAAATTTAATTATATACACTTTTGTCGTAAAATGCATACTAAGACCGAAATGTTAAAAAAATCAATTTTTCTCACGTTTTCGTGAGAAAAAAAACAGAAAATCGCAAATTACCGCTAAACTAAGCGTTATATAAAAAAATGTTTGAAACAGAAGTTGTAGGTTTTTAAATTCTCTACAACTTTTATTATATACGTTTTTGCGCTAAAATTTATATTAAAGCCGTAATCTTAAAAAAACAACGTTTTTACGTGAAAACAGCCTCACCGAGAATTTCAGCAAACATGGCGCCTACCCTATCTTGTAGAGAATAAAAAATTGAGTAAAATAGGCGATTTTAAAAAAAATCGTAGGACCAATTTTTGAGAAAATCGCAAAAAACTGAAAAATTATACGAATAAACTACTACTTCCGGTTGACCGATTTTGATGAAAATGTTCGTGTCGCATCCGGTAGTGGTATGTAACTTAAGTTTCAAGTTTCAAGTTCGTACGACGTTCCGTTCTTGAGATATTCTGTTCACACACAGACACACACACACACACACACACACACACACACACACACACACACAGACCAATCGCTAAAAACATGTTTTTTGGGTTCAGGGGGTCTGAAAACGTATAGATCCGGTGAAAACTCGATTTCGAAAAATCGACATGAAAACAATACTTTCCTTCCTATATATTCATATAGGCAAGAGAAAGTAAAAAAAACTTTAAGATTATGTTTGTACATTTGTAATAAAGAAAAATATTTAAAAAAAAACTTTTATTTCATAACTATATTTACTTTAAAATATATTTTAACTAACAAAATGTAAATATTTTTACTTTATGTAATTAATTCAATATTGTTGTTGTTTAGGTCAACAGCCAAAAGGCTGGTTTGAACTTCTAGAGGTAAAGTAAAAACAAGGAGTGAGGTGGTTTACTATTGCCTTCCTCACTGAGTGGAAAAGTATGCTTATCAGCATGCCAGACCCTCCGAAAAGCACCCACTTTCCACCCTGCAAATGACACCTTCACTTCATTCACCACAGGGCTGGCTGTATTGTGAAATTCATTACTCTCAGAGGAGATAACTCAGACTAGTGTCTTTTACACCTCTACCTCTTCTGTTCTTAAATAGTTCAGCCATATAATTGGCTGACTATGTGATAAGAAACAGAACTAATTTTTGTAGCCCTGGAACCAACAGATCGAGTGCAATTAATTTAACACTCCACCTGCCCGTTATGGGCACTAATTAAATACATGAGCATAAATAAAAAGGTAAAGTATTGGAAAGATATTTGTAAAAAACTAACAAGAACAGTTATTTTAATACTTGAAAAAGTTTCTCAAGTTTTTGCTCTGATATGGAAGACTTTAATTATCTCTATTAACATAGAGATAATTCAAAGGTCCCAAAATAAGGTTCTTCGGGCTATAACAAGGGCACCATGGTTTGCAAGGAATGCAGAAATACAACATTATTGCAACCTTCCTGATGTAATGGACGAGGTCAGGCGTTTTAATAGAAAATATCAGGCAAGACTTGAAAGCCACGAAAACGAATTAGCCATAAAATCTTCTAAATAATGCAGAAGAAGTTAGGCGCCTGAAACGTTACCATGTTTTGGACTTGTCTGAAAGAGTTTAAATGTATATAAAATTTTAGTGAAAAGTATTCTATATTGTAAAATTTAAATATCTTTGTACATAGTAATTTTCTCTTTGAACACATGAATAATTGATATAATGAGAGGTACTCAGGGTAATGAGGCCTCAACTTGTGATTTGTAAATTCAAAAGATTTGCTTATAGTTTATTTTTAAAAAACTGATTGCAAATAATGTTATTTTGAAAAAAAAATATGGAGGACGCAAAACAAAAAAAAATATTTATTACAAAATTCTAGACTAAACTTTTATATTCCTTGCTTCAAAACGATCAAACTTAGAAGTGGTATACAAATTTAACATACAATATTTTCTTTTGAAACCTACATGGATTTACGGCTCCTAAATTACGTTTCGATTAAACATTTTATTATAAAACACATTTAGGGATTCCATTCAAAAGCATTAAACCTTATTAGTACAAGCACCCCTTTACCTTTTAAAACCTTAGCCTTTTAAAACCTAACATATAGATTTTCAAATAAGAACAAATTAAGATGCTTTGTCAGCGTTTGAGGAAAATTATTTTTTAAAAACACTGCGAGAGGTACTGGACAAAAAAATAAAAACAGTACATTCCGCAACAGTTCAGTCCCGTCTAATCTATAGAATCATAGGTTAGGTGGGGGACCTATACGAGGTGTAGCTATTAAATAACGAGACTGACGTTGTAAAAAATTTTATATTAATTTTATAAAAAAGTAATCACTTATTGTCACTTTCAATATACGCTCATTCTCTATCCCTACAACGCTCCATGTCAATTTTACATTGTTGGAAACAGTGCTGGAAGTCATCTTTTGTCAGCTCCTTCAGGACACGTGCCGCTTTCTCTTTTACAGCTTCCACAGACTCAAATCTTGTCCTTTTTAATGCAGATTTCACCTTAAGGAACAGATAGAAGTCACATGGTACAAGATCTGGTGAAAAATGTGGATTTTCTAACACTGAGATGCTGTACCTCTTGACAGTTAACGCGGAATGAGCTAGCGCATTGTCTTGGTGGAGAACCCATGATTTGTCCTTCCACATTTCGGGGCGTTTTTTCCTTACTTTTTGACGTAGTTTAGAAAGTACCTCAAGATAGTAATATTGATTAATTGTTTGACCTTCAGGAACCCAGTGAAGGTACACAATCCCATGGATATAAAAAAAAAACAATCATCATTGCTTTAAATTTTGACTTGCTCATTCGAGCTTTTTTGGCTCTCTGTGAAGTTCGGCTCTTCCAGTACATGGATTAGCGCTTCGTTACCGGATCATAAGTAAAAAACCACGTTTCATGTTATTATCTTCTACTTGTTCCCTAAGGTGAAATCTGCATTAAAAGGGGTAAGATTTGAGTCTGTGGAAGCTGTAAAAGAGAAAGCGGCACGTGTCCTGAAGAAGCTGACAGAAGATGACTTCCAGCACTGTTTCCAACAATGTAAAATTCGCATGGAGCGTTGTAGGAATAGAGAAGGCGTGTATATTGAAGGTGACAATAAGTGATTAAGTATAAAATAAACATAAAATTTTAAAACATGTCAGTCTCGTTTTTTAATAGCCACACTTCGTATTATGCATACATAGATCTCCTAGTGAAATTGCAAAACTTAATTATCAAAGTAATTAACAACGAACCTCCAACACATTCGTTTGAACAGCTTTTCGTTGATTTTACAGTGATGGATGTGAGAAAACTCTATATTAAAGAAATTCTAATTAAAGGGCATAAAACAGATGATCTCTAGAGCAGTGTCCACCACTCCAACACAAGAGATAGGCACCTAATACATCCACAACTGGAAATAATCTGGTGTGAAACACTCACACGACTTTCTCTTGCCCATGCAAATAATTAACAATATGACCTAACAATAGTAATAAAACATTAGAATTAAACAAAAAACTAACCTCAATAAACATAACCTAATTTTAATCATATATGAAAGACGCAAAATGAAAATCAACCTCAGTTTGGCTTAAAAATACGGAAAATCGCTCTTTCACGCTAAACTAGGCACTGTACAAAAAGTACTTAAAATAAAGGTTGTAGATCTTTTAATTTTCTTATAAATTTGCTTATATACACTTTTGTCGTAAAATGCATTCTAAGGCCGAAATCTGAAAAAAATCGATTTTTCACACGTTTTCTGGAGAAAAAATAGAAAATTGCTAATTACCGCTAAACTAAGCGTTATACAAAAACATGTTTGAAATAAAAGTTGTAGGATTTTAAATTCTCTACAACTTTACGTATACTTTTGCGGTAAAATGCAAAATAAAGCCGCATTCTTAAAAGAAAACAATTTTTTTACGTGAAAACAGCCTCACCAAGAATTTCAGCAAACATGGCGCCTACCCTATCTTGTAGAGCATAAAATATTAGGTAAATGAGGCAATTTTTAAAAAAATCGTAGGACAAATTTTTGAGAAAATCGCAAAAAAGTGAAAAATGACACGAATAAACTACTATTTCCGGTTGACCGATTTTGATGAAAATGTTCGTGTCGGATCCGATAGTGGTATGTACTTTAAGTTTCAAGTTTCAAGTTTGTACGTTGTTTCGTTCTTGAGATATTTTGTATACACATACACAGACACAGACACACACACAGACCAATCGCTAAAAACATGTTTGTGCGGGTTCAGGGGGTCTGTTAACGTGTAGATCCGGTGAAGAGTGCATTTGTTAAAATCGACATGAAAACAATACTTTCCTTCCTATATATTTATATAGGCAAGAGAAAGTAAAAAAGCAGTAACCATTTGGCTATTGGAAGTAGGGAGAGAAAGCTGTACAAAAAATGGTTACACCAGCAATCGAGCAACAAATTGTAAGCTCGTCTACCAGTCCGATAATTAGTTTCTCTATTTTATAATTTTTTTTTTTTTAATTCCTAATTTGTGTACGTTGCAATCTGTTCAATTTAGAACAATAAGCAACTCCATGACCCAATGAGATGAGGATGATGTGTATGACGTGTAAATGAGACTGTGTAGTCTTGTACAGACCCAGGCCGACCATTCCTTAGAGAGTATGGTTAATTAAACCCCAACCATCAAAGTACACCGGTAACCACTGTCTAGTATTCAAATCCGTATAAAAGTAACTACCTTTACTAGGATTTGAACCAGGAACCTTCGTCTCCGAAAATCAGCTGTTAAACAGCTGATTTTGGCGACGAATTTACTTCTAGACCAACCCGGTGGGTCATTTTATAAATAAATTCTTTGTTTTCCACAGTTCATATTTTGTTGTGTGTTTTTAATCCATGTATAAAATACTATGGGACACTATTTTAATAAAATGACTTAGTAGTTTAAATTAGTATTTAAGTAACAAACATGTATTTTATAATATTACTGACACACAAATAGATTACGTTGGAGTTGTAATAGTAGAAATAAATAAACAGCTCTAAATTCATCGACCCTTGAACATTGGAAACCATAATTGGGTAGATTAATTTTCTCACCCCGAGTAAATAGAAATAGTTTTTGATTTTTAAGTTATAAATAAGGAAATCGATTTGTATTTGTAATGATCTTTGTAAAGTAATAGAAAATAAATAAATGTCGCGTAAAACACAATTATCACATTTAATTTACTTGTTCTATCATTTTTACAGTTGTAAATAAATTATTAAAGCCAGAGAAAAACATTCAGGGTGTAAACTATAATTTTTTTTTTATTCCTAATTTGTGTACGTTGCAATCTGTTCAATTTAGAACAATAAGCAACCCCATGACCCAATGAGATGAGGATGATGTTTATGACGTGTAAATGAGGTGTAGTCTTGTACAGACCCAGGCCGACCATTCCTGCGAGAGTATGGTTAATTAAACCCCAACCATCAAAGTACACCGGCAACCACTGTCTAGTATTCAAATCCGTATAAAAGTAACTACCTTTACTAGGATTTGAATCAGGAACCTTCGTCTCCGAAAATCAGCTGTTAAACAGCTGATTTTGGCGACGACTTTACCTCTAGACCAACCCGCTGGGTCAAACTATAATTATAGAATAAATTTTTAACACATAATTTGTCGAATATTTGGTTGAATAATGGGTGGAAAAAATAAAATTTAATGATATTTTTCAGCTTTGTAGACAGGGTATATTAAAAAAAATTATTAACAACTTATTAAGTAAGTAAATATACGATGGTTATGTTAAAGGATTAAAACAATATTGTAAAGTTTTGATTAAAAAGTTTATAGAAAAAAGTTAGCTCAAATTATAATTGTTTTAGAAATATGTGTACGTGAATTAACATTTTCAAAGTATAGGGTAACATTACTCTTCTCAACTTGTTAAAATTTTTAGATCCTAGTTGAGAATCGAACGTGGAACTTTCAGCTTTCTAATCTAACAACGGAGATCATTAATATTTGTATATTATTTTAAATTTAATAAAGATTTTTATTAATAAATTAAAATTAAAATTTTAAAAGAACGATCAATTTAAATATAATATTGTTGTTTTAACATACCACGTGTTTTTAGGTAGCCTTAATCGGTTTCTAACGTGTACGATGATCGTGAACGCACTGAGCAGAAGCGGGACTTAGTAATACCAAACGGAATCCTGTCTGATACAGGAATGAGACGAAACGTCCGTCGCGCATACCGTTTTAAATTGACTCAGACAAGATCCATAATGGTTTTGCGCATGTACTTCTAAATGTAGTTTAGTTTAGAAACCACTTGTTTGATGAATCTTTCTTTTTAATACCTACATGTAATTATCTTTCATGTTTAACTTGCAAATATTTAAAAGAAAAACAAAAGCTTAACATTTTCTTACTATAAAATTTCAGATTATATCTAAATGACAAATCTATTCGTAAAAATATTTGTACTTTTTTATTTTTTATTACTTTTTTTTATTGCAGCTAAATCTACAATCTATTCTTAAGCAGAATAATGAGTAGATAAGTTAACTTTGTTATGACATGATCGAAGAACCCCCCCCCCCCCCAACGGAGGAACTTCGTGGATTTACTTTACGTGGTATCTTGACGTTTCAGAATAAGTCCGTAGGATGTCTACGTTTTAATCAGCGAATGATGTTTCAATTGTCCAACAACGAGATGGTAAGGTAATTCGTGTGCAATTCGAGTCTTCTTTGATATTTTGCACTGTATGCTGTGATTTCTTCTTGAACTGTGGGAATGTGGAAATCTCTGTGTAGTATGTTATTCGTTATGTACCAAGGCGAACCTGTGATTGTCCTGAGTAATTTCGATTGGAACCTTTGCAGGATTTCAATGTTGGAATGGCTTGCTGAGCCCCACAGTTGGATTCCATACGTCCAAATCGGTTTAAGAATTAAACAAAGTTCTGAAAATTAAACAATTTTTTTTTGACAAATAATCGGGAATCTAGTGATTTCAATCGATTTTTTGGCGCTAAAAATGTAAAAACGATTTAAAATTTCTAATACGTAAGGTTTTTTCACATTATGTGAATTTTTGTTATACCAATAGTCTAAGTGTATTTATTACTGTAAAAAATAATTTTGAAAAACTGTTTGTATAAATAATCATAATTTTTACTTTCTCCAGCCCTATGTTTTGTTTAGGTCATCAGCCGAAAAGCTGTTTGAACCTGTAGAGGTTTTATTAAGTAAAACGAGGAGTGAGGTGGTTTACCATTGCCTTCTTCACTGAATGGAAAAGTACGTTTATCAGCATGCCGGGCCCTCTGAAAAGCACTTTTTCCACTCTGCAAATGACACCTTCACTTCATTCACCACAGGGTCTGGCTGTATAATGAAATTCATTGCTTTCAGAGGAGATAACTCTGATTAGTGTCTTTTACACCTCTACCTCTTCTGTTCTTAAATAATTCAGTCATTTAATTGGCTGACCATGTGATAAGAAACAGAACTATTTATTTTAGCCCTGCAACAAACAGGTTGAAAGTAAATAGTTTGACTCTCCACCTGTCTGTTATGTCCTGCCCTATATGAATATAATATGTAGACTATGAAAAGGAAAGTAATGTTTTCATGTCGATTTTTTGAAATCGAGTTTTTACCGGAAATACACTTTTTCAAACGTCCTGAACTAAAAAAACATGATTTTTAGCTGCAAGTGTGTGTGTGTGTGTGTGTTTATGTATGAACGAAATATCTCAAGAACGGAATATCCTGCAAAGTAGAAACTTGGAAATTACTAGGAAACGCAACAGGAATATTTTCATAAAAATCGGTCTCCCGGAAAAAGTAGTTTATTCGTGCAACTTTCTCAAAAACGGCTCTTACGTCTTTTTAAAAATAGCTTCATTTACTACTTTTTTTAATTCTCTACAAAATAGGGTAAGCGCCATGTCTGCTGAAATTCTTGGGGGAGCTGTGCTGTGGTGGAAAAAAATGTTTTTTAAGATTACCGCCTTAATAATTATGTATTTCAAGGTATTTATATACAAAGTGAAAGTTGTCGAAAATTTATAAAACCTGAGACATGCCTAATTTGGTAGATACATAAATCTCAGAAGGGTAACATAAATTAACTTGAATGGTGTCATTTGCTTGAAGATATTAAAGAATGTGGGTGTGAAGATCGTAAGGGGAGTAGAAATTTTAAAAGAGTTCTCACGGGAATGAAACAATTAAGAATTGTTATAAGAAAATAAATTAAAAATTAGTAGATTGTCCCGTGAGGGAAAAGACAGGAAGGAACCCTGTTGAGCCTTTGATATTTGAACATATTCAGGGAGAGGAATGGTCAAACATTTGTCATTGGCTTACGGGTATCTATGTGTAACATGAGTCTGATTTGAGGATTTTTGGTGGTAAATAGAAAGGAAGCGAGTCGAAAAGGGAAAAGGGAAAGGGGGAAAAGGAAGATATCGATTTTTCGAAATCGAGTTTACATGACAGTTAGTTGTAAATAAGAGATCGAAGGGTGCACAGTGAGGTTGGTGGGCGACAAAACGCTAAATGGCAGACAGTTGGTTTGAATATTGTATTTCAGTTAAATTACAATATTACAGTAAATGACGAGGGGTATTTTTAAAGTAAGGGCCGTTTAAAAATTCAAAAAAATAAAAGAAAATTTGCAAAAACTAATTTTATTTTCGGAATCTACATACTTTTATCTATTTTTCTACATAGTTTCCAAGTTTTTGTAAACACTTATCACATCGCACAACTAAATTTTGGAAACCTTCTTCATAAAAACTTGCCGCCTGCTGTGATAACCAAGAATTCATGGCCGTTTTCAATTCGTCGTCATCGTCAAAACGGCTGCCGCCCAAGTGATGTTTCAGATGACGGAAGAGATGAAAGTCGCTCGGCGCAAGGTCAGGGCTGTAGGGTGGGTGGTCCAAAACTTCCCAGTCTGAAACATCACTTGGGCGGCAGCCGTTTTGACGATGACGACGAATTGAAAACGGCCATGAATTCTTGGTTATCACAGCAGGCGGCAAGTTTTTATGAAGAAGGTTTCCAAAATTTAGTTGTGCGATATGATAAGTGTTTACAAAAACTTGGAAACTATGTAGAAAAATAGATAAAAGTATGTAGATTCCGAAAATAAAATTAGTTTTTGCAAATTTCCTTTTATTTTTTTTTTATTTTCAAACGGCCCTTACTTTAAAAATACGCCTCGTATATATCCCGGATAAAAAAAAACAAACAACACCATATATTCTCCAGTATCACCGCGAAAATAATACCATTCATCTATATCGGAACTTTATTCATCTTCTTCTTCTTCTTCTTCATCGTCATCTTGATAGTCACTTCTACTCCAAATCATCAATAAAAAACTACAGGACCTGTTCCGGCATCCACCAGCTACAAAACATCTCGATTTGTGTCCTCCGGACAGTTGGCGATTTCCGACCAGTTGAGGTAACCTGGTGAAGACATCCTCAGGAAGCGATCCGTCCACAACTCCACCATACGACATCAATTAACGGAAAAATAGTAAAAACCCGACAGGTATTTATAAATCAATTGTAAATGTGTACACATATTTTTATTTAATTTAATTGTCTCTCTTTTGTAATTTAACAGGGTGTGTCTCAAATAATTTATTTTTAATTAAAATGATAAGTAATAATCACATTCTGTGTAAATTTTTATAAACTACCTATTTCCACTAAACCTAATCTAATGAACCCCACGCATTAAAAAGTAGATTTATAATTAAGCACAAAATTGGTGACTGATTAAGGACTGATTTAAGCACTGATTAAGCACTGATTAAGCATAAAATCTTATATAAGTTAAATAAAATTCAGTGTATGAGGCTAGTACAAAAGTGGCGATTCCTATTGGGGGGGACTTTTGATTAATGATTTTAAAATAAAATTCAGTCTAAGAGCTTAGTACAAACCTTTAAATTTTATTTCAAACGATTTTTTACAACGCTTAGTTTGCGTCAACTAGTGACTTTCTGTAATTTTCAGAATTTGTAAAAGACGGATTTTTAACGATTACGGCTTTGGTATGCATTTAACGACAAAAATTTATTGCACAGTCAAAGTTATTAACTAAAAAATTTAAAAAATTACAACTTTTATACCAAATACTTTTTCTACAGAACTTAGTTC
Organism: Catonia carolina; assembly: GCA_035578175.1. Classification (NCBI taxonomy): domain Eukaryota; kingdom Metazoa; phylum Arthropoda; class Insecta; order Hemiptera; family Achilidae; genus Catonia; species Catonia carolina. Next base: position 5,676,266 of record JAQMRL010000003.1, read on the forward strand.
AGCGTCAATTAGTAATTTTACGTATTTTTAAGTTCTTCAGAGATTAATTTTCTTTTTGCGTCATTCACTCATGATTAAAATTAGGTCATGCATTTCATTTTACATAGTTTACTCATGATTAAACATATATTATATTGTTAATTGATGCCCATAACGGGCAGGTGGAGTGTTAAATTATTTGCACTCGATCTGTTGGTTCCAGGCCTACAAAAATAGTTGTGCTTCTTATCATATATAGTCAGCCAAATAAATATATGACTGAACTATTTAAGAATAGATGAGGTAGAGGTGTACAAGATACTAGTCAGAATTATCTCCTCTGAGAGTAATGAATTTCATTATACAGCCAGACCCTGTAGTGAATGAAGTGAAGGTGTCATTTGCAGGGTGTAAAGTGTGTGCTTTTCGGAAGGCCTGGCATGCTGATAAGCATACTCTTTCAATTCAGTGAGGAAGGCAATAGTAAACCACCTCACTCCTCGTTTTTATTTAGTAAAACCTCTAGAGGTTCAAACCAGCCTTTCGGCTGTTGACCTAAACAACATTGTTCATTATTTACATTGACAAGAGAAAATCGTAAAAGTGTTTCTCACCAGATTTTTTGTTTCAAAAAGCTATAATCTTTTCACATCACATTCACTCTAAATAAACAACCGGTGCTGTCGCTGTTCTTAAATAATGCACCTAACCCGAAAAATTCTACTGTTCGCTATCTTGGACTTCATTTCGATAAACGCATGACCTGGAAACACCACATTAAGACAAAACGGCTTCAATTAAACTTACGTTTGAAATAAGTGTACAGGTTTGTTCACTCTAAATCACCCATACGTCTCAAATAGAAATTATTACTCTACAATTCTCTCTTAAACCCTATTTGGGTGTACGGTATTCAAATTTTTGGTTGCGCAAAGCTGAGTAATTTAAAAACTATTCAAGCATTCCAGTCTAATTTTCTCCGAATAATTACCGGTTCACCATAGCCTACTATGTCTCAAACTACTACAATAAAACTAGAACCAAGAAGTGTGTTAATTAATTCTCTTGTGATAAAGTTCTGTAAACTTTGAATTAGGTCACATAGTACAAAGTATAATTCTTCGGTTGAGTAGACTGGATAGTAGAGAAATACTCGTATATTTCCTATAATGTTGTTGATGACAATGTTGTGTCTGCCTTTAACTACTTTCACAAAGTTTGATGAGTTTTGTGAATTGATAAGACTGGGTGCAATTTAAACCCATTGTTATTTTTACTTTCTCTTTATATTAACCTTTTGAGGACTATGTTTTTCAACCTAGAACTTAGCCCACAGTTTGAGTTCTTTTTAGATTTTTCATTAATTTCTTCTTCCCATATTTATTATTCACCTATTTTTTTTCTCAACTCTCCATTCCTGGAATTAAATATGTTTCGTAGAGCTACTGTAATATTTCTTCATCCCAGAGACACGCTTAATTATCACTAAAGCCATCCATTTCCACTCGTATTTTCACAAAATAAACAATCAACAAAACGTTTAAAATAAAATAAATACGAGTATATACTTAATACAAGATTTATACCAACTTTTATACCAAATACTTTTTCTACAGAACTTAGTTCAGCGTCAATTAGTAATTTTACGTATCTTTAATTATTATTTGTTTTAAAACATTAATTTTCCCAGGGAAAGAAATATTCTATATTAGTAAACAAATTGTGGCAAGAAGCTACCACAATAATACAAATTTTCTGAACACATTAGCAAGGTTAATGCACATGGTTTTTCCATCGAGTAAAACAAAGCCTATATAATAATAAATTGTTTTAGAACTTGTATTTACATGTATTAGTAGCTATACAAAATGAAATAAATGTAGGCAGTATGTTTGTAGTTTTTTGAACCAAAACCATGAAACATACGTGCATAGTCCTCTAAAGGTTAATACAGGTAAGGAAAGTATAGGGTGATTCAAAAAGAGCGCCGGTTTTGATATATCAAATTAAGAGATTTATTTTATTGAAAAACTGAAAATAAATACATCAACAAGTTCATCTTACCTTCCGATTTCATGTATGAAAAATGATGTCATGCATGTGTCCTCCTCTACTGCACTGGCACGCATCAACTCTGTCCATGAAATTGGATATTACTGCACGACAAGTTTCGACTTCCAGTTGCCCGATAACCCGTCGAATTTCCTCCTTCAAGTCATTGATGTTTCGGGGTTTATTGGCATACACCAATGACTTCAGATGACCCCAAAGATGAAAGTCACATGGCGTCAATTTTGTTTGCGAAGGTGTCATCATCCTGCCGTTTTCTCAATACCCAGTCAACAAACTGTCGTCTCTTCTGGTGGTCTGCCACTTTCAAATGTTGCGTCAACTGAATTTTATACGGGTGATATTGGAGATCGTACCGAAGAATTCTCCGTACAGAAGAACATCGTAAACCCAATTGTTGAGAACGGCGACGTATTGATTTTGCTGGGCTAACAGCCACACTGTCACGAACCAACGCAACGTTCTGCTCAGTTCGGCCAGAACGACGACGTCCAGAACTTTTAAGGTCGACTGTTGAACCCGTCTCAAAAAACTTTTTCATGAGCCTGCGAACTGTTGATTCATTCGGTGCTTCATTACGTCCTAGAGTACCGCGAAGTCGCCTGACAGTAGCCGCATAACTCTCTCCACTCTGGTAAAATGTTTTGACGATTAACACTCGTTGTGCAATAGTTAACTTCTCCATGGTTAGACACAGACTGCGAGAGTACTATACTGCGAACAAGAGAAACTACAACTGAATCGTCAATCGGAATGTTCTCCGAAATAGAAATGAGGTCTAACAATGTTGCCAACCGATAAACAAAAATTTACCAGCCGTTTAAAAACCGGCGCTCTTTTTGAATCACCCGTTATATTGTTTTCATGTAGATTATTTTTAATTGAGTTTTCACCGAAAATACACTTTTTCAGGACCCCTGACATGATTTTAGCGATTGGTCTGTGTATGTGTGTGCGTTATGTGTGAACAAAATATCTCAAGAATGGAATAGCAAATGAAGTTGAAACTTGGAACTTGACTTAGATACTAATAGGGGACTTTTTTTCATATAACTTTTTTTTAATGCATAATCTGTTGTATAACAATAAATGCAACATATCAATTAGAATTAACACATGCAGAAATTACAACCCACTGGTGTATTAACAAATTATAACATTAAAACGTATTATACTGCTCTTAATTATTATTTACAATCAAAATTAGTTAGTTTAAAAAAACAAACAAAAATAAATATAAAATAACAAAAACCTCATTTAAAACGAAAAATAAAACGGAATGAGAAGTAATAAATAATAAGCACATGATTCCGAAATATATGTACACCGAACTTTACTGGAGATAATTAAAATGTTCATTCAATTATTTACACATTCACACTCCAACACGCCAGTCATCTACAGAATATTAACATTATATTATTTACAATGTAAAATCACACTATCAGAATCGCACTGGGAGATCCAGTACTGTAGCACGTTTTAGTCTATGAACATCATTCCTGTTGTCTAAGAGATTCAGTGCTAAGTGATTTACTTGGTTGTTAGATGTTTGATGTATTTACAACTGAAATAGGGGACTTGACACGAAGATTTTCATCAAAATCGCTTAACCGGAAATAGTAGTTAATTTGTACAATTTTGAAATTATTTCACCATTATTTTTTGGAATACATATTTGAACGCATATCAAGCCGGTTTCAGTAAAGGAAAAGGGAAGAGTGTCTTATTTGTTAGATATCCCGCACTCTGTTAGCGCGCCTTCAAAAAATGTTAATGCAACATGTTTGAAAAGATTTGCCCATAACAGTCAGGTGGAGTGTCAAATTATTGTCACTCAATCTGTTAGTTGCAGGGCTAAAATAAATAGTTCTGTTTCTTATCACATGGTCAGCCAATTAAATTAGTTTTTTTTATTTATTTATTTTTATTCCTAATTTGTGTACGTTGCAATCTGTTCAATTCAGAACAATAAGCAACCCCATGACCCAACGAGATGAGGATGATGTGTATGACGTGTAAATGAGGTGTAGTCTTTTACAGACCCAGGCCGACCATTCCTGAGAGCTATGGTTAATTGAACCCCAACCATCAAAGTACACCGGTAACCACTGTCTAGTTTTCAAATCCGAATAAAAGTAACTACCTTTACTAGGATTTGAACCAGGAACCTTCGTCTCCGAAAATCAGCTGTAAACAGCTGATTTTGGTGACGACTTTACTTTTAGACCAACCCGGTGGGTAGCCAATTAAATGACTGAATCAATTAAGAACAAAAGAGGTAGAGGTGTAAAAGACACTAATCAAGAGTTATCTCCTCTGAAAGTAATGGATTTCATTATACAGCCAGACCTTGTGGTGAATGAAGTGAAACTGTAATTTGCAGAGTGGAAAATATGTGCTTTCCAGAGGGCCCAGCATGCCTGTAAAGCGTACTTTTTCATTCAGTGAGGAAGGCAACGGTAAACCATCTCACTCCTCGATTTACTTAGTAAAACCTCTACAGGTTTAAACAAGCCTTTTGTCTGATGACCTAAACAACCACTTGAAAAATTATCAGATAAAGGACTCGGTTGAGAAGAATGTATTGTAACACATACAAACAAACAAACACACACACACACACACACACACACACACAAAATTCCAATTCAGGTAAACAATAATAAATGACACACATTTTGTCAAAAACTATCCAATAACACTAGACATAACATTGGGATTATTGGCTCCAGATTTAATAAATACATAACAGATTTAGGTCTACATGGCTAATGGATATCTTGTTATAATGCTAATAATCTCTTGTTATCGTATAACATTATAATAATTATAATCATTTTAAATATTGTTTAACCTCTGTAAGTTAGCTACAAAACCTTACATACAGATTTGAAAACACCACTTGTACAAAATTCCATTGAATACCTATAGAAACGCTTTCACGACAAGTCACACGAACACGAAAACCCCCTGGTGCGTTCATTTTTCACCGTCCATTTACCTGATAATCCCCCCAGACGCCTTAAAAGACGCTGGAGTAGAGACCTGCTAATTTGATATACAAATTTCATTCTTGGGGAGGCACCAATGAGGGCCCTACCCCTCTCATACCTATCATGTCATTTGCATTATTATCATAATAATCACATTTGCTTGTTGTAAAATTTTACAGTTGTAAATAAAGAATTAAAGAGAGAAAAAAAAAATTGTTGATAGCGTAGTACTCTATTCTCCTGCATTAATGGAATTTCATCAGTGGAACTTAAGTGTTAAGTATTAGTATTAGTGTTAAAAAAGTTAAGTTTTAAAATTTTTAAGTGCAATTTTATTAGCATTCTGGCCTCCTGCTTAAGTGGAATTTATTCTTTTACAAACAAGGTATGTAGTATCATCAATGCAAGCAATATAAATAAATAGCCTCTGTACACTCTGCAACCCGCAATGGTGTATTGTATTGCATGTTGCATTTGCAGCATTTGTAGGCGCGCTGATAAAGTACGGGGCGTCTAACAAATAAGATCCTTATGTTTAAATATCAGTACAGGACAAACGATCGATGGATTAAGTTAATAAGAAAACGAAGACTGCTATTCTACGGATATCTGTACAGACCAGACGACAATAGTTTAATAAAATAAAATTTTAGTCATTAAAATAAGTATATGTAAAATGCTCTAAAGAAATGAAAAAGTACATTGAAAAATTGGAATTAACACCGAAAAATTGTTTCGGGGTTGTGCCAGTAAAGATTAATGATTACTAACTTTAATTGCTTCCACGATAAGCAAAAGAAAACCAGAGGCTATATGGTTGAGAACAAAAGCCTACAATGAAATAATATTACTGAAAATGAGGACTGAAAAATAAGCTTCCTGAAGTTAAAGTTTCTTAATTGTAATTGAAACCCATTTTTACTTTCTCTTACCCTATGAATACCGGGAAGGAAAGTATTGTTTACATGTTGATTTTTCGAAATCGAGTTTTCACCGGATATACAAGTTTTCAGACCCCCAGACCCCAAAAAAAACATGTTTTTAACGATTGGTTTGTGTATGTGAACAAAGTATCTCAAGAACAGAATGTTGTACGAAGTTGAAACTTAGAACTTAAGTTAGGTATTACTAGGCGACCGGATACGAACATTATCATCAAAATCGGTCAATCGGATGTAGTAGTTTATTCTTGTAATTTTTCACATTTCTGCAATTTTCTCAAAAACGGCTCATACGATTTTTTTTAAATCGCCTCATTTGCTACATTTTTTATGCTCTACAAGATAGGGTAAGCGCCATGTCTGCTGACATTCTTTGTGCTCTCGTAAAAAAAAAAATTTTTTTAAGATTGCGGCGTTAATATGAGTTTTAGGGCAAAAGTGTCTATAATCAAAGTAGAACATTTAAAAACCTAAAACTAGTATTTTGTACAACGCTTAGTTTAGCGGTAATTAGTAATTTGCTGATTTATTCATCAAAATCTGTAAATTTCGGCCTTAGTATGCATTGTATGACAAAAGTGTGTTGTTTAGGTCAGCAGCCGAAAGGCTGGTTAGAACCTCTAGAGGTTTTACTATGTAAAAACGAGAAGTGAAGTGGTTTACTACTGCCTTCCTCACTGAGTTGAAAGAGTATGCTTATCAGCACACCAGGCCCTCCGAAAAGCACCTACTTTCCACCCTGCAAATGACACCTTCACTACAATCACCACAAGGTCTGGCTGTATAGTGAAATTCATTACTGTCAGAGGAGATAACTGTGACTAGTGTCTTTTACACTTTTACCTCTTCTGTTCTTAAATAGTTCAGTCATATAATTGGCTGACTATGTGATAAGAAAGAGAACTATTTTTGTAGTTCTGAAACCAACAGATCGAGTGCAAATAATTTAACACTCCTCCTGCCCGTTATGGGCATGACAAAAGTGTATACAAATAAATAATCAAATTTATAGAAAATTAGAAACCTACAACTTTTATTTGTAGAATTTTTCTCTACAGGGCCTAGTTTAGCGTCAAAGAGTAGACTAATTATCCGTATTACGAGGGTCGTTTGAAAAGTCCATGCAAAAATAAAAACTAGTTAATTGTTTGGGGTAAACCTTTTTTATTTTTCGACATAGTCTCCTTTTAGGCTTATACACTTCGTCCAACGCTGCTCTAGTTTGTTGATCCCTTTCGAATAATAGGATTGGTCCACGTCTGAAAAATAGCCATTCGTTCCTGCAATCACCTCCTCGTTTGAATAAAATCTTTTTCCCGCTAGCCATTTCTTCAAATTGGGAAACAAATAGTAGTCCGAGGGTGCCAAGTCTGGAGAATAGGGGGGATGTGAAACGAGTTTGAACCCTATTTTCATTAATTTTGCGACCACAACTGCTGAGGCGTGAGCTGGTGCGTTGTCGTGATGGAAAAGGACTTTTTTGTGGGGCCATCGTGGGCGTTTTTTTTTGCAGCTCGGTTATCAAACGATCCAATAAAGATGAATAATATGCACCTGTAATAGTTTTACCCTTTTCCAGATAATCGATGAAAATTATTCCTTGTGAATCCCAAAAGACAGTCGCCATAATCTTTCCGGCCGAAGGAACTGTCTTCGCCTTTTTTTGGCGCAGATTTCCCCTTCATAACCCATTGTTTAGATTGTTCTTTGGTCTCAGGAGTGTAGTGATGTATCCATGTTTCATCCACAGTGACGAAACGACGCTTAAAGTCCTGCGAATTCTTCTGGAACAGCTGCAAACCGACCTTGCAACACTTCACACGAAATTCTTTTTCATCCTTTTTTTTAAAAATCACTCGACTTCCTCGATTAAAACGAATGTCAAACACAAAGAAATAGATCGATCTGGCTGAAACTACACATGTGTTTTTCCAACATATGCTACTAACTAAACATATGCTCGATATGTGCCAGTAGTGCCATATATCTGACTTTGCACCAACTTTTCAAATGACCCTCGAATTAATCCATACCGAGGTTGGTTTTAATTTTCCATCATTCACTCATGATTAAAATTAGGTTATGTTTTTTAGTTTTTTGTTAATTTTAAGTCCCATTAGCAATTTGATAATTAGCGACTAAGGTGGGTTAAGAAACTGTTATGATGGGTGCATAATAATTCCCCAACCGGGAATCGAACACGGGACCTGCGCTTTGTAGACTAGCACGCTATCCGATACGTCACCATTTTTCATTTTACGTTGTTACTTATCTATGTTAGGTTATGGTCATTATTTACGTTGGGAAGAGAAAGTCGTGTGAGTTTTTCACACCAGATTTTTAACAATCATTATCACAATAACAGGGATAATTAAATAATCACAATTTTTTTTCTAGTGCTCAAAATTTAATTAATTGTGTCTCATTTTAAAGCAAGAAGTCGGGGTATTTAAAGGCGAAAAAACAAAAAATTTAATATTTTACTAAAAATGTATTGAAATTTCCTACAAATAAATTGTTCTACTTTTAGTCACTATAATGTAGTTAGTTCAACAATTTACCGGTAGATGGCAGAGCTATGAGTAAATACACCTTTTAATCTTGGACGTAACTACAAACAGTACCGGAGCGAATGTTCTTTACTTTATTTTGTTTAAACATATTTAACAATTTATTTTATTTTAACGACACAAATTACAGTTTTATTATTTCTTGTTAAATTATTAATGTTTCTACAATTTTTTAATCAACTGTAAGATCGTTTTGGTCATGTTATGGTGTTTATAAAGAAATGTTCTATGGAAAAGTGTTATGGCAAAATATATATTATATATATACGTATTTTTACTTTCCCTTGCCTATATGAATATATAGGAAGGAAAGTATTGTTTTCATGTCGATATTTCAAAACAGAGTTTTCACCAGATCTACACGTTTTCAGACCCCCTGTACCCAAAAAACATATTTTTAGCGATAGGTGTGTGTGTGAACAAAATATATCAAGAACGGAACATCGTACGAACTTGAAACTTAAGTAAGATACTACTACCGAACCCAACACGAACATTTTCATAAAAATCGGTCAACTGGAAGTAGTAGTTTATTCGTGTCATTTTTCACTGTTTTGCGATTTTCTCAAAAACTGCTAAAAAGTTTTTAACAATCGCCTCATTTACTAATTTTTTTATGCTCTACAAGATAGGGTAGGCGACTTGTCTGCTGAAATTCTTGAAAAGCTGTTTTCTCGAAAAAAATTGTTTTCTTTTAAGATTGCGGCTTTAATGTGCATTTTAGCGCAAAAATGTATAATAAAAGTTGTAGAGAATTTGAAATCCTACAACTTTTATTTTAAACATTTTTTGAGTTGCACGATTGGGTAAGGATTTACAACAGCGTACGCACCGCTTTGTTTTGATGTTACTTTTGTGCAGTGCGTAGAAAATTCAAGATTTTTACGGGAAAGCAAAAATTCATGCTATTATAAAGTTAAGATAAGTTCGAGAGGTTAATGTCAAACAAAACTATCTACAAAAACCTATTTTTTAAATATTTTTCAAGAGAGCAAAAAAACTACTGATCTGATTCTCTTCGTATATTATCTCAGTTATTTATATTTGTAATCAACCAAAAATTTAATATAATTTAATTTGTTGTATTTATTTCTTAATGGTATAAATTTGCCCATAACGGGCAGGTGGAGTGTAAAATTAATTGCACTCGATCTGTTGGTTCAAGGACTACAAAAAAATAGTTCTGTTTCTTATCATATAGTCAACCAATTATCACTGAAATATTTAGGAATAGAAACGGTAGAGGTGTAAAACACACGAGTCAGAGTTATCTCCTCTAAGAATAATGACTTTAACTATACAGCCAGACCCTGTGGTGAATGAAGTGTAGTGTCATATGCAGGGTGGAAAGTGGGTGCTTTTCGGAGGGTCTGGCATGCTGATAAGCATACTCTTTCAACTTGGTGAGGAAGGCAATAGTAAACCACTTTACTCCTCGTTTTTACTAAGTAAAACCTCTAGAAGTTCAAACCAGCCTTTCGGTCGTTTACCTAAACAACAACAAAGGTATGTAAATGGTGATAATTCTCCTGAAAAATTAGGCTTTTGTAGATAGTGTTGTTTGACATTAACCCCTCCAGTTATTCTACACATTATTTTGTCATATAGAACTACAATTTGTTCTAATAAGCATTCTTACCACTAAATATTATGTGATTTCCATTTCAATAAACGTTCCTTGGTAAGTATACTTACCAGGGGTTAACATCAAAACAAAGAAATATCTTACTGTTCTGGCACTAGAAATATATTATTTAAATCTTTGTACAGCAAAATTTTTAATATTTCATAACATATTGTGACACTTATCGCTAAGGTCCGTTTCGGGATCTAGGTAATTAAATTATTAATACACTAAAGTTTACAATTACAAGTATTTATTACAACTAAAAGATTTATAAAATGAATAATAAACTAATTACAATGAAGTAATACAATAAGTAACTTAAATAATTTACTTAGTACTATAGGGTGATTCAAAAAGAGCGCCGGTTTTGATATAGCAAATTAACAGATTTATTTTATTGAAAAACTGAAAATAAATACATCAACAAGTTCATCTTTCCTTCCGATTTTATGTATGAAAAATGATGTCATGCATGTGTCCTCCTCTACTGCGCTGGCACGCATCAACTCTGTCCATGAAATTGGATATTACTGCACGACAAGTTTCGACTTCCATTTGCCCGATAACCCGTCGAATTTCCTCCTTCAAGTCATTGATGTTTCGGAGTTTATTGGCATACACCAATGACTTCAGATGACCCCAAAGATGAAAGTCACAAGGCGTCAGGTCACACGACCTTGGTGGCCATTGATGGTCGGAATTACGAGAAATGATGCGATCCTGGAACCGTTCACGGAGCAACAACATTGTTTCTCGTGCAGCAACTGAATTTTATACGGGTGATATTGGAGATCGTACCGAACAATTCTCCGTACAGAAGAACATCGTAAACCCAATTGTTGAGAACGGTGACGTATTGATTTTGCTGGGCTAACAGCCATACTGTCACGAACCAACGCAACGTTCTGCTCAGTTCGGCCAGAACGACGACGTCCAGAACTTTTAAGGTCGACTGTTGAACCCGTCTCAAAAAACTTTTTCATGAGCCTGCGAACTGTTGATTCATTCGGTGCTTCATTACGTCCTAGAGTACCGCGAAGTCGCCTGACAGTAGCCGCATAACTCTCTCCACTCTGGTAAAATGTTTTGACGATTAACACTCGTTGTGCAATAGTAAACTTCTCCATGGTTAGACACAGACTGCGAGAGTACTACACTGCGAACAAGAGAAACTACAACTGAATCGTCAATCGGAATGTTCTCCGAAATAGAAATGAGGTCTAGCAATGTTGCCAACCGATAAACAAAAATTTACCAGCCGTTTAAAAACCGGCGCTCTTTTTGAATCACCCTTTACTTACAAACAATTATACAGAATGACAATATTTGACCTCTTCTAACGTCCCGATAGCACACTCGTAATAAAAACTCGTCAAAGATCAAACGAATACTAACTCACTGACCGCACTCGGAGCTCTATTTATATAGGCGGTTCAAAGAGACTTCTCGAAAGACACAGAGATTCGATCAATAATCTTTTTTATTGCTTCTGGAAAAATCATAACTAATGTAAACAAGTTGCAATAGAATAAAAGGTGTTACAAGTAAGCTCTTTCACAAATAGTTGTACAACAAAGACCCTACCTTATTATGCACTCCTTTTTTAATATGTATCCTTTTATAAATAACCCTATTGTTACTTTTTCACTCTATTATCTACTCTTTAACATTCTATGAATAGAAACCTATCTAGAACCCTCTAGACCATATTTCTTTTTCCATATTTTCACAATATATATTTTCCTCTGTATTAACTGCCCTATAAAGGGTTAATTAAAAATGAAATTATGTATATAATTATATATATAAATTATTCTGGTAATTACTCACATTATTATATAGAAGAATTCATTAAGTTTTAATTGAAAATATTTACAGATGTTCAATGTGTGCACAATTTGTAACACGACTGATATCAACACGGTACTCAAATTATTCCCACACACGATTAAGTGTATTACGGTCAACTGTAGCAAGAGAATTTGCGATACGTTGTTTTAGATCATCGATATCTACAGGAAGCGGTGGACAAAAACATTGTCTTTTACATAAACCCATAAGAAAAAGTCACAGGGCGTTAATTCTGGACTACGAAGAGGCCACGGTGTAAACACAATGTTTTCCTCACTTGCACAGCCGATCCATCGTCTAGGAAGACGTTCTGACCTATAAGTGCCGGTGAGACGTAGCTCCATCTTGTACAAAAATGAAGTTATCACAATCATCCTGAAGTTGAGGCATTAACCATTCGTTTAACATATCCAGATAAATTACTCCGGTTACTGACACTTCGTAAAAGAAGGACAGCCCGTAAACCTTTTCACGAGATAAAGCGCAAAACACGTTTACTTTAGGGGAATCGCGTGTATGCTGTGAAGTTATTTTTGGATTTTCTGTGCCCCATATTCTAACATTACGTCTATTAACTTTTCCACTAATGTGGAAATTACATTCATCACTGAAAATTAGGCGATTAAAGAGTGCGTCGTCATTTTCAACAGAATGTTGCATCTCCAGATAAAAATCTTTACGTACGACTTTATCACTGGTATTTAAACTTTGTACTAACTGCAATTTATAAGGTGTCATTTTCAAACGTTTCCGCAGAATTTTCCACGCAGTCGGTTGAGGAATTTGCGATTCTAAACTTGCTGATCTAGTTGATTTTCCTGGATTTGGTACATAAACATCACGAACACTATCAATTTGTTCTTCTGTAACAGAAGGTCTTCCAGTAATCTTCCTTTTACACAGACATCCACTGTTTTCAAAATGTTTATACTAGTCATGGATTGATTGCCTTGTTGGTGGTGGTTTACCGTATCTTGTTCTGAAATGACGTTGCACAACCGTAACCGAGTTTGTTTTGGCTAATTCAAGAACACAATAAGCTTTCTCCACTTAAGTAGCGGCCATTTTGCTAGACTGGTCGTTGTAACAGTATCCATCAATAAAATGCTAACAACAGTTGTACCAACATAAACTTTAAGAAATTCCCTACAAACCTATATCATTTACTATATTCAAATACACCGGTTTGATGTTTAAGAAGCTGTCGAAAGTGTCTATTTCATTTATAATTACCCTGTATATCTTTTAGTTTATCGTATATGTCCATTCCAAGTACTATCATTGGATACCCACTACTTTTACTATAGGCCAATGCAGCATTTTTAACTCTTTAGTTTTTGGGTTGGTCTAGAGGTAAAGTCGTCGCCAAAATCAGCTGATTTTCGGAGACGAAGGTTCCTGGTTAAAATCCTAGTAAAGATAGTTTACTTTTATACGGATTTGAATGCTAGACAGTGGTTACCGGTGTACTTTGATGGTTGGGGTTAAATTATCCATACTCTCTCAGGAATGGTCGACCTGAGTCTGTACAAGACTACACCTCATTTACACGTCATACACATCATCCTCATCTCATTGGGTCATGCGGTTGCTTATTGTTCTGAATTGAACAGATTGCAACGTACACATTTATTAGGGATTACAAAAAAAAAAGAAAAAAAAAGTTTTTGCATCTTCGTTATCGCCTTATGTAAACATTCGAATATAAGGCGACCTGTAATTTTTAAGGAGATATCTCGGGAAAAAACCTCCCCTATATTCCGATGAATACGGTACTATGTTTAATTACAGTATGTTTATTGTTTACATTGGCAAAAGAAAGTCGTGTGAATGTTTCAGAACAAATTATATTTTTTTCTAAGTGATTAGAAGCATTAGAAACATTTTTCAATTTAATTTCTGTGTCTCGTGATTGCACAATAAATAAATCACATTCAAAGCAAATAAATAAATCCAATACAATGGTACTGGATGAAATTAAAGTAATCAAAGATATTTTTGGTAATTAAAGTTAAGAACAAATTTAAGTTATATATGTGTAATAAAATTTAATTGGTATCGCTTATAAGTAATAAAAATGTAATAATAAATACATAATCCCATAATATTAATGATAATAAAATTTATAATGTAACATGAGAAAGCACTTAAGTTATTACGACAGATCATAGCGTAGTAGATATGTGACAGGTTTATTTTAAATGTCTTAATTACTTATTTCGTTCACCCACCTAACGCCAACCACAAAATCTATTTCACTCATTAATAACTATACTTAGGCCTACGTGGTACCTATGATGAATTCATCACCACTTAAATACTCTACCTTTATTTGTTGGTTAGGTGATCAGCCGAAAGGCTGGTTTGAATCTCCGGAGGTTATACTAAATAGGACGAAGAGTGATATGGTTTACAAATCTCCCGTGTTTTGTATGTGAAAAAATCGGTTTTTTTTATTTACGATACTTAGGTAATTTTTTTTTTTAGTTCTTGATAACAAAATCCTGGAACAAGTATCACATTTCAAGTATTTGGGGTGTGATATCACATATGAAATGGATCAGGACTTGAGCATGAAAATAAATAGATTCCAAGCTATCTGTGGAACAATCAACAGGACCTTGAGGATCAAAGCCAGAAGGGAAACGAAAATTAAATTCTATAAAGTTATGGCTATCCCCACTCTTTTATATGGTTCTGAAACCTGGGTACATAAAAAGAAGGAATGGAGCAGGTTACAGGCTGCTGAAATGCGATTCCTAAGAGCAGTGAAGGGTTGTACTAGGGAAGACAGAATCCATAATACTGAGATCAGAAAAGAGCTCAACATACCCTCCATATGGCAGAAAATCGAGGAAACCAAACAAAACTGGAAGGATCATGTGGAGCGCATGGAGGATGGAAGAATTCCCAGGGCAGTCATCTCCTATCAGCCAGTAGGAAAGAGAAGTGTGGGCAGGCCTCGTAAGAGATGGAATTGATTAATAAAGGAGTTTGCAGTCGGAACAGGCAATGCGCCTAATCCTTGAAGGAAGACGACGACGACGACGAGGTAATTTTTTGCGCTTTTTTCAAAAATTCTATTGTCAAGTCTGTACGAGTTATAGTTTTCAAGATACAAAGATGATATGTACGTCTATTTTGAGAAATTTTAGAGGCAAAATGGTGTATGTGTTAATAAATTGGTAATTAAAGATTGGCACAAAGATGTATGAATTCTTTTCACCATTTTTCCTTTTTGAAAACACTGAAAATCCCATTGCTATAAAACGGGAATATGATGTATGTGCGATTAATACTTTTTACTTTAGTAAACTGTGTTGTTAAAATAGTTTTAGTATGTTTTAGTATTAGTACAATGGTAAAATGGGTTAAATGGCTTATGCTTCTTTTTGGTATGTTTTATAATCATTTGCATTTAGAGAAAGGCACGCGGCAGAAGGATGTATGCGAAAATAATACCTTTGGCTTATGAAATGCTGTAAATTAACTATCCAAAACAAACATAAAAAAAGGTGTATACCATAATTTACATTACGTTTACTGCTGCTCGTGAACAGTCATTCCATAAGGCAAAAAAGATGTATGAACTTAATACACCGCTTTGCCGCTCATACACAATGAGATTTTGTTTTGGTGTTAGTTTCAGATTATGTCCAACCTTAGGCTGTATATTCATACAACCTAAGGTAATCTATTTATGCTATTCTATTCTTCTATTCTTGCTAAGGCAAAAAGGGGTAAATGGACTTTACAGCTTTTTGCCAATACAGACTGCGTTTGATGCAATTAATGAAATGGCTGTAAACAGTGGGTACGCCTTTCTGCCAAAGTTTCACTTATTTCTTTTTGGATTTTTTCCCATTAAGGCAAAATGGTTTAACTGACTTTTTAGGGTTTTTACCAGTTTTTTTACAAATTTTTGACTATGTAGTCATAGTACAAAATAATGTACAAAATAATGGTTATGAGGGGTAATGGGCAAATGAACTGAAAGGGCAGCTACAGCCCAAGCCTCCCTTCTGCTAGTTGCCTATGACACACCATTAATTAATATGTTATTCTAAATTATGTATTCTGTTAAATTGGAAAATTCTGTATCGATTGTATAAATAAATGTATAGTTTTTATCAGACACTAACATAATCGATTAATGTGTTCCTCCTATCGAAGCAAAAAAAAAAATCGACTGAATCTTAAGTACCTTATTGACTGTTACTTAATTATTTTATGACATCTGGAACTAAAATTGTTTAATGAATTATTCAGCATTAAAACGTTTTTAAGCTATCCGGATTACGCTAAATGTTTTATTGAATGTAATTTTTAATAAATTAATGAAAAATTAACCTAACAAAATAATAAATTAACCAAAATCGTACATCATTTATTGATTTCTGTAAGTTTGTCACCATTATTTTTGTTTATAAGATAAATCGAGAGCGCCTCCGTAGCGTAGTGGTTAGCGTGTTAGCCTGCCACGTGGAGGTCCCGGGTTCGATTCCCGGCCAGGGTCTGGAAATTTTCACGTGTCAAATCCCACAGTTAATGTTTCAAAACCCACCGTAGTCGCTAATAACCAACCAGTTGATGCGACTTTAAATAAAATAAATAAAAAAAAAAGATAAATCGAGCACCTGTCCTGAATAAATATGAATACGTATATCTGCTGGATATTTGTTCATAATAAAACACTGAATTACAATTTATTTATTTGGTAGGGAAAAAGAACGACAATGATTAAATGTGTTTCCAATGTCTGTTATGTTAGTGTGTGTGTGTGGTAAAGCAGAAAGCAGACAGCAGTAATTAACAGTGCGCACAGGATGGGACACACGAATACAAATAAATAAATACATTTATAAATGTATGCGTTTGGTATGGGACCGGTTTAGCGGGTTGTCACCCGAGACCACCCCGTTTTCTACGCGGCCACTCATTTCTTATAATGGCCAGCCACCCGTTAATGGCTCCAATTATTTATCCCCCATTCATTACAATTCCGATCAATCCGTCCGTTTATTATAGCCTACACTTATCCTATCCCCCTCCCTCCATTCTAATAAGAATAATAACAACAAATGAAAAATAAACTTAACTGCTTTCCTATCTAATAAAATACTTTACCGACCACTGCTACTGTTTATTCTCTATACATCAAACTATTATAGAAATTTGCAACTTAGTTATTTTAAAGATAGTGTAGATTATTTACAGTCAGTCTGGTGACTATCAGTGAAATTAATCTCATTTAACGCTCTTAGGCTATAATATAGTATACAGTATTAAATATTATTTAAACCCTGAATCTTCTTCTTCTTCTTCACCTCTTTTTTCTCCTCTTCCTCCTCCTCCACCACTACCACCACCTCATCATCATCATTATTTCCTCCTCCTTCTCCTCAACCTCTTCCTTCTTCTCTTCATCCTTCTCTACCGCCCCTTCTTATTTTTCCTCTTCTTCTCCTCTTCCTCCTTATCCCCTTCTCTTTTTTTTCTTCTTCTGCTCCTCCTCCTCCGTTTATTTTTCTCCTCCTCCTGTGCCTCCTCCTCCTCCTTCTCCTCCTCCTCTGCCTCCTCCTCCTCCTCTTTCTTCTTCGTCCTTCTCTACCACCCCTTTTTATTTTTCCTCTTCTTCTTCTCCTCCTCCTCTTTATCCCCTTCTCTTTTCTTCTTCTTCTGCTCCTCCTCCTCCTCCGTTTATTTTTCTCCTCCTCCTCTTTCTCCTCTTCCTTTTTCTTTACCATACCTTCTTATTTTTCCTCTTCTTCTCCTCCTCCTCCTTCTCCCTTTCTCTTTTTCTTCTTCTTCTGCTCCTCCTCCTTCTCCGTTTCTTTTTTCTCCTTCTTCTCCTTCTTCTACCTACACTAAATATACGTTTTTAGGCCCCCTGAACCCAAAAAAAATTTGTAGTGATTGGTCTTTGTGCGTGTGTACCTGTGTGTGAACAAAATAGGTAACATCAAGAACGGATCATCAAACGTAAAATGCACACTAAAGCCGCATGCATCAAATTTCCAATTATTTTACCGATTTGATGAGAAAAATAGAAAAAAAAATCACTAATTGACGCTAAACTAAACGTTGATGAAAAAAAATGAAATAAAAATTGAGAGATTTTAATTTTCTACAACTTTAACTTAAGTTATGCCCTAAAATCAGATCATCGTTCATCAAAGTTGAAACTTGTAATTTAAATTAGGTACCACAAGAGGGTCTTACTCGAATAAGTTAATAAAAATCGGTCAACCGGAAGTAGTTAAAAGTTTATCCGTGCAATTTTATCTTTTCTGCATTTTTTCAAAACTAAAACCACCGATTTCTTTTAAACCGTCTCATTAACTACATTTTTGTTCTCCACTAGGATAGGCGTCATTTCTGCTGAATTCTTAGGGAAGGTATGCCCCTTGGTAAAATATGAGTTGTTTGAGTGTGGCCTTAATATGAATTTTAGGGTAAAAGTGTATTTAATTAAAGAAAATCCCTCAACTTTTATTTCAAACACTTTTTCAATAACGTTTAGTTTAGCTTCAATAGGTGATGGTTCTTTTTGTATATTGCTCATTAGAATCGGTAAAAAATTGGAAACTTTAAGATTGCAGCCTTAGTGTGTAAGTTAAAGGAAATTGAAAAACCTACAATTTTTATTTTAAGCATTTTTGACAAAGCCTAGTTTGGCATCAATTAGAGATTTTCCCTATTTTTACTTTCTCTTGCCTATAGGAATATAGGAAGGAAAGTATTGTTTTCATGTCGATTTTTCGAAATCCAGTTTTCACCGGATCTACACGTTTTCAGACCCCTGAACACAAAAACATATTTTTAGCGATTGGTCTATGTGTGTGTGTGTGTGTGTGTGTGTGTGTGTGTGTGTGTGTGTGTGTGTGTGTGTGTGCGCGCGCGCGCGCGCGTGTGAACAGAATATCTCAAGAACGGAACATCGTACGAACTTGAAACTTGAAACCAGATACCACTAGAGGACCCGACACGAACATTTTCATCAAAATGAAAATGAAAATAAAAAAAAAGAATAATCAAATTTATAGAAAATTAACAGATCTACAACTTTTATTTAGAGCATTCTTTTCTACAGAGCCTAGTTTAGCGTGAAAGAGTGATTATCCCTATTTTTAAGCCAAACTGAGGTCGATTTTCATTTTGCGTCTTTCACTCATGATTAAAATAAGGTTATGTTTAATAAGGTTAGTTTTTTTGTTTATTTTTAATGTTTTATTACTAATTTTAAGTTATGTTACGTTCTTCATATTACATTGTTTACTCACGATTAAAAATGAAGATTATTATTATTTATTATTATTTATTTATTTATTTATTTATTATTATTTATTATTAGTTATTTAGGAAAGTCGTGTGAGTGTTTTACACCAAATTTCTTTCGAAATGTCAATATAAAAGTTGTTGTTATTGTTTACTCATCAGCCGAAAGGCTGGTTTGAACCTCTAGCAGCTATACTAAGCAAAATGAGGAGTGAGGTGGTTTACCATCGGCTTCATCTCTGAGTGGAAAAGTATACGTATCAGCATGCCAGGCCCTATAAAAAGCATCTACTTTCCACCCTGCAAATGACACCTTTACTTCATTTACCACAGGACCTGACTGTATAATGAAATTCATTACTCTCAGAGGAGATAACACTGACTAGTATCTTTTACACCACCCTTTTATCTGTTCTTAAAAATGCTTTAGTCATATAATTGGCTGATTTTATGATAAGAAACAGTACTAATTTTGTAGCTCTAGAACTAGCATATTGCTTAGGTCAACAGCCGAAAGGCTGGTTTGAACCTCTAGAGGTTTTACTGAGTAAAAACGAGGAGTGAGGTGGTTTACTATTGCCTTCCTCACTGAGTTGAAAGAGTATGCTTATCAGCACACCAGGCCATCCAGAAAGCACCCACTTTCCACCCTGCAAATGACACCTTCACTTCATTCACCACAGAGTCTGGCTGTATAGTGAAATTCATTACACTCAGAGGAGATAACTCTGATTAGTGTCTTTTTCACCTCTACCTCTTCTGTTCTTAAATAGTTCAGTCATATAATTGGCTGACTATGTAGTAAGAAACAGAACTATTTTTTATAGCCCTGGAACCAACAGATCGAGTGCAATTAACTTAAAACTCTACCTGCTCGTTATGGGCATAGAACTAGCATATGGAATACAAATAATTTAACACTTCCATCCAAGAACTAATCTAAGTACTTGTCCAATTTCGGGTGTCATTAGAAGGAAATGGTTCGATAAAGCAGTTTTGAGCAAAGAAGAGGTTATCAGTCTATTGTATGGTGAAAATCGAATTAACCCTTTCAGAGCAAACGTCCGGAAAAAGGACCCCGATGTATTTTTCGTAGTGACATCCGGTTTATCGGACGTCCATAAGTTATGCATAAAGTGCCAACGTCCAGATAACCGAACATTTATAACAAAAACTTTTAAACAAAAATTAGTGGAATAATTTATTTTGAAACTGTCTCCATGGCGTAGTGACTAGTGCACTAAACTGCAAAAGAATACACTACAAGAAATACAGTACTACAAGAAATAAACAGAAACCGTTTTCAGATTTGTAATCAATATAAAAAAATTGGTGCGCCTAAATTGGGTTTAAAAATTTCGGTTTTGACCTGAAGTGACCCAAAACTGGAAGTCAAGAAATTATTATCAAAATCCGGATACAAAAATTGTGTCATTCGATTCCTCTTTAAAGTAGATACAAAAATCATTGGGTATGAAGTTCCCGTTTCGAACAAAAGTGACCAAAAACCGGAAATCAAAAAATCAATGTCGGAATCTAGAAAAAAAATACTGTCATGAGATTCCTCTTAAAGAGTAGATATAGAAATTAATGGATTTTACCATTAATTAAAGGTACGCCTAATTAAAAATTGCCCCAGCCATTAGACGTGTTTGTCTCATGAAAAAGATTTTTCATATTACACTGTAATCAAGATCTACATTGGTAATAGAAAGTCGTGTGAGTGTTTCACACCAGATGGTTTTAGAATTATTAATATAAAAGTCTGCCCATAACAGACAGGTGGAGTGTCAAATTATTTACTCTCAATCTGTTTGTTGCAGGGCTAAAATAAATATTTCTGTTTCTTATTACATGGTCAGACAATTAAATGACTGAATCATTTAAGAACAGAAGAGGTGGAGGTGTAAAAGACACTAATCAGAGTTATCTCCTCTGAACGTAATGAATTTCATTATACAGCCAGACCCTGTGGTGAACGTAGTGAAGGTGTCATTTGCAGAGTGGAAAATATGTGCTTTTCAGAGGGCCCGGCATGCTGATAAATGTACTTTTCCACTCAGTGAGGAAGGCAATGGTAAACCACTTCGCTCCTTGTTTTACTTAGTAAAACCTCTACAGGTTCAAACCAGCCTTTCGGCTGATGACCTAAACAACAACAATATAAAAGTAAACAAATTTAATATAGTTGACAGAATTAATTAAAAACAATAAAATAATAGTGATTGCTCTATTGAAATGGATTTAACGTAAAGCGGCGTATTGTATTGTAAGGCGAACCGAGACAGCAATTAGGTCTAGAAACGCCTAAAAACAAGTCGCCGTGAGAATGAATAGTAGTTTTATACGAAGACTGTAACAAAATAGATATCGTCGAATAAAGAAAGTCAGTTGTGCGGGAAAGAGATGGCATTTCACTGGAAACAACAAACAATAAAATAAATAAATAAATAAAAACTTTAAATAAATACAAAGGAATGTACAACTACATTCTTCTTATATAGTTATTATATATATGTTAAGATGAATGTAATGATAGACCTCCCTTCGTTATGACACGTGATATATTTACTTAATGAAATGTGTTGTGTATGTTTGTACGTGTTCTTTTATTTTTATTAGGAAATAAATAAGTTACTCCTTTAAGTAAGCTTGTCTTTCTATATTGAACTTATTTGTAGGTCCTCGATATATCGGTCTCGTATTTAACGTGGCTCAGATTTAACGTCTCTTACTTAAGGGGAGACTGTACTTTGTATCCCGCCAACAGGGGCGGTTTCAGGGAAGGGGCCATGGGGGCCATGGCCCCCCCCGAAATACTAGGAAAACTTAGTTTAATATTTCCTATAAGCTATTAAAGTAGTGTACCGATTTTCCGTGGATCGTTTAACCGGGGTTTGGATTAACCGTGCGATCACTAGAATTTTTTTTTTTTTTTTGGTTTAACGTCCGACTGTTTTGCTAATTGCTGCTAATGCAGACGGTGAAGAATGAAATGAATTTTTTGTAACGTATGAAAAAATGCCATGCCCGAGTGGGATTCGAACCCAAGACCGCGTGATGAGAGGCGAGCACGTTACCAGCTCCTAAAATAAGTTGCAAAGAAGCTTTAACCGGTGCCGAAACATTATTAACTTTCATGGAAAATCGGGATGACACAGATTACGTGGACATTTTACATATTCGTGGTTATATAAGAAAAATAAAAGAAAAAATATTGCGGCATAAAATGAAACAGAGTAAAATAACAGATTTTTTGTGATTTTTTTTGGTACGTAGTTTAAGGTAAGACTTATATAAATTTATGTAGTAAATATTTTTATTTCGATACAATTTGTTTATTTATTTCCGATAGTATTAACATGTATTAATCAGTAGAATAAAACATACGCGTAACTGGTGGTTTTGTTTATGTAGTAAGTGGTCTCGACCGAATTGGGTTGTTTTATCCGTGTTTTCCGGTTATCCGGTATAGTTATCCCCCCAATTACCACGGATAATCGGTATTATACTGTATTTCTAAAAAAACTTAATCCCAATACTCGTACCTATCAATTAACAATAATTATTTTAGTATAAAAATGAGTCAAACAGAAAGTATCTATTTTTAAATAGTATTAAGAAAACAATCAGTGTCAGTAGTCAAAAGCCACTCGCATCCAGTCAGCACCTTGAAAATTTCTCTATGAATTAAAATTGTGGTTGCAGCAATACAGCATAAAAGAGGACTTTTCAATGACTCAATTACAAACTATGTATTACAAATTATGGAGTAAGAGCTACATAAAAACAAGATAGCCCCCCCGAAAATCAGCCCTGGAACCGCCCCTGCCCGCCAATATCGAGGGGTTAGTCAACTCAAGAAGATAATTTTTTTTTAAATTTCGACTGTTTTTTGCATTTATTTAAAGTTTAATATTTTCTGAATCACAACATTTGTTTACTTTGTTTGTACGTTGACAAAAAGTTATAAAAACATCTGTTTAAAATAAAGCTCACTAGCAAGGCGAGTGATATTATTTCTTCGACTTTAAGTTTTCCGGAAATATGGTTTTAGCATGATTGTACATTCTTGGGAATTAAATATTTTGGTTTGTTTTGGAGATATTTGGATGATGTTTTTTTCAAATGTTCATAATTTTTTGCTCTATTATCTGTGGAATGATTATTACAAAAACCTTGATAGGGATTCAGTTAAAAAAATAATTTGTGAATACATAAAATACATGTTTTTGAAAATATGGTTTTTCTTCAATAAATTTCTTGTAAGAAATAATGCATAAAAGCGCATACAACAGATAATAGACGGCAACTTTCTGTATTTTGTAGCATAAGAATCTTGTTGATATCTTTCTTGGTTTCTGAGATATTTGATTCCCAGTAAAAGCACGCTTATCCAACTTTACCCTTATATTAGGAGCTGTAATTAATTTCTCGGCTTGATTTAAATGGTAGATCGTTACTAGTAAATTACTCTTTCATTTAAAATAAATAATGATAAATTATACCCAGAAGTTTTCATTTTCATTTTCTGGGTTGACTACCCCCTTAAATTTGCTAATTTTAGGTACATTTTTCATTAGATTGGTAAAATAAGGGAAATTAAACTTTACACACTAAAGGTGTCGGGTTTCTTCTCGAGCTACTGACATTTTTTCAATTTAATCTTTGGACCGTACCATTTTTACTTTCTCTTGCCTATATGAATATATAGGAAGGAAAGTATTGTTTTCATGTCGATTTTTCGAAATCGAGTTTTCACCGGATCTATACGTTTTCAGACCCCCTGAACCCAAAAAAAACATGTTTTTAGCGATTGGTCTGTGTGTGTGTCTGTGTGTGTGTGTGTGTGTCTGTGTGTCTGTGTGTCTGTGTGTGAACAGAATATCTCAAGAACGGAACGTCGTACGAACTTGAAACTTGAAACTTAAGTTACATACCACTACCGGACGCGACACGAACATTTTCATCAAAATCGGTCAACCGGAAGTAGTAGTTTATTCGTATAATTTTTCAGTTTTTTGCGATTTTCTCAAAAACTGGTCCTACGATTTTTTTTAAAATCGCCTATTTTACTCAATTTTTTATTCTCTACAAGATAGGGTAGGCGCCATGTTTGCTGAAATTCTCGGTGAGGCTGTTTTCACGTAAAAACGTTGTTTTTTTAAGATTACGGCTTTAATATAAATTTTAGCGCAAAAACTTATATAATAAAAGTTGTAGAGAATTTAAAAACCTACAACTTCTGTTCCAAACATTTTTTTGTATAACCCTTAGTTTAGCGGTAATTTGCGAGTTTCTGTTTTTTCTCACGAAAACGTGAGAAAAATCGATTTTTTTAACATTTCGGTCTTAGTATGCATTTTACGACAAAAGTGTATATAATTAAATTTATAGAAAATTAAAAGATCTACAACTTTTGTTTAGAGCATTTTTCTCTACAGAGCCTAGTTTAGCGTGAAAGCGTGATTTTCCGTATTTTTAAGCCAAACTGAGTTCGATTGTCATTTTGCGTCATTCACTCATGATTAAAATAAGGTTATGTTTTTGAGGTTAGTTTTTGTTCATTTCTAATGTTTTAATGCTAATGTTAGGTTTATTGTTAATTATTTGCATTGGCAAGAGAAAGTTGTGTGAGTGTTTCACACCAGATTTTTTTTTTAAATTACGAATGAAATAAAATTTTTACAAATTGATTGTTATGTTTTTTGCGTATTACTTATTTTTGGAGCACTTAAGGAAGTCATAAAAATGTTGGTATATGTGGATATACAAGGTAGACCTAATTAACTGGTAAAAATGTCAGCCTGGTAGGTTTATTGGTTTCTGAGAAAAGTGTACCTAGTTTTAAAAATCTAAACTTACGGGAAAACGCAAGAAACAAGAAGGCACAAATCAAAAATAAAATTTACTCAAACAAGTAAATTTCCCATCAATACGTAATTGTTTAGAAAGCTGAACCAACAGCTGAGAATACAAAAACAGTGATGCAGATATTTTAAATTCAAAATTCTCTTTGCATTAAAACGAGTAGTATAAAATTGTGAAAAATATTCGTTATTGGTAACGTAATCATTTTTCTGTGTAAACTTGATAAAAACTTAATTTTTTTGTAAAAAAAATTTTTTGACGTAAGTTAATGTTTTTCTGGTAGATCTAGGCCTAAACTATTTTTTTTTTTTTTTTTTTTTTTTTTTTTTTTGGTTTAACGTCCGACTGTTTTGCAAATTGCTGCTAATGCAGACGGTGAAGGATGAAATGAATTTTTGTAACGTATGAAAAAATGCCATGCCCGAGTGGGATTCGAACCCAAGACCGCGTGATGAGAGGCGAGCACGTTACCAACATCGCCAATGCGGCCGGCGCCTAAACTATTGAAAGACATAAAAAACCATAAATCGAAATTTTGACTAAACCATCTTGCCATCTCCCCTTGGGGAGTAAATGGGGTATGGCGAATTAGTAGATTTTGGGGAACGAAAATGGTAGATATCGTGTCTTAATACCGAACTGCCTATTAAATCACATGTTCTAAACGATGAAAATTATCATCTATTATTGACGTTAAAAACATTCAATTGTATACATTGTAAACAACAATTAACGCGTACTATATACAGCACATTACAAACTAATGTTTTCAGGTTAGCTAATATATCGGGTTATTCAAAACTATACGGCAATCTCTTGGGATCTCATTCTATAGCTAAAAATAAGAAAAAAGTTCATATAAACATATGCCTGAAAACTCTTAATTAGCGAGTTACGGCTAGCGAAAAATTTTACCTAGAACTCTGTACCCTCGGTAAAGTAAGGCCGCATAAAAATGTTAAAGGTGGTTACAAAGATACAAATACGATTGTTTATTATGTTTATTAATCTGAAAAATTGAATAAATTGAATAAATAAAATTGAATAAATTGAAAATTGATTAAATTGGTAAATAAATGTGTATTTTTCTTACATAAATTTGTAGAAAATTTAATTCTGAAAAGATTCATGTGAATTACTCAGGAAAAAATGAATAATAGACATTGAAATTTTGTTTTATTTAAAATCAAAACAGACGCACATAAAACGCACATTCTTAACTGCATAAAATATTAACTAATATTTAGGTAGACCCACCGGGTTGGTCTAGAGGTAAAGTCGTCGCCAAAATCAGCTGTTTAACAGCTGATTTTCGGAGACAAAGGTTCCTGGTTCAAATCCTAGTAAAGGTAGTTACTTTTATACGGATTTAAATGCCAGACAATGGTTACCAGTGTACTTTGATGGTTGGGGTTCAATTAACCATGCTCTCTCAGGAATGGTCGGCCTGAGTCTGTACAAGACTACACCTCATTTACACTTCGTATATTTATCATTCTCATCTCATTGGGTCATGGGGTTGCTTATTGTTTTGAATTGAACAGATTGCAACGTACACATATTAGAAATAAAAAAATATTTAGGTTGGGAGTAACAGCTGATCAGCTGTCACTGCATATGTTTATATGAACTTGTTTTCTTATATTTTGCTACAGAATGAGATCCCAAGAGATTGCCGTGTAGGTTTGAAACACCCTGTATAACGTTGCAAGAGCGATGTGATTCTGATTACAGCTGGTACAGCACTGATTCCCACCAATTGCTGAGGCAACCGAGCGCGCCATCACCAAAATAAATCTTCTGCGCATTTCAGAAAACCAGCAAGCTTATTTGGCGTCCGCTCTAGAATGTAATAAAACATTGAACAAACTTTTTTAAACATCCTGTATCTTGTATAATCGTTTTCTATGAACAACAATTAATATTAAGTAACAACCAATTGATCAGAAAATATAATTGTATTTTAAGTTTTTAATAAATTAATAATTTATGTTTTTATTTTGAGGAATTTATAAAATATTTTCAGGAATGTCTCTTTGTTTGTCTGTAAATAAGTTTACTGAAGAAGGAATTATGTAGGCTATCATACCGATGTATTTTTGTCTTAATAAATGATACAGTTACAGAATACTTAAACAGATAAACTACTTTTATGATAATATAATTGAAACGTTAAATTTTCTTTTTATGTTTTGTAGTATTAGTACGTCAATTTATACTTTAATCCATCTAACGTGCAGAATGTGTAATAATATTTACAGAGAAAAGACAACCGAACAACATATTTTGTAGATTGCTTACATCCATTAAAAGTAATTTATTGGAGCGAACGTAGTGAGTTTCCTTACTTTCAACTACAATTAGTTTTACATCCGTTATTACTTGACTTTTTCTTAAGGGGAGAGAGATGGCACGATGGGTTTTAACTCAAAATTTCGATTTTTAGTTTTTTATGATTTTCCAATAGTTTAGGCCTAGATCTACCAGAAAAAAACATTAAATTACGTCAAAAAAATAAATATTTTACGAAAATTTAAGTTTTTATCAAGTTTACCCAGAAGAATTATGTTACCGAGAACGAATACTTTTCACCATTTTATACTGCTCGTTTTAGTGCAAAGAGAATTTTAGTTTTTAAAATATCTGCATCACTGTTTTTTGTATTCTCAGCTGTTGGTTTAGTTTTCTAAACAACTGTTGATGGGAAATTTACTTGTTTGTGTACATTTTGTTTTTGATTTGTGCCTTCTTGTTTCTTGCGTTTTCCCGTAAATTTAGGTTTTTAACACTAGGTACATTTTTCTCAGAAACCAATAAACCTACCAGGCTGACATTTTTACCAGTTAATTAGGTCTACCTTGTATATCCACATATACCGACTTTCTATGACTTCCTCAGGTGCTCCAAAAATTAGTAATTCGCAAAAAATGTAGAAAACAATTTGCAAAAATATTATGTTATTCATAATTTTGAAATAAAAATAGTGTGGTCCAAAGATTAAATTGAAAAAAATGTCAGTAGCTCGAGAAGAAACCCGACACCTTTAGTGTGTAAAGTTTAATTTCCCTATGTTTTACCAATCCTATGAAAGATCTACCTGAAAATAGCATATTTATTTAACATTGGCGGGATACAAAGTACAGTCTCCCCCTAATCTGTATGTCTTCCAGATCAGCCTAGACATTCAGTCAAATTTTATTATGTTTTCAATTTTACATTGATTACTCTAATGAAAAGTACGTTTATACGTTTTATTGTTGGTGGCAAATTTTAATTTTGTCATCTAGTATTTTCTTTTGTCCATCCGTCCGTCACACTCAGATTTCAGAAATTATAACAGATAGCAAGAAACGGTTTCCGGATTCGTAATTTGCACAAAAAGTTAGTGAGCCTGGATTGGGTTTGAAGGTCTGATTTTGACCGGAAGTACCCCAAAACCGGAAGTCAACTAATCAAAGTCATTATTTTTAATATTAACGCTATTTTTAATAATTAAAGCTATTAGTTTAATATTTCTATTCTTTATAAAGTATCCATTTATCTATTAAAGACCTTTTGTGCAAACAATTGTATACACCCACTTTATTTAAATTTAAATGTGGGGTTCCATATTACCAGAACTTTTTAATTTGCCCTGAGTTATGCACTCACAAACATTTTAAGCACAGGCTTTTATACTGTTGTATTTTTTAAAAATCTGAGTACAGGTTGCGTTGTAAAACATATTAAATAATGTAAGTATTAATTTTATGACGAGGAAATTGATCACAGAGCGATTTATTAAAGTAAATATAAACAGGGTTCCATATTACCACCTTTACCTCTATTCAATTGTTGGATCAGTTTTATTTTAGTGATAAGGCTTGGTTTCATTTATATGGCTATGTGAATAGTCAGAACTGTAGAATATGGAGTGCAACAAATCCTCATGCTTTCCATGAAAAAGCATTGCACTCACGTAAAATTGGTGTTTGGTGTGCAATTTCCCGCCGCCGTATAATAGGGCCGTTATTTTTTGACAGTACTATCAAAATAATTTATCAAACGCAATATTGACGATTTATTCGGAACGGCAGAACGGGGAAATTTCAACTGAAACTTATCTTGCACACATTTGTAAGATTTACTCGCTATGTAAGTCTCTACAATAAACACGCGTTCTTCCTTGGAAAAACCATTGCTGAGACAATATAACGAAACGACTGCTGTCACCACACTAATGCTTGACTGGAACATTTTAACTTCAAAGAATTTAACCGAAAGACACCGAAATTCGATATAAAAGTCCTTTCTAGAGAAGTCTTATTTAATGTAAACAGGTAATCAACCGACCCTTCATAAATAGTTGTACAACAAAGACCTTATCATATACAATAGCGCAGTCCTTTTAAATAATTTTCATGAATAGGTATTCTTTTATAGCTAACCCTATTGTTACTTTTTCACTCTATTATCTACTCTTTACCATTTTATGAATGAAGTCAAATGTCAAATGTTTTACACTGAATCTGTTCGTTGCAGGGCTAAAATAAATAGTTCTGTTTCTTAACACATGGTCAGCCAATTAAATGACTGAAACATTTAAGAACAGAAGAGTTAGAGGTGTAAAAGACACTAATCAGAGTTATCTCCTCTGAAAGTAATGAATTTCATTATACAGCCAGACCCTGTGGTGAATGAAGTGAAGGTGTCATTTGTAGAGTGGAAAATATGTGCTTTTCAGAGGGCCCGGCATGCTGATAAGCATACTTTTCCACTCAGTGAGGAAGGCAATGGTAAACCACCTCACTCCTCGTTTTACTTAGTAAAACCTCTACAGGTTCAAACCAGCCTTTCGGCTGATGACCTAAACAACAACAACAACGAATGAAGTACCAGAAATTTCGCGAACCATGCCCTTCTTCGATATTGTCACAATATTTTTGTAAGGTTTTAAAAAATAATTAAGTTGTTAGCGAAAATTTTTTACACCGAGTAGCTACTCATTGTACTTAGGTTACCGGTTGTATTATTATGGAAACATGATAATTAAGAATATCAGATAATGGGAATGGTTCGAGTGTAATTAAAAAGCCGTCAACGATTGCTATCATAAACTAAAAGTGACTGGTTTAACTAATACGAGTAGGCCTGTGTTCACACACACACACACACACACACACACACACACACACACACACACACACACACACACACACACACACACACACACACCACACACACACACACACACGCACACAAACACACACACACACATACACACACACACACACACGAGTTATCAAAATAATGTTGCACCTAATGTCCATAACAACAATAAGAAGAAAAGGCTACAGCAAAAGGTAATGAGAATTGTTTGTGGTTGTGAAGAAGAAGAAGAAGAAACGAATTAAGTTGTTAGAGGTCCTATTAATGCTTTTCTAACTACTTTCGTAAAGCGGTCGTTAATAGTCTATTATTCCACGAATTCACAATGTAATGTTTTATCTTTTTTAAAATAATTTTGTTTATATTTTCATAATTATTATTACTACGATTTCTCTGTGCTCTAAGTAAATTTTTAATTATAATTACAACTTGAATTTATTTAAAATTAGAACTCGTGAAATTAATTGTTCTTATTTCTGTTGTTGTGAATAAATGAAATCATAAGTCAATATCGTTGAATAAATTTTACTT
This sequence comes from Catonia carolina, assembly GCA_035578175.1. NCBI lineage: Eukaryota > Metazoa > Arthropoda > Insecta > Hemiptera > Achilidae > Catonia > Catonia carolina. The sequence goes on from JAQMRL010000003.1 coordinate 5,707,128, forward strand.
TATTAATTTCAAAATTTTTCACAACCTACGTCATTAATATGTAACTTTTCCTTTATGTTTCTTATTAAATTTCTTGTTTATCTTTTAGAACAAAATTCATCTTACAACTTTTAAATTACAATTATCTCAATTATTAGTTTAATTTATATCGTATAATCTTTTTTAAAATGTGTATGTGTATTTTAAACTTTAGAATTGGTGTGTGGACCTTCCATCTTGCTTGACGTTCGGTACCACACTCCCCTAATTCCTTTACAAATCTTACTTCTTATTTCCCGGTTTCCTAGCAACGAAACTTTGTTTAAATAAATTAAATAATTTTATATTTATTTTAAACCAGTGAGTTTGTTTATACTCTTGACTAGAGCAAACATAAACAGATTTATCTGTGACTCATTTTCGAATCGTTACACTGTTAGGTACCTACATATTTTGTTTGTTTTACAAATATTTATATTTTTACTAGCGGACCCGACAGACGTTGTCCTGTGAAAACGTAACTTTAAAATTTAAAGTTTCATTATAATTGATTTTAATTATTTAAAATTTGATTTACGAATGGTAGATATTAGGCTATAGTTAAATCAACTCACGTACAGCGAATTTATCTTCTTAGATTCATAGGTTAAGTTCATTTTTAGTGCACGTGTATACATCATTAAAATTGTTAAAAAATCATGTAAAATACTTACATCAATACTGCACGTTATGGCTGTAACAATGAGTAATTTTAATGACACTATAAAAAGTTGTTTTATATAAAATAATATAATATAATATTGTGACACTTATTGCTAAGGTCCGTTTCGGGATCTAGGTAATTAAATAATTAATACACTAAAGTTTACAATTACAAATATTTATTACTCTAAAAGATTACAAAATAAATAATTAAACTAATTATTATTAAGTAATACAATAAATGATTTAATAATTCACTTAAAATAGATAATAAACAATAAATAACTTACAATCACTTTTATATATTACACAAACATACAAAACACAGAAACTGAATTCACAGAAACTGCACATTAACTTTACACAATACTCTACCCTCACAAAGGCGGTATAACAATACCTCGGAATCGTTAACCTGAAATAACGTCCCGATAATCGCTCGACAAAGATCACACGAATACTGACTACTTGACCGCGCTCGGGGTCTCTTTATATACTTATTTATAAAGATCATTCTAGCTAGCAAAAATCTGGTGTGAAACACTCACACAACTTTCTCTTGCCAATGCAAATAATTAACAATAAACCTAACATTAGTATTAAAACATTAGAAATGAACAAAAACTAACCTCAAAAACATAACGTTATTTTAATCATTAATGAATGACGCAAAATGACAATCGAACTCAGTTTAGCTTAAAAATTCGGAAAATCACGCTTTCACGCTAAACTAGGCTCTGTAGAGAAAAATGCTCTAAACAAAAGTTGTAGATCTTTTAATTTTCTATAAATTTAATTATATACACTTTTGTCGTAAAATGCATACTAAGACCGAAATGTTAAAAAAATCGATTTTTCTCACGTTTTCGTGAGAAAAAAAACAGAAAATCGCAAATTACCGCTAAACTAAGCGTTATACAAAAAAATGTTTGAAACAGAAGTTGTAGGTTTTTAAATTCTCTACAACTTTTATTATATAAGTTTTTGCGCTAAAATTTATATTAAAGCCGTAATCTTAAAAAAACAACGTTTTTACGTGAAAACAGCCTCACCGAGAATTTCAGCAAACATGGCGCCTACCCTATCTTGTAGAGAATAAAAAATTGAGTAAAATAGGCGATTTTAAAAGAAATCGTAGGACCAGTTTTTGAGAAAATTGCAAAAAACTGAAAAATTATACGAATAAACTACTACTTTCGGTTGACCGATTTTGATGAAAATGTTCGTGTCGCGTCCGGTAGTGGTATGTAACTTAAGTTTCAAGTTTCAAGTTCGTACGATGTTCCGTTCTTGAGATATTCTGTTCACACACAGACACACAGACACACACACACACACACACAGACACACACACAGACCAATCGCTAAAAACATGTTTTTTGGGTTCAGGGGGTCTGAAAACGTATAGATCCGGTGAAAACTCGATTTCGAAAAATCGACATGAAAACAATACTTTCCTTCCTATACAGGGTGATTCATGAAGTTCTCCCCCCACTTCTACAGCACATTGTACTAGTAAAAATAATGAAAAAATGTTATATAAACATAGGTCCGAAAACGCTTCGTTAGCGAGTTACAGCTAGCGAAAGATTTCGCCTGAATTCCTGGGCAAAGAGTAAAATAAAGCCATACTGAACTTTTGGAAAGGTTAATTAAGTAAGAAATGTCGTGGATTCTTATGTAATTTTACCTGATAAAGCTAATAAAATAGGTTTCAGAACTGTACCTGTAGTAGTTTTTGAGGGATTCACGGTTAAATGCAAAAAATTGGGGCACGAAACAATGTTTTTTTAAGTTTCATGTACAATAACTTTGTTAAATTGGTAATAAATACATAAAATCAACAAACATTAATTGTAGAGAATTTAATTCTGAGAAAATTGATATAATCAAAGTCTAAAATAAAACAGAAATAAGTATCAAAAAATCGATTTTATTCAGTATAATACATTACTAGTTTTAAGCAAAATTAATCAGGTTGGGCCAACCGTACGCACCTTTTTATAATAGATGTTCGAAAATGAGGCCATCATTATCAATACATTTTGCAGCACGTTTGTGTATTGCTTTTGTTGCGTTTCTTAATTTTTCAGGGCTTCCCTGTATCTGCACAGCCGAATCCATAATACGGGCAATTAATTCATCACGAGAATTCACTTTTGTCTTGTATACAATGTCTTTCATCCATCCCCAGATGCAATAATCCAATGGAGATAGATCTGGGGATCTTGGTGGCCAAGGGTGAGGCCCTCCACGACCAATCCAGTGTCCAGGAAATTGATGATTTAAATAAGCAGAAACGGCACGTGAAAAGTGGGGAGGTGCTCCGTCATGCTGGAAGTACAAATTTTGTCTGAGACGTAAAGGAACATTCTCTAACAGCTGCGGCAACTCTTCTTGAAGGAAATGCAAATACAACTCAGCATTTAGGCGTCCAGGTAATATGAAAGGTCCAATCAGCCGATTGTGCAAAAGGCCACACCAGACATTGACGCTAAATCGGTGTTGAAAGTTCTGTTCCACTACCTCATGTGGATTTTCTTCTGCCCATGAGTGTTCATTGTGCAAGTTATTGACACCATCCCGAGTGAATTGTGCCTCATCCGTAAACAAAATACGCTTGTAGAGTTGATTATTAATATTCAAAAAGTTGCAAAACTCCAAGCGAAGCGGACCATCCCCTGGCTGTAGATGTTGAACCTTTTGTTTATGAAACGGATAAAATTTGTTTCGATTTAGTGACCTCCACACCGTTGACTGCGAAACTCCTATCCGCCTAGAAATACGTCGTGTACTTACACCTGGACTGCGATGAACAGCATTAATAACAATATCATCATCAAGTTGGACAGCTCGTTCATAATTGGTTCTAGTACTTGGTAGTGATCCTGTTTCCCGAAGAGTACGAAAAGTTCCTGAAATTGTTTTGGTATCTGGAATCCTCCTATTAGGGTAACGTAGTTCATATTCTACTACAGCAGCTCTAGCATTACCATTACAGTAACCCAAAATAAAAACCATATCAGCGTATTCCTCTGATGTAAATAAGTAAGGCATTTTTTCGCTGAATAAACAATCGAATTATAACTCACAAAAAAATTGCATTTAATAACACGATTCACAGAACCCGATCTCCTGCTGTAGCTTGCAAAACACCACTAATACACAGTTCTAACGTAACAGTACAGAATACCATTGTTGATCAGCTGTTATTCGTGCGTTACCAACTTAGAAATTAATAAAACAAAAAACTGCATTTCGATTATTAGTAAACAATAATTGGAAAATGTTTGCTTCATTTATTTTCGAACATTTAATGTAAATTTTTATTTAAAAAAAAAAAATACAACGTAATAAAACATGATATTTTTATTTACAAACAAATTTATTTAACAGTTCATCTTGTTTTCTCAATTTATCTCATCATTAAGGAACAAACATTTTGTTTTTGTTTTATTTTAACTAAATACCGTACGGTATTTCTTTACAGATAGTAATGTATTATACTGAATAAAATCGATTTTTTGATACTTATTTCTGTTTTATTTTAGACTTTGATTATATCAATTTTCTCAGAATTAAATTCTCTACAATTAATGTTTGTTGATTTTATGTATTTATTACCAATTTAACAAAGTTATTGTACATGAAACTTAAAAAAACATTGTTTCGTGCCCCAATTTTTTGCATTTAACCGTGAATCCCTCAAAAACTACTACAGGTACAGTTCTGAAACCTATTTTATTAGCTTTATCAGGTAAAATTACATAAGAATCCACGACATTTCTTACTTAATTAACCTTTCCAAAAGTTCAGTATGGCTTTATTTTACTCTTTGCCCAGGAATTCAGGCGAAATCTTTCGCTAGCTGTAACTCGCTAACGAAGCGTTTTCGGACCTATGTTTATATAACATTTTTTCATTATTTTTACTAGTACAATGTGCTGTAGAAGTGGGGGGAGAACTTCATGAATCACCCTGTATATTCATATAGGCAAGAGAAAGTAAAAAGTAGAGAAATCATGCAAACAATAAAGTACAAAAAAATAACTCTTTATTAATGAGTGCTAGAAAAATCCCTTGTAAACAGGTCAACAATAGGTCTTTTGTAAATAGAAAACGTAAACAACCTGCCCCCCCTCATAATAGCTGTACACAATACCCGACCTTATACAATAGTTTTTACAACTTTTATGAATAGACATACTTTTATAGTTATTATTGTCAAACTGTCATTTATTGTTGCTATTGTGTGTTGTTATTTTTATCTTTATTATTCTCTCATGTTGTTACTATTATTTCACACTCTATACTGTTTCATGAATGAAATTCTGGAACCATCGCGAACGATCGTCTCCTTCGATCTGTCACAATATTATTCAGTAGCCTACTACTGCTGGGTCTGACTAATATGGTAGAAATTGTCAAAAAGTTTTGTAAACACGATCGAAGCGCCACCTACAGGATACAATGTGAACTTTAAGCTAACCTATAATCAACTTAAATTTATAAATTAGTTAATTAATTTAAAAAACTTATTCTATCGGGTCGAATTGTGAATCTATAGCATTCTCGAATCAACTTAATCTCACATAAAAAATTTCATAATAATCGGTCTAGGCGTTTAGGAGGAGTTCAATGACTTCTAACCCGCGGACAGAAGAAATTATATACAGAGTGATTTTTAAGTATTGAACAGCTTTATATTGCGTAACGTATTGCGTGACGTATTTGGCGAAAGAAGTTTATGCGGATCTTCATATTTTTAAAAATCCAACTTTTTTGATTTTGAAATTTTTGTCCGCCATCTTGGATCCCCCATATTGGATTCAACTTTATTTTTTTAAATGGGATGATGATCGTGTGATACGTCATTTCAATGTGAAATTTTAAGAAAAAAACAACGGTGCAAACCGTTTTTCAATAGATGCCCTCGTGTTTTAGTTATAAGCATTCAAAGTTGCAATTTTGGGAAAATTGTGTAAGCAATAAAAAGGTAGAACGCACTGCATAAACCATGTTATTGCATTTTTCAATCATAAAGTATCTAATAACTAAGTTTTTACGGTGGTAAGACATGATAATAATGAGAAAAAAATAATTATAAATAAATAATACAACAAATAAATGGCTATCACTAAAAAAATGGTGTAATCACTTTTTTTTAAATATGTAGCAGTTTAAAATTTAGCAGTTCTTGCTTTTTGAAGTTTTTTGCTTTTGAAGATTTTCTTCCTAGTGATATTTTTTGATGGCATTATTGAAAATGGAAAAAAAATTAAAAACAACCACAAAAAATTGTCAAAACCAAAACCTTAAATCTACGTTGAATAAAATAAAAGTCAAAATAAAATATCAAAGCAATTGATCACTCACCAATTAACAGAAAATTAAAACAAATTAAAGAAACACTGAACTTTACTTTTATAAAATACTCAACAATACAAAATCGTATCTACATAATACAATACAATAACATTATATTCTGATGTCACCAGCTGATCCTTAGCATTACGTTGCTATTCGCTAAATCATATGACTTTATTTTTACGACAAATCTTTATTTGAATCACATCAGCTGGTTTAAAAGCAGCAGATTATCTAACTACATTAAATCCTTAATATAGGACATAATAATTATTTTCCACCCTTTAACGACTAACTTTTTAAGGGTTTCAATAGCCTAAAACCTGCACCGGCATAATAGTAACAACATAAAAAAACTGCATGAAAATTGGTTCAGTAATTTAGGAGATAAAGGGGAACATACACACGCACATACACACACACACACACACACACACATACATCGAATTTTATATGTATAGACTTAGAGTTTGCCCGTAATAGACAGGTGGAGTGTCAAATTATTTACACTCAATCTGTTAGTTGCAGGGCTAAAATAAATAGTTCTGTTTCTTATCACATGGTCAGCCAATTAAATGACTGAATCATTTAAGAACAGAAGAGGTAGAGGTGTAAAAGACACTAACCAGAGTTATCTCGTCTGAAAGTAATGGATTTCATTATACAGCCAGACCCTGTGGTGAATGAAGTGAAAGTGTCATTTGCAGAGTGGAAAATATATGCTTTTCTGAGGGCCTGGCATGCTGATAAGCGTACTTTTCCACTCAGTGAGGAAGGTAATGGTAAACCACCTCACTTCTCGATTTACTTAGTAAAATCTCTACAGGTTCAAACCAGCCTTTTGGCTGATGACCTAAACAACACAGACTTAGAGTGTTTCACACTAGATTATTTATAATGTTTTTGAGACAACCTATACTAAAATGTCAGAGCATTAATACGAACAATAAAACATACATCAAGAAGGCAGGCTTGCTGTACTAACCATAGGCTACATTAAGCACATAGGCTTATTCCTTTTTTGAAAATTACCACCGGTAAACTTCTATAAAAAGTATCGTTTAATTATTAATAAGACGATTTATTCATTTTTATTGTTTTTAATACCTGGTGGATATTGCTAACAATTAATGTTATGAGATCAAAGGATTAAAACCGGTCACATCATCAGAGTTAATGGAGACGTATGTACATCGTTAATGTATTCCTTTCATTATGATAGTTAATAAGCCTACACAACAGAAGTTTGAATAAGACGTTTGTGTAAAATGACCACACGCTTAATGATCTATCACCCACAACAGCTATATTCTTCTCTTGAAAATGACTGATCGTGTATAGAAAAAGTTTAAGAATAGTTGGTCGGCCCGTGGTGTAGTGGTCAAAATAACTGATTATGTGTCGAGGTCCTGGGTTCAACTCCCGATCAGCTCTGTCATTTTTTCATAAGTCTTAGTCTATGTACGTATCGAGTTGTTGTTTAGGTAATCACCCGAAAAGCTGGTTTAAAGAGGCTTTACTAAGTAAAACGAGGTGTGAGGTGGTTTACCTTGCCTTCTTCACTTATTGTTTTTTTTAGCCCCAATGTGTGTACGTTGCAATCTGTTCAATTCAGAACAATAAGAAAACCCATGACCCAATATGAATGAGGATGATGTGTATGACGTTCAAAATGAGGTGTAGCCTTGTACAGACCCAGGCCGATCATTCCTGAGAGAGTATTGTTAGTTGAATCATAACTATTAAAGTACACCGATAACCACTGTCTAGTGATCAAATTCATATATAAAAGTAACTACCTTCATTTTTAAACCAGAAACCTTTGTCTCCGAAAATCATCTGTTAAACGGGTAGCGACAACTTTACCTGTAGAACAACCCGGTAAATCACCTTCCTCACTGAGTGGAAAAATATGCTAATCAGCATACCAGGCTCTCCGAAAACCATCTGCTTTCCACCCTGAAAATGACACCTTCACTTTATTCACCATAGGTCCTGGCTGTATAATGAATGTCATTACTCTCAGAGGAGATAACTGTGACTAGTATCTTTTACACCTCTACCTCTTCTGATTTCTCAATGCTTCAGTGATTTCATTGGCTGACCATGTGATAAGATACAGAAATATATTCGGTAGCCGTGTAACTAACACATTGAGTGCAAATAATTAAACTTTCGACCTCTCTGTTACGAGCAAAAAATAATATCAAATACTTAAGATGACTACCATAACCTTACTTTTTATTCCTTTAATATCAGTTTAGTAAACAATAAAAAATTAACAAGAAACAAACGTGTCGGGCCCTCTTATGATAATTAACTTAAATTCTAAGTTCCAACTTCGTACGATATTCCGTTCTTGGAATATTTTGTTAACACACAGACCAATAGCTAAAAACATGTTTTTTTGGGTTCATGGGGTCTGAAAATGTGTATTTTCGGCGAAAACTCGATTTCGAAAAATCATCATGAAAACAATAGGTACAGTATTCAAATGAACTAATGTCCCCTAGCCGTGGGAGTGAGAGAATGCATAACGCTCTCACTCGCACAAGGCATACGCGCCGTTCCAATAACATTTTCGTTTAATTTTACTCATTGTTGTGAGCAAGCGTTTATGCAAGCAGTAAACTAACAAGCAAGATAACGACTGTATTATGTTTTCAGATTTGGATTACAACGGTAAAGACCTTTTGGCGCATGCGTAGTAATGCCACATATCTCCCTCTCACTCGCTCGGTTATTGGACATTAGTTCGTCTGATACCTGTACTTTCTTTCCCAATATATTCATATGGATGCCCGTAACGGGCAGGTGGAGTGTTAAATTTTGCACTCGATCTGTTGGTTCCAGGGCTACAAAAATAGTTCTGTTTCTTACCATACAGTCAGCCAATTACATGACTGAACTATATAAAAACAGAAGAGGTAGAGGTGTAAAAGACACTAGTCAGAGTTATCTCCTCTGATAGTAATGAATTTCACTATACAGCCAGACCCTGTGGTGAAAGAAGTGAAGGTGTCATTTGCAGGGTGGAAATTAGATGCTTTTTGGTGGGCCTGGTATGCTGATAAGCACACTCAGTGAGGAAGGCAATAGTAAACCACCTCACTCCTCGTTTTTACTTAGTAAAACCTCTAGAGGTTCAAACCAGCCTCTTGCGGCTGTTGACCTAAACGACAACATATTTATATGGGGCAAGGGAAAATAATAACTGAGGTAGACTACCATTTTCAACCATACTTTTTGGACACCGGGTATATGAATTGAATGACCAGACACTTACGATTATTTTATACCGTATGATGTGTACTGAAATAATTCAAAGTTACAATTTCTATTATATTAGTGTGTTTATTAGTAATGGACGTCTTATAATGGAGGAGATGGTGGTGGTGATGATGCGGCAAGCGACGCGTCAGGTAAAAATATCTACGTAAGTGCTGATACAGCAAGAAATCTTTTAAATGTCCTTTGTGTGTAGTCTATTGTTTAATTTGTAAATCTGTATCATGTATTCTTCATGTAATGAAATTTTTTTAATAATTTACTTATTTCTAACCAAATAGTTATTGTATTTTTATTTATTTATTCGAGGTAATATTTAAAATAATATTTTAAATAATATATATTATTGTTATAATAATATAAAATAAAAATATAAAATAAAAATATAAAATAAAATATAATAATATGTAATATATATATATATATATATATATATATTATTCGAGGTTAAATTTTAAATAATTGTCCTCGGATCATTTTGTTTTGCCCTTCCGTCTGTTCGTCACACCCAGATGTCTAAAACTACAAGAGATAGCAACAAACCGTTTTCGAGTTCGTAATCTACACAAAAAATTGGTGTTCCTAAATTGGGTTAGAAGTTCCGGTTTTGACGGAAAGTGGCCCAAAACCGGAATTCACGAAATCAAACTCCTAATTTCGAAACAAATTTAGTTTCATTCAATTCCTCTCAAAGAGTATATACCGACATCTTTGGGTTTGAAGTTCCGGTTTTGACCGAAAGTGCCCCAGAACCGAAAGTCAAGAAATCAAAGTCGTAATTTCGAAACAAATATAGTTTCCTTCAATTCCTCATAAAGAGGGTTTGAAGTTTCGGTTTTCAACGGAAGTGGCCCAAAACCGGAAGTCAAGAAATCAAACTCGTAATTTCAAAACATATATAGTTTCATTCGATTCCTCTTAAAGAGTAGATACAGATATCTTTGGGTTTGAAGTTCCGGTTTTCATCGGAAGTGGCCCCAACCCGGAAGTCACGAAATCAAAGTCGTAATTTTGAAACAAAAATAGGGTCATTCGATTCCTCTTAAAGAGTAGATACAGAAATCTTTGGGTTTGAAGTTCCGGTTTTGACCAAAATTGGCCCAAAACCGGAAGTTAAGAAGTTACAGTCGGAATTTGGAAACAAAAATAGTGTCATTTGATTCCTCTTAAAGAGAAGATATAGAAATCACTAAGGGTTTTTGCCATAGGCCAAAGGTAAGCCTTTTAAACAATTGCCACCAGCCATGAGACGCGTCGTCTCATGTAAGGGATTTTTTTATTTTTTGTTTATTTAATGTCTCATCAATAGATCGGTTATTAGTGACTACGGTAGGGTATGTAACGATGCGTTTTAACTAGAGAAAAATTTCCAGACCCTAGCCGGGAATCGAACCCGAGACCTCCGCGTTGTAGGCCTAAGCTAGCGCGCTACCACTACGATACGGAGGCTGTTAAATACAAACGATCTAAAAAGAAATTACACAATAATCCGAACCAGCTCATTGTTGACCTAGACACACTAGATTTACCAAGTGTCCCTATATAAAGACTGAAACGACTCTGGAGTAGGGATAACATGAGACGTTAAAATTAAAGAAAACAATAGAAAATAAGTAAATAAAAAAACCATTTTTATGATTACGGTTGGGGTACTGTCAATGGGAAGCGATCTCCTCAATGTCTTAAAATTATCAATATTTGTATTCTTTTTTTATCAAATTATCCCGAGGGTGGTCGGGAGACTGCGGAGGGAGGAGACATCTGGAAATCAGCGGGATCGCCCTCTCCCACAGTGAATCAATCCTGTCCCGATCTCAGTAGGTAAGGTAGACACACTAATTTCCTCAGCTGGTGATGAAAGAGATGAATGAAAGTGACAAGAGTGAGTGTTGGTCAGTGACAGCGAGAGGGGAATTAGGCTACGGTTCCCTTCCACGCCCCGCTGACAGTATGTACATTTTTTTTTAACCCGACATTTCCCTTGTAGTATTATATAAACAGTTGCAAGGGAGGTGGAGGGTTCTTTGCTGATGGCAGATCAAGTGGCCAGGCGGCGGGTTTTTGGTTGGTAAGGCGGTTGCGGCCTCCTTTGGGGCTGGACGAGGGCGCCTCAATTGAGTCCAACACTACTTCCCCCATCGTGAGGAAGTGAACATGAGTTTTCTCGCCGCCTCGGATTCAAAAAAAAAAACAAATTATCTTCTTAATTTTATACAGTTGCAAATAAAAATATCTTGTATAGTAAAAAAAAGTTTGTAAAACATACTTTATTTTTGCCGCTCTCACGAAAATTAAATATCGGAACAAATTTTGTATGGCGTTTGGATTTTTGACGTTCGGATTATCGATACTTTACTATATTTTATTATTATTTAAAGAAGAGATTGTAAGACAAAAGTAGGGCCACCGAATAAGTGGTGTCGAACTAAGAAGTAGTCAAGGTCAGAGCCGGAGGAATGAAGCGTTTGCTAATAGTATTCAAAATACATCAGTTAACTGGGTAATGGAAAGAGAATATCATGATGGCACTGAAGAATTGTGGGGGGTCCAAGACCAGTAGCCCTACTCGGACATGTTCCCTCTATTAAGATATCGCGGTGGCCCTATTAGAACGACTCCAAACGTTTCCTCTTTCCTTCTACCTTAACTTCTTGCCTCATTTAATTGGCTCACTTCCTCTCCTTCCATCACTCTCTCCCTCCTTACCTCAAACTCACTCTTTCTCCTCTCTCTCTCACTCTCTCTCTCTCTCTTTTACACTTCTACACCTTTTATAATTGGGACGACGTACCGCTTGTTACAGGTTGCACACACACACACAGGTTGTTTACTTACTAATACTGATCACGCCGCTTGGTGGTCGCACTTCTCTTAAATTAAAACCATTTTAAACTTTTTTATCGTTTAAAAAATAACACTAAAGTAACGTTTTTAGAGAAATTAAATCTTTTTTTTTACTTTTATAACTAACTTATTGAAACTCTTACTTTTAGTGAGTTACTTAACAAAAAGAAAACTCTGATTGTAATAGAAAAGAAATTGTAATACAGAAAATTATAGATTAACTAATTAAATTACTTAGCTCAGGTCATAACCGTCTGTTAATATTTATTTCAAATAAACATTGATGTATTTTAAATTAACAGAGTTCCGTCTTAAGACTTGATAGTTGAAATAATAATTATACATTTTTATTTATGGTTTTAAACAATAAAATTATTAAACGAACGCTTAGCTTTATACACAATGAATGAATGGTTTTTTTCTTATTCTTAAAATAATCAACAGTCTATTAAAATATTATTTACAATTCACTAAATAAAAATATAGTATGAATCATTTAAACGGTCTATAAGTATTTTATGTATTAGTATATAAATATTGAAATAAATTTTAAACTAAGTAAAAAAACAATTTAACAAAATGTTAAAAATAATATTTTTTTAAAAATTCCTAATATGTGTACGTTGCAATCTGTTCAATTGAGAACAATAAGCAACCCCATGACCCAATGAGATGAGGATGATGTGTATGACGTGTAAATGAGGTGTAGTCTTGTACTGACCCAGGTTGACCACTCCTGAGAGAGTATGGTTAATTAAACCCCAACCATCAAAGTACACCGGTAACCACTGTCTAGTATTCAAATCCGTATAAAAGTAACTACCTTTACTAGGATTTGAACTAGGAACCTTCGTCTCCGAAAATCAGCTGTTAAACAGCTGATTTTGGCGACGACTTTACCTCTAGACCAACCCGGTGGGTTAAAAATAATATTAATTGAATGAATCTTTAAAATTATTTTTACCAGCTGCGCTGTTACAATGAGACAATTTAAGTCAATTTACGTGGTCTTTGTACTTCTTTAGCCAGAAGTTTTAACGTTTTAAAATTTTGTATTGCTCATAACTGGCAGGTGGATGGTTAAATTATTTACACTCGATCTGTTAGTTCCAGGGCTACAAGAAATAGTTCTGTTTCTTATCAAATGACCAGCCAAATAAATAACTGACGCACTTAAGAACAGAAGGGATACAGGTGTAAAAGACACTACTCAGAGTAATCTCCTCTGAGAGGTTTGAATTTCATTATACAGTCAGACCCTGTGATGAAGTGGAGGTGTTATTTGTAGGTTGGAAAGTAGATGATTTTCAGAGGGCCTGGCATGCTGATAAGCATACTTTTCCACTCTGTGAAGAAGGTAATGATTAACCACCTCACTCTTCGTTTTACATAAAAAAAGCCTCTAGATTAAAGTTGTAGAAAATTAAGAAACCTACAACTTTTATTTTAAGCACTTATTTCAACAGAGCTAAGTTTATTAGTGATTTTTCGTATTTTTTAGGTTTTACAGAGGTGGATTATTTTGTATCATTCTCTCATGATTTACTTAGATTGTTGTTGTTTAGGTCACCAGCCGAAAAGCTGGTTCCTCTAGATATTGCACTGGTTCCAGGGCTACAAAAAAATAGTTCTGTTTCTTATCACATAGTCAGCCAATTATATGACTGAACTATTTAAAAACAGAAGAGGTAGAGGTGTAAAAGACACTAGTCAGAGTTATCACTTCTGAAAGTAATTTATTTCATTATACAGCCAGACCCTGTGGTGAATGAAGTGAAAGTGTCGTTTGTAGGGTGGAAAGTGGGTGCTTTCCGGAGGGCCTGGCATGCTGATAAGCTTACTCTTTCAACCCAGTGAGGAAGGTCATAGTAAACCACCTCACTTTTCGTTTTTACTTAGTAAAACCTCTAGAGGTTCGAACCAGCCTTTCGGCTGATGACCGAAACAACAACAACATATTGCACTAATTAAAATGAGGAGTGAGGTGGTTTACCATGCCTTCCTCACTGAGTGGAAAAGTATTGTGCGGGTTGAAGCTCCGTGAGTTGCGGGGTGAAGGGTACAGGTGAGGTATAATGAATGAGTGACGCATGCTGGGAGAACAATTGTTGTATTACTCTGATACAAAACATTCGTTTTCAAACTTTCCGCATTTAACATATTATTTGTTTGTATTTATTACACTTATTTATTTACATATTTTGATATAATTGGGTAAGTTAAATATTATGAATCCGACCAAGTTAATAACCCGGTAGGTATTTGTTGAATTAATGCGCCGGATGATAAGAATATTTTTTTAGTCTAGTTAACCCACCGGGTTGGTCTAGAGGTAAAGTCGTCGCCAAAATCAGCTGTTTAACAGCTGATTTTCGGAGACGAAGGTTCCTGGTTCAAATCCTAGTAAAGGTAGTTACTTTTATACGGATTTGAATACTAGACAGTGGTTACCGGTGTACTTTGATGGTTGGGGTTTAATTAACCATACTCTCTCAGGAATGGTCAACCTGGGTCTGTACAAGACTACACCTCATTTACACGTCATACACATCATCCTCATCTCATTGGGTTACGGGGTTGCTTATTGTTCTAAATTGAACGGATTGCAATGTACACAAATTAGGAATAAAAAACAAAAAAAAGTCTAGTTAGTACACGTTACCACTACAAATGCATCAGCTATGAAATACTACTAACTCATTGATTTTCCCACTACTATAACAACGCACTGCATTCCTTCCAACTACACGGAGCTGGGACTCAAGCAATATGCTTATCTGCATGCCTGGCCTCCGAAAATTAGGTGTCTCCTTTCCATCCTGCAAACGACACCTTCACTTCATTCACCACAGGGTCTGGCTGTATAATTATGAAATTCATTACTCTCAAAGGAGATATCTCTTACTATGCTACATGTAACGGGTGATTCAAAAAGAGCGCCGGTTTTTAAACGGCTGGTAAATTTTTGTTTATCGGTTGGCAACATTGTTAGACCTCATTTCTATTTTGGAGAACATTCCGATTGACGATTCAGTTGTAGTTTCTCTTGTTCGCAGTGTAGTACTCTCGCAGTCTGTATCTAACCATGGAGAAGTTTACTATTGCACAACGAGTGTTAATCATCAAAACATTTTACCAGAGTGGAGAGAGTTATGCGGCTACTGTCAGGCGACTTCGCGGTACTCTAGGACGTAATGAAGCACCGAATGAATCAACAGTTCGCAGGCTCATGAAAACGTTTTTTGAGACGGGTTCAACAGTTGACCTTAAAAGTTCTGGACGTCGTCGTTCTGGCCGAACTGAGCAGAACGTTGCGTTGGTTCGTGACAGTGTGGCTGTTACCGATACCGTACGATGATTAGGGAGTTTTTGTGGCGTCATTTGGATGGAATGGACATTGACGAGTTGTGGTTTCAGCAGGATGGTGCCACCTGTCACGCTGCACGAGAAACAATGTTGTTGCTCCGTGAACGGTTCCAGGATCGCATCATTTCTCGTAATTCCGACCATCAATGGCCAACAAGGTCGTGTGACTTGACGCCTTGTGACTTTCATCTTTGGGGTCATCTGAAGTCATTGGTGTATGCCAATAAACCCCGAAACATCAATGACTTGAAGGAGGAAATTCGACGGGTTATCGGACAAATGGAAGTCGAAACTTGTCGTGCAGTAATATCCAATTTCATGGACAACGCAGTAGAGGAGGACACATGCATGACATCATTTTTCATACATGAAATCGGAAGGTAAGATGAACTTGTTGATGTATTTATTTTCAGTTTTTCAATAAAATAAATCTCTTAATTTGATATATCAAAACCGGTGCTCTTTTTGAATCACCCTATACTTTCAATAGAAAGTTGCACTATACACGTTCTCTCTACTTCCCTCCTTCATATTCCGAGTAGTGAACAAAGGTACCGGTTGTTGTCAAAGCATGCCTCTAAACTGTTACCAGTGTTTAATACTTTTGTATGAATTTATTTCTTGTAAAGTTATTGTGGTTAATTGTATAATCCTATTTTAGTTTGTATAATTATACCACGTGCCGATCGGTACATGCGTAAATGACCACGTTTATCATTAACCTTTACTGCAGTACGTTTTAATCTCTAGTGCACTGAACGGAAACCCAAACTGAACTGGTGAATTTCTTTGTAGCTACAGTAATATTAAAATCTGGTGTGAAACACTCACACAACTTCTCTTGCCAATGCAAATAATTAACAATAAACCTAACATTATTAATAAAATATTAGAAATAAACAAAAAACTAACCTCAAAAACATAACCTTATTTTAATCATGAGTGAATGATGCAAAATGAAAATCAACCTCAGTTTGGCTTAGAAATACGGAAAATCACTCTTTCTCTCTAAACTAGGCTCTGTAGAGAAAAATGCTTTAAATAAAAGTTGTAGATATTTTAATTTTCTATAAATTTAATTATGTACACTTTTGTCGTAAAATGCATACTAAGGCCGAAATCTTAAAAAAATCAATTTTTCACACATTTTCGTGAGAAAAAAAACAGAAAATCGCAAATTACCGCTAAACTAAGCGTTATACAAAAAATTGTTCGAAATAAAAGTTGTAGAATTTTTAATTTTCTACAACTTTTATTATAAAAAGTTTTGCGCTAAAATGCATATTAAAGCTGTAATCTTAAAAAAACAACGTTTTTACGTGAAAACAGCCTCACCCAGAATTTCAGCAAACATGACGCCTACCCTATCTTGTAGAGAATAAAAAATTGAGTAAATCAGGCGATTTTAAAAAATATGGTAGGACCAGTTTTTGAGAAAATCGCAAAAAAGTGAAAAATTACACGAATAAACTACCACTTCCGGTTGACCAATTTTGATGAAAATGTTCGTGTCGAGTCCGGTAGTGGTACGTAACTTAAGTTTCAAGTTTCAAGTTCGTACGATGTTCCGTTCTTGAGATATTCTGTTCACACACACACACACACACACACACACACACACACACACACACACACACACACACGGAGACCAATCGCTAAAAACATGTTTTTTGGGTTCAGGGGGTCTGAAAACGTATAGATCCGGTGAAAACTCGATTTCGAAAAATCGACATGAAAACAATACTTTCCTTCCTATATATTCATATAGGCAAGAGAAAGTAAAAAGACTTACATTTTGTGTTGACGATTATAAAAGCAAACGCTGCAGAATATAATACAATCTAATTAATCAACTAAAATCAATTGGACTTTTGATTTAAAGTATTTATTTTAACATTAAAATAATATATCATTAAAAGTAAAAGTAGATAGTGGTTTATATTAAGCCTATTACTAATTTGATTATAATCATGAATATGTGTGTAGTAGTACATTATACAAACTGCTCCAACTACTTTACCAGTGTGCCAGTGCAAACACGTATTACAGAAGCTTCTATTCATATTGCATAAATGGTATAATGTCTTTTACACCTCTAACTTTTCTGTTCTTTAATGCTTTAGTCATGCAATTGGCTGATCATGTAATAAAAAACAGAACTATTTTTTGTAGCCCTGAAACTAGGAGACCAAGTGCAAATTATTTACTACTCCACCAGCCTCTTATGGGCAACACATTTATATTTTTAATTTTTACTCAAAACACACTTCTATCAACTGAAACGCTTACTTGATAGACGTTCTAAATTAAACATGTCACACAAATTAACAATCTACAAGACAGTCTTAAGACCAATCTGGACATATAGAGTTCAACTTTCGGGATCTGCTAAACCTTCACACACAAAATGTATACAAGCGATTCAGAACAAAATTCTACAAAAGATAACGCAATGCCCCTTTTGCATCATAAACTCAATGTTGCACAAAGACTTACAAATCCCATACGTAATTGATGTCGCGAAACAACTATAAACAACTATAAAACTATAAAAGACAACTATAAAAGACAAAATTTAAATTACATGACAACCCTCTAATACAGAACATGTACACTAGGGCGATACCGGGTGCTCAGCGCAGACGTTTGAAGCGCCTCTGGCCAAGAGATCTTCTTAGCCAACTGTAGGACTGTGGTGATGACTGGACGCTCCTTCAAGCAAATCAAGTTTTGGAAAATTAGCTTCACACTTAGAAACTGTTGTATTAATATAATAACAGGTACTAAATTTCAATTGAAAGTGTCAAAAAAAATTTGTACTTTGTTTACTAATGATTAGTATACATAGGTTATATTTTTCATTATTTAAATTGGCAAGAGAAAGTCGTGCGAGTGTTTTACACGAGAATTTTTTGTTTCAAGGTGACAAGAATGTAAAAATTTCTGGAAGTGCTCTATGCATCCCACGTTCTCAACATTTGTTGACTGTAGGCTTTACTCCTATCTTCCGTCCACCCGGTAATCTGTTTTTGCTCTTCATGGAAGTCATTAAATCAGTAATCAACTGGCTGAATTTGGTTTGATCTATTAAGTTTTTTCGGTTTGTTCCAGTTCTATAAATCCGTTCTTAGTTCAATGTACTATATAGTTAATTTAATCGATTTTATTAAAACGTACATCGATTGGTGACCGAACAACTATTTTATATAATTATGTGATTAATTAAACCCATTAATATCGATTACTCAATCATTCGATTTTATAACAAAATATTCCATTTTATTACTCAATTAAAAATTACAGTTATAAATTTTATAACTTTTTATTACTGTAAAATGAAAAGATAAAAATCATTTTTAATTCTTAATGGATAGAAAACGTTCGTTTAAAATCCGAACCGATGTGAATACAGATCGAATCATAAATATTAAATAGCATTCTTAATTTAAATAATTACAATTTTCTCTTTCCTTAATGTTGTGTAGTTATTAGAACCGGTGTATTAAATTTTTATTAAGTGCTAATTTTTAACTAATTATTTTATGGTACATATAAAATTTTCTCTTTATGAAATTACTCCTTAATCGATCATATATTATGTTGATTAAATTTTATTATTGATTTTTTTTATTAATGTAATTGCTTTCATGTTTATTGTTTTTTATGGTAATTTACTAAACTGAGATTAAAGGATTATTAAAAGTAAGGTTACGGTAGTCATATTGGACTTACCTCTACGATTTTGTTAGTCAATTAATTTTAATTTTTTTATTTTTATTTTTTATCTTTTCTACTTCAACTCATAATCATCAGCATCTCATAATTGGCATCGTTTTCATCTCTACCATCGTCATTGTCATCTTCAACTTCAACTCTTTGTGTTTCGGGATGTTGATTCACGGTTCATCAAGTTTGATTTTGTATAGAAAATTTTTTTTTTGTTTCTTCACAGTTTGGTCTTTTTCAAACACACTACTGAGTGTCGTTTGTGTTTTAATTCTAAGGACATTACTCAAATTTTCTCATATTTGCTTAAAGTTATTGTATTTATTAACTGATTGCAAAAGAAAACTATACTGTTAAAAAAAAACGGTAGTCATAATAAGCATTTGATATGATTTTTTGCTCATAACAGACAGGTGGATTGTTAAATTATTTGCATTCGATCTTTTAATTCGAGGGCTACAAAAAAAACAAATTAAAGGAAAACAAATAAATTATATGACTAAAGTATTTAAAAACAGAAGATGTAGAGGTGTAAAAGACACTTGTCAGAGTTACCTCCTCTGAGAGTAATGAATTTGATTGTACAACCGGACTCTGTGGTGAATGAAGTGAATGTGTCAATTGCAGGGTGGAAAGTAGATGCTTTTCAGACGGTATTTTGATAAGCATACTTTTCTACTAAGTGAGGAAGGCAATGGTAAACCACTTCACTCCTTGTTTTACTTAGTAAAGACTCTACACTAAAGTCCCTTTTCCAATCCCCCAAGAAACAGAATCCAATTTCCTAATTTAATTCTATAAAATTCCCCCTGAATTCCATGAGGTTGCAATTACTCTGTGAAATTGTTCTGGGAGCGACCAGGTGTTCCTTATCACGATGTCGCCATCATAGGGCTTCTTAGCCCTCTCAACATGGATTCTGGATTCTGGACTCTACAGGTTCAAAACACCATTTCGGCTGATAACCTAAACAAGAACATCCTAATCTATCTTGCCTCACAACGAATCAAGTTCCAGAATCCAGAATCTGGTTGAGTGGGCCCTGGAGCCCTCTGTTGGTGACGTCGTGCTGGGCACCTGATCACTCGATGAATAGTATAACAGAATCTAATACAACCTCAATGGATAATTCAGGGGAAAGGTGCAATTTATATGGGATTCTGGTTCTGTGGAAGGGTTTACCGTCAGCGTGGCAGGAGAATATTTTATAAAAAGAAATTTGGAATAAGTGGGAGATAATTTTTGGGGATGTGGGAATTAATTAGTTATAAGGAGTAATTAGGGAGAGTGGAAAAAAACGAATCAAGTTATTAAGCTCCTAAATTTTTAATCTTATACCTACTGATATCAGCATTCTGCCGAACATCATAAAGTTTAAAAAGGTAATCAATCTGTGATGCTTACCCAAGATAGATACAAGATCCACCGGATGTTGACTCCTTCTAATCCTTAACTGGTTCACTTACTTTACTTCTCAACCATAAAAACATACTTCTGCCCTAACGGGAAGCACTCATCAAGTCTGCCCTGGAATAAGGCTGTGCCATAGTTAGATAAGTTGATTTTTCTCCCGCGCCGTAAATATCGATAGTAATTGCATTAATAATAACAGTAATTATTTATGTAATATGTTCCTTTTGTTTTTTTTTTTTATAAAACTGTTAAATGGAAAATAAATGTATTTAATAGTATTATTATTATTAGTCGTAAAGCTCCCGGAGTTGAACACGCTAAGTATATCTGATTTGTTTTTGGGATTTCTTGTCCTTTTTATCTGCCCACCAGTTTTTCATTCTTTGTGAGAATTCAGCTTTTCTCTGTTCACTCCATTTTGTTCCGGTTCTTGGAGCTTTTGTCGCTGGTTTAACCTCCCATTTTTTAACTTTTTTTAAAAAATTGTCTCTTATGGGAATTTCTTCTTTGGTGATTTTGGCCAATTCTAAATCTTTTTTAACACTTTGTATCCATTCCCCCGCCCATTAACAATGATGATACATATTTTACTATTATTATTATTATTATTATTACACACATTATTAAAAGACCAGCACCACGGACCTTGGTATGTTGTTTGACTCCAAGCTATTATTTCGTGAACAAGTAGCTTCAATAGCTGCAAAAGCTCGAAGGAATTTAGAACTCATACCTTGGATTAGTCGTGATTTCAAATTTGAGAAGTCTGTACTTAGACTTTATAAGAGCCTTGTGCGTCCCGTCCTCGAATATTATTCGACGGTGTGGAACTATAGAAGAGACATCTCAGAAAAGAAACTAGAGAGGGTGCAGAAAAGACCAATTCATAAGTTGGAATGTAGACCTGGGAGAAAATTTGATGGCTATGAGGATGCCCTCTCATTCTATGGGCTTCAGAGTCTGAGCAAGCAGCGTAGAGTGATGGAAGTTCTATACATTTACAATATTCTGCATTCACGAGTTGATGTTCCGGATACCTCGAAGATTTTTCTGAGGGTGCCTTGCACAGCTTTAAGAAGTATCAGGCTGTTTGCTGGAGCCACAAGAAGTAAAATAGCACCAATCAATAGATGTATAGCTACAGCCAATGAAATAAATGGAGAGGTAGATCTTTTTCACAGAGTAAAATTAAAGAAAAACTATACAGGATACTGTGAAAGAAGGCTGTAAATACTGCGTGATCTTTATGTTATTTTATGTATTTTTATGTTATTTGTGTTTATGTGGTGTATGTTGGGCTCGGCGGCTGACTATTTTCTAGTGAAGAAAGGATGGCTACATTAAGTTATAATGGTGCAGTATACTGAAGCGATATTCTATTGCTGTTCTACTGTGCTACCACCTCGCGTCCTTGAGACCAGCCATAGTAGTGGGTGGAGACGGCGGGGTATAGGGGATTTTGGTAGCCCCCCCAAAAAAAGAAAATAAATAAAAAAAACAAACTTCTGATACTATCTACGGCGATTGTCATGCGACATTCCATCTGATCCGTGTTTAACAGCCTCGGATCAAACTTCGCATTGACACGTCTCATCTCCAAATCATCGGGTAAAATGGCATGAATTGATCCTTCTGAGATACCAATTTCGATCGCCAACTCCACAATTGTCATTCTTCGAAAAACTAGAATCAGTAGTTTCACTTTTGCAATCATTTCGTCATCTCGGGATGTCATCGGTCTTCCGCTGCACTCGTCATCCTCTAACGCCCCGTGCTATTTCTTAAACCGTGTAAACCAGTCGTAAACACCGGATTTTGTTTAGTGCATTATCACCGTAAACTTGCTAGAGAGCCAACAGTGTCTCAGAAGCCGACTTTCATATTTTACAAAAGAACTTGATGTTCGTACGCTGTTCGAATGTAACATTGCAGTGACTGAAAACCATTTACATCTACGTCGCATGCAGCTCTGACACCACTGTCCACCGTCCAAAGAGGAGTATGCACGCAATCATATTGCTAGTTCGACTGTCTTATCGCTTATTCAGCGATGGCAAGGCAATTCCGGGAACGTTTTGAACGCCTCTTATATTGCTGTTCTACTGTACCACCTCTCATCCTTGCAACCAGCCATAGGAGTTATATTAAAAGTTTGTTCAATACTGTTCGTTTTGTTATTTTTAATGTATAAGTATTCTGAGGGTGGTGGTAGGTTTAATACTTAAGAACTGTCACCGCCACCCCTCTTAATTAATTATTTACTGTGTTGCCGGCCTTTAATACTTTTCCCGACTCTTGTCGGCGCGGTAGACCCTTTGGAGGTGTACCGACAGAGGTCTTCGTCGTTAATGCCGAGGCCAAAAACCGTTTATTACCACTGGGCTCTCAGTGATAATATAAGCGGACTCCAATGAGCCGCTCCTCATAATTCTTACCCAGACTAAAATTATAAATAAATGCCTACCCTAAATAAATACAAATTCCTGTAACCATGTCCACTTCCAAGTCCGTTACCTTAAAATAAATTAATCTCCTGTGATCATACCTAATAAAAAAACCCCAAAACATTCTGTAATCCTATTATCCGAGCGACCAGATGGTATCCCATGATGTCGCCTTTCCCAAGGGGTATCACCCAGCAGCCGCACCCATGCGCTGCCTTCATCGGTCCTTCGCAGGACCAATTCACTAAGGTTTTAACTATCCCATTTCAGGGCCATCAACCTGAATCATGGCTTTCGCCGCAGCTACGCGCTGCCTACACTGGTCTCCTTAGAGACCAACTCGTGAAGGTTTTCACCGGCCCTTTTCAGGGCCATAATATAACTATAACTGTCTATAACATATAACTGTCTGCTTGGCAGAAACAGACATAAACGGCCCTTTTCAGGGCCAATAAACGTAAAGGTTTTATCTCACCACTTAATGTTGCCCTCCAGTTCAGTACCTTCTTTTGGCTTCAAGCAACGATTATTGGTAAAAGTCTAGTTAAAATTCGAGTATGGAAAATTACCCCCATTAGTTATAGGCTACTTTACACAGAACACGAGAAAGTAAAATCATTTCCAATATGATTGAGTAATTTTGGTGGATTGCATCAACATAATGTTTTATTAAGAGACTAGATTATACAGTTGTGCCCATAACAGACAGGTGGAGTGTCAAATTATTTACACCCAATCTGTTCGTTGCAGGGCTAAAATAAATAGTTCTGTTTCTTATCATATGGTCAGCCAATTAAATAGCTGAATCATTTAAGAACAGAAGAGGGAGCGGTGTAAAAGACACTAATCAGAGTTATCTCCTCTGAAAGTAATGAATTTCATTATACAGTTAAACCCTATGGTGAATGAAGTGAAGGTGTAATTTGCAAAATGAAAAATTTGTGCTTTTCAGAGGGCTCGGCATGCTGATAAGCATACTTTTCCACTTAGTGAGGAAGGCATGGTAAACCACCTCGCTCCTCGTATTTACTTAGTAAAACCTCTAGAGTTAGTGTTAACCTCTAGTGTTTCCCAACCGGTGGTCCGCGGACCAAAGGTGGTCCGTGAGAGCCTTCAGGGTGGTCCGTGAAAGTCCGGTGACTACTTATAAAAAAGTAATATTTTCCCGTGATTAAATCAAGGTTACGATTTTCATTGAACAAGATTAAGTAAATACATTCAAGATTCAGATTAAGTAAAGGTAGAGGAGTTGTGGTGTAAGAAAGCCGTGGGCTTCCCCAAGATTTGGCAAGTAGCTTTGCGGTATCTTATGATGTTTTCAACCATTTATTTGTGTGAGCAGGGGTTCTCTAGTTTATTGTTAATTAAAAACAAACAACGAAATCGGCTAAGTGTAAGCAGTGATTTGAGAGTAGCTCTTAGCAAGAGCCTAAAACCTAGAATTCCTCAGCTAGTGAGAAAGTTCGTGCATAAAAGTCGCATTGAAATTTTCATTTCATTTTTAATTCATTTTTTAATTTTCATTGTTATTTTCGACTAAGTAAATTCTGTATTCCTTATTTTATTAAATGACAATTTACAATTAAAATATGTTTACATTTTGTGATGTTCAATGTACCCTACTTTCTGAAAATAACAATTATATGTTTGTAATAACATATAATAGTTTCTTAATTAATTATAATAGTTTGTTTCTGAAAATTTGTTTTATTTAATCACCTTTTAATTTGGTTACAACTGATAAGATATATGCAATAATGTAATGGGTGGTTCGTGGTAGTTCACTTTCAGGCTGAGTGGTCCGCAGGCCACTGCGGGTTGGGAATCACTGCTCTAGAGCTTCAAACCAGCCTTTCGGCTGATGACCTAAACAACAACAGATTATACAGGGTGATTCACGAAGATATGCAGAAACTTTAGGGGCCCATTGTACATGTAAAAATAATGAAAAAAGTTTATATAAACATGGGTCCGGAAATGCTTCGTTACCGAGTTACGGCTAGCGAAAGATTTCGCCCGGATTTCAGCTCACCAGGTGAAATGAGGTTTTCCTGAAATTCTGGTAAGGTAGATTAAGAGGCGAATTCAATCGTTTCTTATGGTTTTTGACCTGATAAATTGAATAAAACAGGTCCCAGAACTGTAAGTTAAATAGTTTTTGAGAAAACCAGTGTCAAATGTATAAAATAGAGTGAAAAAAAACACATATTTTCATCTTAGTTTTTCCGGTTAATTTTACTTTGTACTCTTATGAATAAAAATTCATTTAATCAAACATCTATTCGCTTTCTGTGTACATAATTTACACCGGCTTTTTCAGAATAAAATTTTCTACATGTTTTACTCAAAAATTGTAACTATTTCTTGGTGAAATAATAAAGTTATTCTTGCCCAAAGATGAAAAAATGTGTTTTTCACTCCATTTTTTGCATTTGACACTGGTTTTCTTAAAAACTATTTAACTTACAGTTCTGGGACCTGTTTTATTCAATTTATCAGATCAAAAACCATATGAAATTATTAAATTCGCCCCTTAATCTACCTTACCATAATTCCAGGAAGACCTCATTTCACCTGGTGAGCTGAAATCCGGGCGAAATCTTTCGCTAGCCGTAACTCGGAAACGAAGCATTTCCGGATCCATGTTTATATAAACTTTTTTCATTATTTTTACATGTACAATGGGCTCCTAAAGTGTCTGTATATCTTCGTGAATCACTCTGTATAGTATGTATTGTTTAGTGATGGAATGGTAAGCTATTGTGCGTCATGTAAAGAAATTAATATGAGTGATTCGAATAAGGATAGACTACAAATGGTTAAAGAGCGATAAAGAGAGATGGAATATGGTGTAGTAGTAGTAGTAGTGGCAGTGATAGCAATACCAATCGGATGGCATCGTTAATTAAGGCGGAGGGTTGGCACGGCGCCAGCCAAGGTGCAACCCGCCCTAATGAAGATGGATGCCCTCTTTAAAAACCATCTCTATCTCTTTCTAAAAGCATCTTTATCTCCTTTCTAGCTCTTCAAACGATCGTACACTCTGTAAAACCATCAAACACAGCGGCTAATTCACTCGCTTGCTATCGCTATTACTAAATAGCCAACGCTTTGCTCGCTTCTCTCAACGGTAACTGAACTCAACTGTACCATTAACTACTGCTAACTATCTTTTTATATTATCATCTGGAACTTCATGAAGCAACAACGTCTCTACAAAACACTAGAATACTACTGTACTTTCTAAGTAAATAGCTATGTCCACACTCATTCGACGTCGCATGCGGCGTCCAAATCTAAATCAAACCATTCAATGCAGGAAAGAACAGGCTTTAATTTAGTGCAACCCACCGGGTTGGTCTAGAGGTAAAGTTGTCGCCAAAATCAGCTGTTTAACAGCTGGTTTTCTGAGACGAAGGTTCCTGGTTCAAATCCTAGTAAAGGATAGGGTGGTTACCGGTGTACTTTGATGGTTGAGGTTCAATTAACCATAGGCCTACTCTCTCAGGAATGGTCGGCCAAACTCTGTACTAGACTACACCTCATTTACACGTCATAAATATCATCCTCATCTCATTGGGTCATGGGGTTGCTTATTGTTCTCAATTGAACAGATGGCAACGTACACATATTAGAAATTAAAAAAAATTTAGTGCATTGTTCAAAAATTTTATGTTTTTTTTTTGAGATAAATTTCTTCAAACGAGTGCGGAAAGGTGGCATGCCTCTAAGCGCAAACTTAAAACTTAATTTACATACCACTACCGGACCCGACACGAACATTTTCATCAAAATCGGTCAACCGGAAGTAGTAGTTTATTCGTATAATTTTTCACTTTTTTGCGATTTTCTCAAAAACTTGACCTACGATTTTTTTTTAAAATCGCATGGTTTACTCAGTTTTTTTATTCTCTACAAGATAAGGTAGGCGCCATTTTTGCTGAAATTCTCGGTGAAGCTGTTTTTACGTAAAAACATAGTTTTTTAAAGATTACGGCTTTAATATGCAATTTAACGCAAAACTTTATATAATAAAAATTGTAGAGAATTAAAAATTCTACAACATTTATTTCAAACATTGTTTTGTAAAACGCTTAGTTTAGCAGTAATTAGCGATTTTCTGTTTTTTCTCACGAAAAACGTGAGAAAAATCGATTTTTTTAACATTTCGGCCTTAGTATGCATTTTATGACAAAAGTGTATATAATAAATTTTATAGGAAATTAAAAGATCTACAACTTTTATTTGAGCATTTTTCTCTACAGAGCCTACTTTAGCGTGAAAGAGTGATTTTCCGTATTTTTAAGGCAAACTGAGATCGATTTTCATTTTTCGTCTTTCATATATGATTAAAATTAGGTTATGTTTATTAAGGTTAGTTTTTTGTTTATTTCTAATGTTTTATTACTAATTTTAGGTTTATTGTTTATTATTTGCATTGGCAAGAGAAAGTTTTGTGAGTGTTTCACACCAGATTTTTAAATAATATAATGAACAGCCAAACAAAACAAAATGATATAAATATAATAATCACCTCAGAGTATTCCATTATCGAGGTATCTTTCATCTGGATTTTATATTAAATGTTTTCATTTAGTTCCACAAACAAATAAAAAATATTATCCGAAAGCTTTTTGAACACCCGGTTTACAAAACTAACATAAAAGCTTCTTTCGTTGTATGAGCTTCCAATTATGTTACACTAACAAAACAGTAAACATTTATTAGGCTACTTAATTTTGTATCTTCTCTCGTAAATGATACCAAATCATTTAAGTATTTCTTCCTACTTTATTTTATATGAGCTTAATTTAAGCACCTACTTGATTTTCATTTATTACTACCCCATTTTAAGATTATCTAAAAAAAAGACAAACTAAATAAAACAACCTTATATGAGATGCGTTTTTTGTTGTAGTAATATCATGATATTATTGCAAATATTTCATACAAAAATAACTTGTCATGTTTGAAAGAAATGTTTTTCTTAACTATTATTCATTACTTTTAAACTATATGTCAATAAACTTAAATAACAGATACAAAAAATTATACTAACATAAACTGCAATTATCAAACTGAATTGCAGACGACAGCGAATAAGCTGGTTTCAGTTTATATAGGTTTCACTGAGAAAACCAAGGTGTCAGGTGTTTATCATTGCCTTAGCTACTAATGGGTTGAAAAGTCTGGCTGTTTATCATTAAGTTTGAACATCTGAAAAACATTAATTTTCCTTCCTGTAAACGAAATATTTACATAATCAACAATAAGGTATCTGTAAAGGTATAGCCTAATGGTTTTATTTATTTTTTTGCTTATATGTCCAATTGTTTTTTACTTTCTCATGCCTATATGAATATACAGGACGGAAAGGATCTGTAAAGGTATAGCCTAATGGTTTTATTATTTTTTTTGCTTATATGTCCAATTGTTTTTTAGTTTCTCATGCCTATATGAATATACAGGACGGAAAGGATCTGTAAAGGTATAGCCTAATGGTTTTATTATTTTTTTTTTGCTTATATGTCCAATTGTTTTTTACTTTCTTATGCCTATATGAATATACAGGACGGAAAGGATCTGCAAAGGTATAGCCTAATGGTTTTATTATTTTTTTTGCTTATATGTCCAATTGTTTTTTACTTTCTCATGCCTATATGAATATACAGGACGGAAAGGATCTGCAAAGGTATAGCCTAATGGTTTTTTTTTTTTTTTTGCTTATATGTCCAAATGTTTTTTACTTTCTCATGCCTATATGAATATACAGGACGGAAAGGATCTGTAAAGGTATAGCCTAATGGTTTTATTATTTATTTTGCTTATATGTCCAATTGTTTTTTAGTTTCTCATGCCTATATGAATATACAGGACGGAAAGGATCTGTAAAGGTATAGCCTAATGGTTTTATTATTTTTTTTTTGCTTATATGTCCAATTGTTTTTTACTTTCTTATGCCTGTATGAATATACAGGACGGAAAGGATCTGCAAAGGTATAGCCTAATGGTTTTATTATTTTTTTTGCTTATATGTCCAATTGTTTTTTACTTTCTCATGCCTATATGAATATACAGGACGGAAAGGATCTGTAAAGGTATAGCCTAATGGTTTTATTATTTTTTTTTTTTGCTTATATGTCCAATTTTTTACTTTCTTATGCCTATATGAATATACAGGACGGAAAGGATCTGCAAAGGTATAGCCTAATGGTTTTATTATTTTTTTTGCTTATATGTCCAATTGTTTTTTACTTTCTCATGCCTGTATGAATATACAGGACGGAAAGGATCTGTAAAGGTATAGCCTAATGGTTTTATTATTTTTTTTGCTTATATGTCCAATTGTTTTTTACTTTCTCATGCCTATATGAATATACAGGACGGAAAAGATCTGTAAAGGTATAGCCTAATGGTTTTATTATTTTTTTTTTTGCTTATATGTCCAATTGTTTTTTACTTTCTTATGCCTGTATGAATATACAGGACGGAAAGGATCTGCAAAGGTATAGCCTAATGGTTTTATTATTTTTTTTGCTTATATGTCCAATTGTTTTTTAGTTTCTCATGCCTATATGAATATACAGGACGGAAAGGATCTGTAAAGGTATAGCATAATGGTTTTATTATTTTTTTTTTTTGCTTATATGTCCAATTTTTTACTTTCTTATGCCTATATGAATATACAGGACGGAAAGGATCTGCAAAGGTATAGCCTAATGGTTTTATTATTTTTTTTGCTTATATGTCCAATTGTTTTTTACTTTCTCATGCCTGTATGAATATACAGGACGGAAAGGATCTGTAAAGGTATAGCCTAATGGTTTTATTATTTTTTTTTTGCTTATATGTCCAATTGTTTTTTACTTTCTCATGCCTATATGAATATACAGGACGGAAAGGATCTGTAAAGGTATAGCCTAATGGTTTTATTATTTTTTTTTTTTTGCTTATATGTCCAATTTTTTACTTTCTTATGCCTATATGAATATACAGGACGGAAAGGATCTGCAAAGGTATAGCCTAATGGTTTTATTTTTTTTTTGCTTATATGTGCAATTGTTTTTTACTTTCTCATGCCTATATGAATATACAGGACGGAAAGGATCTGTAAAGGTATAGCCTAATGGTTTTATTATTTTTTTTGCTTTTATGTCCAATTTGTTTTTTACTTTCTCTTGCCTATATGAATAGACTATATAGGACGGAAAGGATCTGTAAAGGTATAGCCTAATGGTTTTATATTTATATTTTTTGCTTAATGTCCAATTGTTCTTTACTTTCTCTTGCCTATATGAATATATAGAACGGAAAGGATTGTTTCCATGTCGATTTTTTTTAAATTGATTTTTCACCGGATCTACACGTTTACAGACCCCCAGAACCCAAAAAACATGTCTTTAGCTATTTGTCTGTCTGTCTGTCTGTCTGTATGTGTGTGTGTGTGTGTGTGTGTGTGTGTATGTACGCGCGCACGTAAGTGTGTGAAAAAAAATCTCAAGAACGGAACATCGCACGAACTTGAAACGTAAATCTTAATTTAGGTACTACTACCGAACCCGACACGAACATTTTCATAAAAATTGGTCAACCAGTAGTAGTAGTTTATGCGTTTCATTTTTTTGCGATTTTCTCAAAAACGGTTCCTACGGTTTTTTTAAAAATCGCCTCATTTACTACATTTTTAATACTCTATAAGATAGGGTAGGTGCCATGTCTGCTGAAAATCTTGGAAAGGCTTTTTTCTCGAAAAAATTTTCTTTTTTTTAAGATTGCTGCTTTAATAAGTTATGCATTTTATCGCAAAAAAGTATATAATAAAAGATGTAGAGAATTTAAAAAGCTACAACTTTTATTTCAAACATTTTTTTAAAACTAGAGTAGTACACAACGACTCCTAAACTTTTTTTTAAAAATTGCCTCATTTACTATAGTGACCCACCGGGTTGGTCTAGAGGTAAAGTCGTCGCCAAAATCAGCTGTTTAACAGCTGATTTTCGGAGACGAAGGTTCCTGGTTCAAATCCTAGTAAAGATAGTTACTTTTATTTGGATTTGAATGCTAGACAGTGGTTACCGGTGTACTTTGATGGTTGGGGTTTAATTAACCATACTCTCTCAGGAATGGTCGACCTGAGTCTGTACAAGATTACACCTCATTTACACGTCATACACATCATCCTCATCTCACTGGGTCATGGGGTTGCTTATTGTTCTCAATTGAACAAATTGCAACGTACACAAATTAGGGATTACAAAAAAAAATTACTATACTTTTTATCCTGTACAGTCTACATGATAGGGTAGAGGCCCTGTCTGGTTAAATTTTTTACATTCAGTGTACTCAAATATTCTACTCAAATTCACTACAGTGTATGTAATCAAAGTTGTAGGAAATTTAAAAAGCTACAATGTTTATTCCAAACATTCTTTGCATAATGCGTAGTTTAGCGGTAATTAGTGATTTTTTCTTTTTTTTCCTGAAAATCTGTAAAATAAGGATTTTTAAGATTATGGCATCTTACGACATATAATGATAAAATTTACAGGAAGTTTAAAGATCTACAACTTTTATATTAAGCAATTTCTCTACAGAGCCTAGATTAGCGTGAAAGAGTGATTTTCTTTTTGTTAAGCCATATGAAGGTTGGTTATCTTTTTGCATCGTTCACTCATGAATAAAATTAGGTAATGTTTTTTGAGGTTAGTTTTTATTTATAATGTTTTATTACTAATGTTAGGATATTTTTTTCTTATGTTTTTTTATTCCTAATTTGTGTATGTTGCAATCTGTTCAATTTAGAAGAATAAGCAACCCCATGACCCAATGACATGAGGATGATGTGTATGACGTATAAATGAGGTGTAGTCTTGTACAGACCCAGGCCGACCATTCCTGAGAGAGTATGGTTAATTAAACCCCAACCATCAAAGTATACCGGTAACCACTGTCTAGTATTCAAATCCCTATAAAAGTAACTACCTTTACTAGGATTTGAACCAGGAACCTTCGTCTCCGATAATCTGCTGTTAAAAAGCTGATTTTGGCGACGACTTTACCTCTAGACCAACCCGGTGGGCATGTTGGGATATACGAAGATTATTAATTCTTACAAATTACAAATATGCCGGACATCATAAGGTATAAAAAAGCAGTAACCATTTGCCTAATGGAAGTAGGGAGAGACGCAATAGAAAAAATGGTTACTCCAGGAAACATAATATAGTTTTGTGAGCTCGTCTACCGGTTTCGATCTTAGTTTTCTATTTTTAAATAAATTCTTTTGTTTTGTTTTTCATTTGTACATTTAATTATATAATAGCATATTTAAAAAAAAAAGTGCCAATAGTTTAATTAGTATTTAATTAACTAACATGTAGTTGTAATTACTAACACACTAATAGATTACCGTAGTAGTTGCAGTAGTTAATAAACAAAGAAGCACTGAATTGATATACCCTTGAACATGGAAAAACATAGTTGGGTAGATTAACCACGAATTAAAATAAATAGTTTTTAGATTGTCGAAGTATAATTAGGGAATTTGTTTTTTAATCCCTAATGTGTGTACGTTGCAATCTGTTCAATTGAGAACAATAAGCAATCCCATGACCCAATGAGATGAGGATGATATGTATGACGTGTAAATGAGGTGTAGTCTTGTACAGACCCAGGCCGACCATTCCTGAAAGAGTATGGTTAATTAAACCCCAACCATCAAAGTACACCGGTAACCACTGTCTACCATTCAAATCCGTATAAAAGTAACTATCTTTACTAGGATTTGAACCAGGAACCTTCGTCTCCAAAAATCAGCTGTTGAACAGCTCATTTTGGCGATCACTTTACCTCTAGACCAACCCGATGGGTCATTAAGGAAATTAAGATTTATTTTATATTGATATTTTCTTGTAAGCAATGGAAAATAAATAAATAAATAAATAAATATTGTGACAATATCGAAGAAGGGCATGGTTCGCGAAATTTCTAGTACTTCATTCATTAAATGGTAAAGAGTAGATAATAGAGTGAAAAAGTAACAATAGGGTTATCTATAAAAGGATACCTATTCATAAAAAATATTTAAAAGGACTGCGCTATTGAGTACGATAAGGTAGGGTTTTTGTTGTACAACTATTTATGAAAGGGTCGGTTGGTTACCTGTAACACCTTTTATTCTATTTACAATAGATCTTATTACTTGTTTACAATAGTTCAGACGTTTCCAGTAAAAATGGTTTTTTGTACTTTATTATTTGCATAGAATTTCTCTACTTCTCTGGAATTATATTTTTTGATAGAGCTATATAAAGAGCGCCCGAGTGCGGTCAGGGAGTTTAGTATCCATTTGATCTTTGGCGAGTGTTTATTGAGTGGTTAACGGTGTGTAGTACAGGTTACGTATCCGAGCATTGTAGTGGTTAACTATTGTTATATTGTCTTGTTGTGTAAGTGCATTATATTCAGTTTCTGTGTATGTGCTTTGTGTATAATTATTTGTAAATAGTACTAAGTGAATTATTTAAATTATTTATTGTATTACTCTACCCATAACAGACAGGTGGAGTGTCAAATTTTTACAGTCAATCTGTTCGTTGCACGGCTAAAATAAATATTTCTGTTTCTTAACACATGGTCAGACAATTAAATGACTGAATCATTTAAGAACAGAAGAGGTAGAGGTGTAACAGACACTAATCAGAGTTATCTCCTCTGAAAGTAATGGATTTCATTATACAGCCAGACCCTTAAAATATGTGCTTTTCAGAGGGCCCGGCATGCTGATAAGCGTACTTTCCCACTCAGTGAGGAAGGCATTGGTAAACCACCTCACTTCTCGTTTTACTTAGTAAAACCTCTACAGGTTCAAACCAGCCTTTCGGCTGATGACCTAAACAACACATTGTATTACTCCATTATAATTAGTTTATTATTTATTTTGTAAATCTTTTAGTTGTAATAAATATTTGTAATTGTAAACTTTAGTGTATTAATTATTTAATAACCTAGATCCCGAAACGGACCTTAGCGATAAGTGTCACAATATATTGTTCATTATTTTCATTAGCAAGAGAAAGTTGTGTGAGTGTTTCACACCAGATTTTTATTTATTGTATAACGGCTTACTGTATTTGAACATTCTAGATATGATAAACAGAATAAAACATAATATTATTCACAATAAACACTAATTTCATTTAAACATCATATTATTAATAATAATATAGAAAAGTAATTTAGTAACAACACTGAATACACTGTCAGTGACTGCGCGAGTAAGTGAATAGCCATTAATTTTAATTGCTTTATACTCTTTGGTAGGCCTATAAAGGTATACTTCTTTGCCAGATGGATGTAATCCGGCATTAAGTTGTTTTAAGTGATTACATCCATTTTATTACAGCTATAAAAAATAAATTACAAACACATTTATTTGTAAATAGCTAAGTATTAAATAAGCTACCTTCCTACCTATCAGCTAACTTATAATAGCTACAATATAAGAAATATTAATTGCAACAAATGGTCATATGGGCGTACGTTTAAACTTTACAAATCCAAACTGTGCGCTGTATAACTATGTACGACATTATTATGTTCTAAAAATACAGGGTACTCAAAAGTATACATTTAAAATTTCAAATACTTTAAATTTATTTAACCCTAATTTGGATGCGTTCCAATCTATTCACTTGAAAAAAAATCTGGTGTGAAACACTCACACAACTTTCACTTGCCAATGCAAATAATGACCAATATACCCTAACATTCGTAATAAAACATTAGAAATAAACAAAAAACAAACCACAATAAACATAACCTAATTTTAATCATGAGTGAAAGACGGAAAATGAAAATCGACCTCAGTTTGGCTTAAAAATACGGAAAATCACTCTTTCACGCTAAACTAGGCTCTGTAGAGAAAAATGCGTTAAATAAAACTTGTAAATCTTTTTATTTCCTATAAAATTTATTATAGTATACACTTTTGTCCTAAAATGCATACTAAGGCCGAAATCTTAAAAAACCGATTTTTCACATTTTCGTGAGAAAAAAACAGAAATTCGATAATTACTGCTAAACTAAGCGTTGCACAAAAAAATGTTTGAAATTAAAGTTCTAGGATTTTTAATGCTCTACAACTTTTATTATGTAAAGTTTTGTGCTAAATTGCACATTAAAGCTGTAATCTTTAAAAAACTATGTTTTTACCTTACCCAGAATTTCAGCAAATATGACGCCTACCCTATCTTGTAGAAAATAAAAGGTTGAGTAAACCAGGCGATTTTAAAAAAAATCGTAGGACCAGTTTTTGAGAAAATGGCAAAAAAGTGAAAAATTATACGAATAAACTACTACTTCCAGTTGACCGATTTTGATGAAAATGTTCGTGTCGGGTCTGGTAGTGGTATGCAACTTAAGTTTCAAGTTCGTATGTTGTACCGTTTCTGAGATATTCTGTTCACACACACACACACACACACAGACCAATCGCTAAAAACATTTTTTTTTGGGTTCAGGGGGTCTGAAAACGTAAAGATCCGGTGAAAACTCGATTTCGAAAAATCGACATGAAAACAATACTTTCCTTCCTATATATTCATATAGGCAAGAGAAAGTAATAAACAACTTTACAACCCAATAAAATATGACTTTTAATTGAGGTGTAATATAGTACAGACTCATGCCGACCATTCCTGAGAAAGTATGGTTAATTGAACTATTAATAGTCAAAGTACACCAATTTGATAGCAAGGGTTCAGAATATTGCTAATAAATCAAAATTTAAGTTACATACGAATTCGAAATTTCTTACACGCCGTTTAAATATAATTCGCTATGACGTGTTAAAATTTTAAACCTGTCGGTCAAATACTTTTTGATTTATACTCCTATAAATGCGTGAAATATTTTGCGGTAGCAAAACAATCGGGTCTTTTTGTCTTCCAACCTCGATATGGCAATTTTTTAAACAGTTTTTGTTGTTTAGGTCATTAGCCGAAAGGCTAGTTTGAACCTGTAGAGGTTTTACTAAGTAAAACAAGAAGTGAGGTGGTTTAAATTTGCCTTCCTCACTGAATGGAAATGTACGCTTATCAGCATGCCGGGCCCTCTGAAAAGCACATATTTTCTACTCTGTAAATAACACATTCAATTCATTCACCCCAGGGTTTGACTATATATTGAAATTCATTACTTTTAGAGGAGATAACCCTGATTAGTGTCTTTTATACCTCTACCTCTTGTGTTCGTAAATGATTTAGTTATTTAATTGGCTGATCATGTGATATGAAACAGAACTATTTATTTTAGCCCTACAACAAACAGATTGAGTGTAAATAATTTAAGACTCCACCTGTCTGTTATGGGCAGTTTCAACTAATATTAAAAGTATATGACTATCATAGATCATCGCAAAATAAAATGAGCTAAATTTTGATGTAAAGTATATTGAAATCAGATTCATCGTTTTGGAGATGCTTTGTGTTCAAAGTCGGGTGTTTAAAATAATGAAACCGATAGTAGTATTCAAATGCGTATAAAAATATCAAACCCACCGGGTTGGTCTAGAGGTAAAGTCGTCGCCAAAATCAGCTGTTTAACAGCTGATTTTCGGAGACGAAGGTCCTGGTTCAAATCCTAGTAAAGGTAGTTACTTTTATACGGATTTGAATGCTAGACAGTGGTGACCGGTGTACTTTGAAGGTTGGGGTTCAATTAACCATACTCTCTCAGGAATGGTCGACCTGAGTCTGCACAAGACTACACCTCATTTACACGTCATACACATCATCCTCATTTCATTGGGTCATGGGGTTGCTTATTGTTCTAATTTGAACAGATTGCAACATACACAAATTAGAAATAAAAATAAATAAGAAAAAAATATCCTAACATTAGTAATAAAACATTATAAATAAAAACTAACCTCAAAACGTACACACATTAGGGATTAAAATAAATAAATAAATAAATATCTATCTTTGCTAGATTTGAACCACGGGACTTTTGTTCCCAAAAATTAAATGTTAAACAGCTGATTTGTGGCGACGACTTTAATTAACACTAGACCAATCCGATGGGTTAAAGACTACAAATGGTTACATAATCGATAACTACGTCAATGAGCAAAGAAAAATGATTGGTTTGGCACCAGTTCTGTTGCCAGACCATGAGACCTATTTCTCTATTAGTGCAATTAAATCAAATACGAGTTGAAAAAAATAAATGAACTATCTTTTTTACTTTCTCTTGCCTATATGAATACATAGGAAGGAAAGTATTGTTTTCATGTCAATTTTAACAAATACACTCTTCACCGGA
This sequence comes from Catonia carolina, assembly GCA_035578175.1. Classification (NCBI taxonomy): domain Eukaryota; kingdom Metazoa; phylum Arthropoda; class Insecta; order Hemiptera; family Achilidae; genus Catonia; species Catonia carolina. Next base: position 5,744,582 of record JAQMRL010000003.1, read on the forward strand.
TCTACATGTTTTCAGACCCCCTGAACCCAAAAAAACAAGTTTTTAGCGATTGGTCTGTGTGTGTGTGTGTGTTTGTGTGTCTGTGTGTGAACAGAATATCTCAAGAACGAACTTACTGCGAACTTTAAACTTGAAACTTAAGTTACATATCGCTACCGGACCCGACACGAACATTTTCATCAAAATTGGTCAACAGGAAGTAGTAGTTTATTCGTGTAATTTTTCACTTTTTTGCGATTTTCTCAAAATCTGGTCCTACGATTTTTTTTAAAAATCGCCTCATTTACTTAATTTTTTTATGCTTTATAAGATAGGGTAGGCGCCATGCTTCCTGAAATTCTTGGTGAGGCTGTTTTCACGTAAAAAAATTGTTTTTTTTTAAGATAGTGGCTTTATACCGGCATTTTACCGCAAAAATGTATAAATAAAGGTTGTAGAGAATTTAAAATGCTACAACTTTTTTTTTTAAACATTTTTATGTGTAACGCTTAGTTTAGCGGTAATTAGCGATTTTCTTTTTTTCTCACGAAAACGTGTGAAAAATCGATTTTTTAAGATTTCGGCCTTAGTATGCATTTAATGACAAAAGTGTATAATAAAAGTTATAGGAAATTAAAAGATCTAGAACTTTTATTTAAAACGATTTTTTGTACAGTGCCTAGTTCAGCGTGAAGGATTTATTTTTCGTATTTTTAAGCGAAACTGAGGTTGATTTTAATTTTGCATTTTTCATTTTTGATTAAAATTAGGTTATGTTTATTGAGGTTAGTTTTTTGTTTATTTGTAATGTTTTATTACTAATGTTAGGTTTTATTGTTAATTATTAGCATTGGCAAGAGAAAGTTGTGTGAGTATTTCACACCAGATTTTTAATTTAGTATTAGTATTATCTGCCCTTAACAGACAGGTGGTGTGTCAAATTATTTACATTCAATCTGTTCGTTGTAGGGCTAAAATAAATATTTCTGTTTCATATCACATGTTCAGCCAATTAAATGACTGAATCATTAAAGAACAGAAGAGGTAGAGATGTAAAAGACATTAATCAGAGTTATATCCTCCTAAAGTAATGAATTTCATTATACAGCCAGACCCTTTGGTGAATGAAGTGAAGGTGTCATTTGCAGAGTGGAAAATATGTGCTTTTCAGAGGGCTTGGCATGCTGATAAACGTACTTTTCCACTCAGTGAGGAAGGCAATTGTAAACCACCTCACTCCTCGTTTTACTTAGTAAAACCTCTACAGGTTCAAACCAACCTTTCGGCTAATGACCTAAACACATTAGTATTATACAGTCATAGTAATTTAGTTTAATATTAGTTTATTTACTGAGCTGATGATGAAAGAGATGAATGAAAGTGAGAGAGTGAGTGTTGGTCAGTGACAACGAGAGGGGAATTAGGCTACGGTTCCCGTCCACACCCCGCTGGCAGTATATAATTTTTTTTTACCCGAAATTTCCCTTGTAGTATTATATAAACAGTTCCGAGTGTCTTTCAATAAATTCAAAACTCCGGCATTACAACACCGTAATTTTTCCGGAGATCACATACAGCAGCGAAACAATCTTCAGTCTCAGGTAGATAAATACGGAGCACAGAATCTCAAAATTGGAGCGTCGGATCATCAGGAGATGCCTGAACAAAAGATGTTTCTCTGATGGGATATGGAAACCCGTCTCGAAAGAAGAAGTATACAGAAATACAGAACCTCTAGCAGACCAGATGAGGAAAAAGAGGATTTCCTTCTTTGGACATCTCTTGAAGACCGACTCTTCCAGAATCTCAAAACAAATCATCAATTTTTTCCTTAACAGAAAAACTCAGCCCCACTGGATCAGGGAAATTAAGGAGGACATGGACGGGCTCCAAATCTCACTTGAGGACCTCAAAACAAAATCCGGAAATTACCACAGGCTGAAGACCACAAGACTGGAACAGCAGAAACTGACAAAACGACAGAAAGTTGTGTATTCTGACAAGGAACGGCAGAGAAGATGAGATGTATTGAGGGAGTACTGGAGAAAGTTCAAGGAGGGAAATATCAGGAAAGGACTCCAAAAACTGAAAAATTTAACCGCAAAAATTGAAATGAGCTTTTTTTTAGTTTGATGAACTTATATAGTCCTATGTGGCTTAAAAAAAACCCCGTTCCGAGGGAGGTGGAGGGATCTTTCCTGATGTCGGATCAAGTGGCCAGGCGGCGGCGGGTTTTTGGTTGGTAAGGCGGTAGCGGCCTCCTTGGGGCTGGACGAGGACGCCTCAATTGAGTCCAACACTACTTCCCTCATAGTGAGGAAGTGTGAACATGAGTTTTTCTCGCCGCCTCAGATAAAAAAAAATTAGTATTAGTATTTAAATTCATTGGTGGCAACATATTCATATGAAAAGCGTATTGAAAAGCTCATCCACAGGTACGACAATTGATCAATTGATCAGGTACGACAATTGATTGGAAAAAAAACCATTGGTGACACAATATAACGAAACGACTGCTGTCACCACATTTATGCTTGACTGGAAAATTTTAAGTGTCTTGGGTAGTTGGCCTTGAGTACACTGTTGCCAACTTACCTATTAGGAGACAAAAAATTTACCGATGTATTACTTCTATCTTCTTATAATCAGGGTTGGGTCCTTAATAAAACACCCGTTGTCATACAGTCTTCCCTTAAGAGAAATGATAATTATTTTCATGAACACCCAGTGAAATATATATATATCCTTTTTATATGTGATGATAGAAGTGAGGTTAGGTATTATATATACCCTAAGTAAATTTATTGTTTGTATTATACTATAATATGTTTTATGCAGAATTATATCTTTGATATTTCTTATTCTTTATTCCTATTATTTATATTTAGTACTATGAGTAATACAATTGAAATTACCGTATATGGTGAAATTCCTTTAAAATCCGTTAGTTCATTACTACATTAAAAGTTGTTATTTAAAGTTCATTAAACTACTACATTTATAAGTATGGTATTTAACCGAAGAACAATATTAGCTACGGTCATTTCATGTTGATTAACGAACGCCTGCTGTTAATAGGGTTGGTTATATTATACTAAACAGCTTACTAGCTTTACCCAACATAAATATATTTCAAATTTTATTAGCATTCAATAAGTGGCATATTGAATTAGTTCACCATTATAAATATATTGCCTTACACACACTTTTAACCCTTAACTGGTGAGGTGGTATTATTGTAACACTCACAGTGAGGTGGGATCTCACAGACCCCTCAATTTTTTTTCATTTTTTACACAAATTAAAGTTTTTTATTTTTATGCAATGGCTTAAGTACACCGTACATAAGCCATTTAAACAGTTTAAACTGGTAAAGAAATGTAGAATAGAGCTAGAAATAAAAAACACTTCGCTAAACCATTTCAAAAAAATATTTTTTATTTTACACTCGGAAAAATGAACTCAAAAACATTGTTTATTAAAATTCTATGTAAAATAGACAAAAAAAAATACTTGATAATTTAAAAATGTTTACACCTTTTAATTATGAGTTTTAAGACAATTCACATAAATCAGAATAATTCTTAAATAAAACTAAAAAATTCTGCACGGTTTTAAAGTTTGTAAAAATATGCTGTTATTACACTGAACAAACACTAAACGTCTCTCAGTTTTCTCCACAAATAGAGCAAAGATAAGCTCTACAATCCAGGCAGTATGGTTTTCGACATCTTCTGCATTGAATCTGGGTCGTTAACCCTAAACTGTTTATCTCCAGACGCCATTTTTGTAAATCACTATGAGAACGAAACTAATACACTCACGGTGAGGTGGGGGGTCTGACAGACCCTAAAGCAACTTTAACTTGTTGTACCGACTATAAAATCAAAAACTAGAACGGAAAAAGATCGTAGGGGAGCTCAACACCAACTAACTTGAAGGTACTGAACGCGTCAAGGTCATCTGACTCTCAGTGTTGCCAATGTTAAAAAATGAAAATTCCCTGGGGTTTGGCAGACCCCACCTCACCAGTTAAGGGTTAAAGTCAAATGGAACGCTAGACTATTATGTGGCTAGACGACTATTGTATGTTTCTATTGTTATGTTATGTTCCTATTGGTATATGTTATATTAATTATACAGGGTGATTCATGAAGTTCTCCCCCCACTTCTACAGCACATTGTACTAGTAAAAATAATGAAAAAATGTTATATAAACATAGGTCCGAAAACGCTTCGTTAGCGAGTTACAGCTAGCGAAAGTTTCGCCTGGATTTCAGTTCACCAGGTGAAATGAGGTCTTCCTGGAATTGTGGTAAGGTAGATTAAGGGGCGAATTCAATCATTTCTTATGGTTTTTGATCTGATAAATTGAATAAAACAGGTCCCAGAACTGTAAGTTAAATAGTTTTTGAGAAAACCAGTGTCAAATGCAAAAAATGGAGTGAAAATCACATTTTTTCATCTTTGGGCAAGAATAACTTTGTTATTTCACCAAGAAACAGTTAAAAATTTTCAATAAAAAATGTAGAAAATTTTATTCTGAACAAACCGGTGTAAATAAAGTACACAGAAAGCGAATAGTTTTTGAGAAAACCAGTGTCAAATGCAAAAAAAATGGAGTGAAAAAAACACATTTTTTCATTTTAGTTTTTCCGGTTAATTTTACTTTGTACTCTTATGAATAAAAACTCATTTAATCAAACATCTATTCGCTTTCTGTGTACTTAATTTACACCGGTTTGTTCAGAATAAAATTTTCTACATGTTTTATTGAAAAATTTTAACTGTTTCTTGGTGAAATAACACAGTTATCCTTGCCCAAAGATGAAAAAATAAGTTTTTCACTCCATTTTTTGCATTTGACACTGGTTTTCTTAAAAACTATTTAACTTACAGATCTGGGACCTGTTTTATTCAATTTATCAGATCAAAAACCATAAGAAATGATTGAATTTGCCCCTTAATCTACCTTACCACAATTCCAGGAAGACCTCATTTCACCTGGTGAACTGAAATCCAGGCGAAACTTTCGCTAGCTGTAACTCGCTAACGAAGCGTTTTCGGACCTATGTTTATATAACATTTTTTCATTATTTTTACTAGTACAATGTGCTGTAGAAGTGGGGGGAGAACTTCATGAATCACCCTGTATTGTGACAATATCGAAAAGGAAAGAGTATTCAAGAGTTTTCTAACATAATGGGATAGAACAAGAAACTAATGTTGAAGAAGATCAAAGAAGGGACCCTATACTACGGGAAGAATTCGATCGGGCACTTAAGGATACAAATATGAATAAGACGGCAGGAATAGATAACACACCATCGGAATTATTATTACGTTGTGGAGAAGTTGCTCGAAACAAATTGTATAAACTTGTGTGAAGAATGTATGTGAGTGGAGTTGTACCATCGGACTTTAAAAAAAATATTATTATTCCTATACCAAAAACGTCAGGAGCGGAAAAGTGTGAACATTACAGAACCATCAGCCTAACATGCCATGCATTCAAGATATTGACAAGAATTACATACAGGAGAATAGAACACCGAGTAGAAGAAGTGTTGTACGATGACCAATTTGGATTTAGAAAGAAAATGGGAACTCGAGATGCAATATTGGCTCTGAGATTGATTATTGAGAAAAGGATAAAGAAAAATAGAACTACTTATATGACATTTGTAGATTTAGAGAAAGGATTTGACAATCTGGACTAGAGTAAAATGTTTAAAACTTTGAAAAGGCTAAGAATTAATAAATAAAAGGAAAGTTATCTACAGTCTGTATAAGAATCAAACGGCTGTTTTGAGAATTGAGGGGTACGAAAAAGAGGCTGCTGTAAGAAAAGGTGTACGACAAGGTTGTTCTTTGTCACCACTACTTTTTCACTTGTATATTATAGAAAAGGCTATAATTGAAGTGAAGAAGAAATTTGACGCAGGAATAAAAATTCAAGAAGAAACAATAAAAATGCTGAGATTCGCCGATGATATAGCAGTATTAGCCGAGACAAAGAAAGAATTAGAGGATATCTTTAATGGAATGGATAAGATCATGAGAAACTTCATGAAAATTAATAAGAACAAAACGAAAGTGTTGTGCAGCAGCAAGAGTGGTTTAGAAGAGATGGGAAATGTAAAAGTAGGCAACGAAAACTTACAGGAAGTTAGGGAATTCTGCTATCTAGGGAGTAAAATAACAAAGGATGGTAGAAGCACAAGTGATATCAAAAGTAGAATTGCTCAAGCTAGAAAAGCTTCTGAAATGAAAAAACAGCTTACTGACTACAAACATTGATTTACAGATTAAAAAAAGTTTCTTAAAACATTATGTTTGGAGTGTAGCATTATACGGGAGTGAAACGTGGGTGATAGGTGGTGTAGAAAAGAAGAGGATAGAAGCTTTTGAAATGCGGTGTTAGAGGAAAATGTTAAAGATTAGGTGGGTGGACAAAATAAGTAATTTAGAGGTTCTTAGGCGAGTGGATGTAAAAAGAAGTATAAGTTATATATGGAAGCACCTTACCAGAAGAAGGGATAGGCTAGTGGGGCATATTTGAAGACATCCAGGTATTGGGCTATCAACAATGGAGGGTAATATTAAGGGAGTAAATTGTAGGGGGAGGCAAAGATTAGAATATGTAAAGCAAATTACAAAAAATGTAGGGTGTTACAGGTAAGTAGATATAAAACGGCTTGCGCAAGATAGAACAGCTTGGAGAACTGCATCAAACCAGTCGAGAGACTGATGACAAAAAAAACATAAAATAATAAGAGTAATCTATACTAGTATAATAAAGAAGAAACATCTGTTTGTTTGTTTGTTTGTGTGTTTCTTCGTTTGTATGAGGTAATCTCAGGAATCTCAGTAATCTCACTACTGAACTGGTTTCAAAAAAATCTTTCATTGTTGCATAGCTTAGAGCTTCCTGATGAATATAGGCTATTTTGTAACTATAAGTAACTTTAATTAAGTAAGTAATTTGTATAAGTTAAGTGAGTTAAGCAACTTAAACTGTGACGATGTCGCATGTTTTAGTCCATCGGGTGCATAGCACTTATATTTTTTCTAAGTCCTCTGGAAGGTGTATTTTTTGGGCTAGTATTCAAATCCGTGAAAAAGTGACTACCTTTACTAGAATTTGAACCAGGAACATTCATCTCCGAAAATCAGCTGTTAAATAGCTGACTAGCGGCAACGACGTTACCCCTATATCGATCCGGTGGGTTGGTCTACGAAAAAGACGTTTAAAGTTGTTTTTTTTAATACGGTACAAAACCTAATAAGATAATAAAACGAAGGATAACTTTGATTACTTTTTTTAAATTTATTTATTTAAAGACGCATCAACTGCTTGGTTATTAGACTACAGTGGATTATGTGATTTTAACTGTGAGTTTTGACTTGTAAAGATTTCCAGACCCTGGTCGGGAATCGAACCCGGAACCTCCGCGTGGTAGGCTAACGCACTAACCACTACGCAATGGAGGCGGCCATCTTTGATAATTGTTTTGAATGTATTCGTATCTTTTCGCAAGACAAAGTTCTTAAAAGAAGTGATTGTTATTTTGAATAGTATTCTAATGTATAGATTTAAAATTACTGCGAACAACGAACGCTTACGCACCGTTTAGTAATCTGTAACCGTCACGTGACCAGCAGGCTATGTGAGAGTGGGGAAATTGGCTTACCTGTACAAACAAATAATGCATAGGAATGAGTAGGATTCCGTTATTGTGAATAATTTTTCCTTTAAGGAAAGTCTCCGACAAAGTTAACGTAATCGGTATTGTTGTTTGGGTCATCAGCCGAAAGGCTGGTTTGAACCTGTAGAGGTTTTACAAAGTAAAACGAGGAGTGAAGTGGTTTAGAATTGCCTTCCTCACTAAGTGAAAAAGTACGCTTATCAACATGCCGGGCCCTCTGAAAAGCACATATATTCCACCCTGCAAATGACACCTTCACTTCATTCACCACAGGGTCTGGCTGTAATATGTCTAATCGGTATTATGTATCTATAATAATGAGACAATATCGAAGACGAATATGTTTCAAGAAATTTCTAGTACTTAATTCATAAAATGGTAAAGAGTAGATAATAGAGTTAAAAACTAACAATAGGGCTAGTTATAAAAGGTTATTTAAAAAGGACCGTGCTATTGTGTATTATAAGGTAAAGTCTTTGTTGTACAACTATTTGTGAAAGAGTCGGTTGATTACCTGAAACACCTTTTATTCTATTGTTATTTGTTTACATTAGTTATGATCTTTCGAGAACCAATAAAAATGATTTTTGTATGGAATAGATCTCCGTTTTTCTAGAATATCTCTTTCATCCACCTATATAAAGAGACCCCCGAGGCGATCAGTGAGTTAGTATCCGTTTGATATTTGACGAGTTTTTATTGAGTGGCTTTCGGTGCGTAGTACAGGTTACGAATCCGCGCATTGTAGTGGTTAACTATTGTTATATAGGGTGATTCAAAAAGAGCGCCGGTTTTGATATATCAAATTAAGAGATTTATTTTATTGAAAAACTGAAAAGAAATACATCAACAAGTTCATCTTTCCTTCCGATTTTATGTATGAAAAATGATGTCATGCATGTGTCCTCCTCTACTGCGCTGGCACGCATCAACTCTGTCCATGAAATTGGATATTACTGCACGACAAGTTTCGACTTCCATTTGCCCGATAACCCGTCGAATTTCCTCCTTCAAGTCATTGATGTTTCGGGGTTTATTGGCATACACCAATGACTTCAGATGACCCCAAAGAGGAAAGTCACAAGGCGTCAAGTCACACGACCTTGGTAGCCATTGATGGTCGGAATTACGAGAAATGATGCGATCCTGGAACCGTTCACGGAGCAACAACATTGTTTCTCGTGCAGCGTGACAGGTGGCACCATCCTGCTGAAACCACAACTCGTCAATGTCTATTCCATCCAAAAGACGCCACAAAAACTCCCTAATCATCGTACGGTATCGGTCTCCATTTACTGTCACGGCTTGTCCTTCTTGATTTTCAAAAAAGTAAGGGCCGATGACACCGCTCGACCAAAAGCCGCACCAAACTGTCACTCGCTGTGCATACAAGAGAAACTACAACTGAATTGTCAATCGGAATGTTCTCCAAAATAGAAATGAGGTCAAACAATGTTGCCAACCGATAAACAAAAATTTACCAGCCGTTTAAAAACCGGCGCTCTTTTTGAATCACCCTTTATTATCTTGTTGTGTATGTGCATTATATTCAGTTTTTGTGTATGTGCTTTATGTATAATTATTTGTAAGTAGTACTAAGTAAATTATTTAAGTTATTTATTGTATTACTCCATTATAATTAGTTTATTATTTATTTTGTAAATCTTTTAACTGTAACGAATATTTGTAATTGTAAACTTTAGTGTATTAATTATTTAATCACCTAGATCCCGAAACGGACCTTAGCGATTAGTGTCTCATTAACTTATGTATAATAATAGGTATTATGTTAGTAAAAGTCTCTAGTTTTCTGGGTTGAGAATTGATCAAAAAATGTCCAAGTTCAATTTCTTCAGCCATTGAGGAGTTACGACATATTTTCAAATTTTTGAGCCTTTGGCGAGGGGAACTTCCTCGGATTTTGTATTTTTCCAAAGGTTTTCAGAGGGTAAAGAACAAAAAGTCTTCGATATTTTCTTCGTTCTAAGGCCTCCTTATGGGTTAGAATTTTCAGACACAGCCCGTTACATTCAGCTTAATACGTAGTATATAAGAAGATATGAAAGGAAAGTATTGTTTTCATGTCGATTTTTTAAAATCGAGTTTTCACCGCATATATACACGTTTTCAAGCCCCAGAACTTTAAAAAACATCTTTTTAGCGATTGGTCTGTGTGTGAACATATTATCTCAAGAATGTAGTAACATATGAAGTTGAAACTTGAAACTTAAGTTAGGTACCTAAATTACGCGACCCGTCAAGAAAATGTTTTACATCTTTATGCGATTTTTTTCAAAAACGGCTCCTAAGATTTTTTGAAAATCGCCTCGTTTACTACATTTTGTTTGCTCTACATGATAGGAATATCCTGTCTTTAGAGGTTTTACTGAGTAAAATATCTAAAGGTTGAAACCAGCCTTTCAGTTGATGACCTAAACAACACAATTTTAATTGTGTAAATATGAAGAAGATGGATAGAAGCTGGAACAGGCAATCTACTCAATCCGTAAAGAAAAAGGAGGAGGAGGAGTAGGAAGAGGAGGAGGAGGAGGAGCAAAAGAAGAAGAAGAAGAAGAAGAAGAAAGGAGAAAAAGGAGAAGGAGAAGAAGAAGAAGAAGAAGAAAAAGAAGAAGAAGGAGACGAAGAAGAAAGAGACGAAGAAGGAAAAGAAGAAGAAGAAGGAGACGAAGAAGAAGAAGAAGGAGACGAAGAAAGAGAAGAAGAAGAAGAAGAAGAAGAAGAAGGACACGAAGAAGAAGAAGAAGAAGAAGGAGACGAAGGAGAAGAAGAAGAAGAAGAAGAAGAAGAAGGAGACGAAGAAGGAGAAGAAGGAGAAGAAGAAGAAGAAGAAGAAGAAGAAGGAGACGAAGAAGAAGAAAAAGAAGACGAAGAAGGAGGAGGAGAAGAAGAAGAAGAAGAAGAAGAAGAAGGAGACGAAGAAGGAGAAGGAGAAGAAGGAGAAGAAGAAGGAGAAGAAGAAGGAGAAGAAGAAGAAGATAAATAATTAATTCTTATAAGTTTAAAGTAAGTATTTTTATTATTTATTATACCCAGATCCTGAACGAACCCAGGCTTATGTGTTACAATATTTTTACAATACATGATGATTCCATACCATCACTTTTTTGGAAGAGGTGGTTGCCTTCTGCGTCATTTTCCTTGAACTTTGAGTAGGCCTAAATATATGAGTAAGATTAGGTTAGCTTACAGAACAGCAGAATGAACCCTGAAATGTGAGTATTATAGATAAATAAACGTAGTATAAGTAATATTAACCCATCGGGTTGGTCTAGAGGTAAAGTCGTCGCCAAAATCAGCTGTTTAACAGCTGATTTTCGGTGACGAAGGTTCCTGGTTCAAACCCTAGTAAAGGTAGTTACTTTTATTCGGATTTGAATACTAGACAGTGGTTACCGGTGTACTTTGATGGTTGGGGTTGAATTAACCATACTCTCTCAGGAATGGTCGGCCTGGGTCAGTAGAAGACTACACCTCATTCACACGTCATACATATTATCCTCATCTCATTGGGTCATGGGGTTGCTTATTGTTCTGAATTGAACAGATTGCAACGTACACATATTGTTGTTGTTGTTTAGGTCAACAGCTGAAAGGCTGGTTTGAACCTGTAGAGGTTTTACTAAGTAAAACGAGGAGTGAGGTGGTTTACCATTGCCTTCCTCACTGAGTGGAAAAGTACGCTTATCAGCATGCCGGGCCCTCTGAAAAGCACATATTTTCCATTCTGTAAATGACACCTTCACTTCATTCACCACAGGGTCTGGCTGCATAATGAAATTCATTACTTTCATAGGAGATAACTCTGATTAGTGTCTTTTACACCTCTACCTCTTCTGTTCTTAAATGATTCAGTCATTTAATTGGCTGACCATGTGATAAGAAACAGAACTATTTATTTCAGTCCTGCAACGAACAGATTGAGTGTAAATAATTTAACACTCCACCTGTCTCTTATGGGCAGGTACACATATTAAGGTCTATTTACACACATCAGTGACGTGTCAGTGCCGTTTCAGTGTCAGTGAAAAATAAAATATCGTTGCTTTTGTTTCAAACGAACAAGTTTACACATGTCCGACACAGTGACGTATCAGTACCATCAGTGCTTCAGTGCTGTCCGTTCCGTGATTAGGTAATACGATCGCAACGATATTTTTTAATTTTCACTGACGTGATTCTGTAATTAGAAATTGTATTTGTTGTAAAATGGATGAAAAATTAATCGAGTTGGTGCGAACTTTTCCTGTTCTGTATGATTTGTCATTTAAAAAATACATGGACATCGGTTTTAAAAATAATATTTGGACATTCTGAAATATTCAAAAAATTTTGTTTCATCCTCATTTAATTCCTTATAAAAATAAAGTGATAAATTCGCCTTCACTTTCTCGTTTTAACCATGCCTTGTGTACTCATTTTCGCTTTTTTATGGTTTTCTTCCTCATCTAGGGCAATGGCAATAATTGCCAATTCGTTATCAGAAAAATCTTTCATCTTGCTGCTATTTGACTGAATTACTGAACTGAATTATTAATAACACTGAAGGACTACGGATAGAAAATATCGGATGTGTGTGAACTGACATCACTGATCAACCACGGACACTGAACGGTGAAGATAATACGGCACTGACACGGCACTGATGTGTGTAAATAGACCTTTAGGAATACAAAAAAAAAGTAATATTGTTACGCCTAATTTAATAGGTTATGATAACAATGGAAGAGATTCGCATTTAGATGTAGATTTAGATTTGTTAACAAGTCATGCTTACTATGTAATGAAGTAGTTAGATTAACTACTGTCAACAATAATTGACATTTGGCTCACAGCCACTGCCATTACAATTATTATTATCGCTTCTACTAACTAGAACCTAATCTAGCCGATGGCTATTACAACATACATACATACTCCTCACCTATGAATTCCAAAGCTTACTAGCACCAGGCCTACCTTTCCGCTGTGCATACACTACACTACATTATATTGGTACATGCACACCACCACCACCACCACCACCAGTAGTTAGTTCCTTTATACAATTAACTAACTACTCCACTCAATACAACTATTCAACTAATATCTACCTAACTAACTATCAACTACGTACAATATTAAACTATTAATTATTCATTTTGCTATTGTCCAACTAATTCCCTTTAATCTCTACATTCTGTTCACTCTCTCCGTAATTACATCTCTCTTTACACCCCACACTGTCACTTCCCTCCCAATTTTTATTCCTCCATAACTCTGTCCCTCCATCTCTTTACTCCTTATTCCTAACTATCCATCAATCTCTCTTCCTCACTCTCACTTCCTCTAACCATATCTCTCCCCAGCTTTGCCCATATATGTATGCATCCCCTCTTGCACCATCTCTGTTCCTTGCATTTTTCTCTCTATTTTACTCTCTTGCTCTCAATATCATCCCATTTCACTTTCCCCCGTCATTCCTTACACTGTCTCTTTTTCTCTCTGACTCTCTTCCTGCCTCTCCCCTTCTTTCATAATCTTCCTTACTCTCTTTCTCTATAACTCTGTCTTTTTCCTCTCTGTGCTTTTTCTCTCGGCTCTCTTCCTGCCTCTCCCCTTCTTTCATAATTATCCTTACTCCCTTTCTCTGTCACTCTGTCTTTTTCCTCTCCGTGCTTTTTCTCTCGGCTCTCTTCCTGCCTCTCCCCTTCTTTCATAATCTTCCCTACTGCCTTTCTCTTTCACTCTGTTTTTTCCTCTCAGTGTGTCCTATTTTTGTTCCACTTTTCTGGTTCACCCTCCCTATAACCTCCGCTCCACCACCCCTATCTCTCCCACCCTCCTACTGTATCTATCTCTATCCTTGTCTCTGTGTCTGACTGTCCCTCTGTCACTCTAAAAAACATACAAAAACATTGTAACAACATTACTACTACAGTTTAAGGTGGAATGTACCTTAAAAATTAACCTTTGAAGCTAAAGAATTCATTCTGCATGTATATTTCTATATAAATGTAAGTAAACTGCTTCTATCATTTTCACCCCTAAAATTTATTTAACGCAATTTATTTACACACCTTTTTAGGTGTGTAAATAAGGTGTAGTTTTGTACAGACTCAGGCTGACCATTCCTGAGAGAGTATAAACAAATTCATAAAAAAGTAAGTGTATTTACTAGAATTTAAACTAGGAACCTCGCCTCCAAAAATCAGCTGTTAAACAGGTGATGACACTGGGACAAATTTACTACTACACCAACCCGGTGAGTCAAACTTTCAAATTATTTAAAAATATTATGAAATATGCTATCACCACACCTTTTTTATTAATTAGAAATCTATTTTTTATTACTTAGAAATTAGAAATATAAAAAATAATTACACTATTTGTCCAAGAAATTCTGCTCTAATAAAACGAAAATAGCCAAAAATATTTCGCTTAAATTTTAAAGTTGTTTTCTCCCACTAATCAAAGTGCATATTAAGTGGACCACTCTCATACTTTACATTGCATGACCTCCTACGCTTTTGCACGATAAAAAATAATTAATGCGTCATTTAAAAATAAAATCTAATAAATAGAGCCTAATTTTCTCGTAGAGGCATAAATAAATATTTTCAGAAACATACAAATTAATAATATACAACCAATTTTTACTTTCTCTTGCCTATATGAATATATAGGAAGGAAAGTATTGTTTTCATGTCGATTTTTCGAAATCGAGTTTTCACCGGATCTATACGTTTTCAGACCCCCTGAACCCAAAAAACATGTTTTTAGCGATTGGTCTGTGTGTGTGTCTGTGTGTGTGTGTGTGTGTGTGTGTCTGTGTGTGTGTGTGTGTGTCTGTGTGTGAACAGAATATCTCAAGAACGGAACATCGTACGAACTTGAAACTTGAAACTTAAGTTACATACCACTACCGGACGCGACACGAACATTTTCATCAAAATCGGTCAACCGGAAGTAGTAGTTTATTCGTATAATTTTTCAGTTTTTTGCGATTTTCTCAAAAACTGGTCCTACGATTTTTTTTAAAATCGCCTATTTTACTCAATTTTTTATTTTCTACAAGATAGGGTAGGCGCCATGTTTGCTGAAATTCTCGGTGAGGCTGTTTTCACGTAAAAACGTTGTTTTTTTAAGATTACGGCTTTAATATAAATTTTAGCGCAAAAACTTATATAATAAAAGTTGTAGAGAATTTAAAAACCTACAACTTCTGTTTCAAACATTTTTTTGTATGACGCTTAGTTTAGCAGTAATTAGCGATTTTCTGATTTTTTCTCACGAAAACGTGTGAAAAATCGATTTTTTTAACATTTCGGTCTTAGTATGCATTTTACGACAAAAGTGTATATAACCAAATTTATAAAAAATTAAAAGATCTACAACTTTTATTAAGAGCATTTTTCTCTAAACAGCCTAGTTTAGAGAGAAAGAGTGATTTTCCGTATTTTTAAACCAAACTGAGTTCGAATTTCATTTTGCGTGTTTCACTCATGATTGAAATATGGTTATATTTTTGAGATTAGTTGTTTGTTTATTTCTAATGTTTTATTACTAATGTTAGGTTTATTGTTAATTATTTATATTGGCAAGAGAAAGTTGTGTAAGTGTTTCACACCAGATTTTTATTTTCCTTAGAGCGCCGACATCAACAATGACGAATGGCAACAACCCTGATAAGTCTATCTCTATCGTGAACCTTCCTTAAAAAAATTTACCAGTCTCCAATATTCTTCAAACATTATCATTTCCTTTACCAGATCTGAGCCCATCCTTTTTTTTGCGTCCTGGAGACTCCAGGAGGAGTATAGGACATGTCGTCAGATATAAAACCTGAAATACATATAAGAATCACACAAAGTATCACTACTATCAAGAAAGAAATTCTTGTACGCTATAAAAAGTTTCACCGATCAAGTAATTTTTTACATTTTTTTTAAAGAATTCAAATTCTCACAGCACTTTAAAGATTGGGGTAATTTATTTATGAATTTTCTCCCTGTATAAGTAGGTTTTTGTTCAAACAATTTTGTGGAGTGATTAGCCACATAATAATCATTCCTGTTTCTCGTGTTATGATTGTGAACATTGGAATTCTGCATAAAATTATTTTGCCTAAGATACATAATCACCTCAAAAATGTAGAGACAGGGAACTGTAAGCAATTTAAGCTGGTTAAATAGTGGTGTGGATGAGGTTAGCTGGTTAGCTCCCACCATACACCTAATAGCTTTCTTTTGAATTTTAAAAACCCTATTCATATTACCCATGCTCGAATTACCCCATACTAAAATACCATAACGGATATGAGACAGAATGAGGCCATGATAAGCTGCCATTAGTAATTTTTTATCATTTAATCTGGCAATTTGTTTTAGTGCAAATACCCCAGATGATATTTTACTACAAACTTGATTGGTATCAAGTTGTACTCAATTGGTATCCTCAACTTCGTTGTCAAGAATATGCATTAGAAGCCCATATTTATCACCACAGAATAACAGACCAACATCTTCCTTCTTTCGACAATCCTCATCAGCTTACTATCCAATCCACACCCATACGTCTCAAAACTTCAATGTTGGTAACATGAATGGTCGACAAAAATCTAAACAGTCTTCTGATACTCACATCTCAAACGCTTCTAAACGATTCATGGATTACCTACCCAAAGACGCCATCTTTCCACGTCATATATCAGGACAAGAGTAAATGTACTAGTAGGCTACAGATCTAAAAAAAAACAATTTTTTTGTGCCAATTGTTTTGGTTCTTATTAAAAGAAAACTAATTACAAAAAATTTACACTGTTAAAACAATTGTTTTAGCCGATTGGTCATATTTTCGTCTCAGCCCTCTCTCAAAAATTACAAACCAAATTAACGTAAAACTACAGGAAAAAGTTGACAAGAGGTGAAATTAACATAATAATAACGATGAAAATATTATTATTATTATTATTATTATTAAAAAATATACTGTTTTAAGTAGGAATTAATATTAGAACCATAAATCTTTTGATGGAAATGTTTTTCTTATTACCAAATAATAATAATTAATTACTTTCTCTCTAAAAAAGATTATTACGTAAGATTATTAAGTAAATACGTAGTAAGATTGTAATAGTTTTACGTAGGAACATAAATGGTAAACTGGTAAGGTAAGAGATTTAAAATGTTCCAGTCGTTTAAATAGTACAGAATGAAGCAGAGATAAAATTTCGGTTGATAAAATAAAACGAACCGAGGACTTATTAATATGGTAGTTGTAATCTAAGCACTGAACTAAGTTATACTTGGTGTACATATTATTTTAATGGGAAACGGGAGACGAGAGATGAGATGTAAGGGTTGGAAAGGACGGGGGGACATAGATGTGATGTAATGGAGCTGAGAGGCGAGGGTCTTAAGGGTTAATCTGACCCTTTGCATCACTATTATACCCCTTCACCCGTTTACCCTTGTCCCTTGTCCCGGCTCCATCCGTGTTTGCAAGTGACAGGTGCCGCCCTCACGATGTCGTGTTCCACCCAGCCATTACCGGAATATGCAATGAGACATTACAAACAGTCGGCAGCATCACCACTAATGACAATCACCGCCGCTGGTAGCGCTAGTAAATATCGCTACCACGGCCACCTAGATCTACTAATAGCAGTGGCTTCATTATCATTACACACATCCATTGACAATCCCTGATCCTGTCTAAATTTCCTCTGTCACCATTCGAAAACATATCCCCACATTGCTATTCACGTTCAATTGTTTTAACCTACTAAACAAAACCAACCGACGCGACGTTCAATTCAAAATGAAACACCTACTGACAACATTCGACTCCAGTAAAAAAAAACAAACGTACTAAAATAAAATCTAACTTTTAGAATTTAATTTATTTTTTAATCCTAATGTGTTTTCCTGCCCATAACAGACAGGTAGAGAGTCAAATTATTTACTCTCTATCTGTTCGTTTCAGGGCTAAAATAAATAGTTCTGTTTCTTACCACATAGTCAGTCAATTAAATGACTGAATCATTTAAGAACAGAAGAGGTACAGGTGTAAAAGACACTAATCAGAGTTATATTCTCTGAAAGTAATGAATTTCATTGTACAGCCAGACCCTGTGGTGAATGAAGTGAAGGTGTCATTTACAGAGTGGAAAATATGTGCTTTTCAGAGGGCCCGGCATGCTGATAAGCGTACTTTTTCACTCAGTGAGGAAGGCAATGGTAAACCACCACACTCCTCGTTTGACTTAGTAAAACCTCTAGAGGTTCAAACCAGCCTTTTGGCTGATGACCTAAACAACAACAATGTGTTTTCGTTGCAATCTGTTCAATTTAGAAAAATGGAGGGTAATATCGAGAGAGTGAATTGTAGAGGGTGGCAAAGGTTAGAATGTTTAACCCTTTAGGCCTATAGGTCTTTGGTCAATCTGTTAGTTGCAGGGCTAAAATAAATAGTTCGGTTTCTTATCACATGGTCAGCCAATTAAATGACTGAATCATTTAAGAACAGAAGAGGTAGAGATGTAAAAGACACTAATCAGAGTTATTATCTTCTCTGAAAGTAATGGATTTCATTATACAGCCAGACCCTGTGGTGAATGAAGTGAAAAAAGTGTCATTTGCAGAGTGGAAAATATATCCTTTTTTTTTTTTTTTTACTTGTTAATATAGTAATATTATCCTCTCTTTTACTACTTTTATGAATGAATCCTACTAGAAATTTCTAGAACCACACCTTCCTTCGACATTGTCACAATACTTTCCTTCCAATATATTTATATATTCAAGAGAAAGTAAAAAGTTAATTTATATGTTTATACGGCATAAAATCCGTTCAAAAAATCAGGGAAACGACGGTATATAGAATAAATTTATTTTTAATACCGTGAGTGAAACGATCAGTGAAAAATTTAGTGTGATTTACCGTAATTTATATAGTACAATGGTTCCTTTGATACCTTTATATAATGAAAACAAAGTAAGAATAAACAGATTTTTATGGTTATTGCAATAAGAGGGGTTTCAATATATAGGACTACAAGAGGACATTATCACATTCTAACAGCAATTCTTCCTGTAATAATGAATTCACTTCCCCCGCCTATATTTCATATTTCACTATAGAAAATTTCATTCACGCATTTCAACAACCACCTGTTCAAATATACTATTTACCTAATCATCCCCTACGTTATATTTAGCAGTCTCTTATCAAGTTTTATACCCTTCATTCATTTTACACACTTTATTGCTTTAACATATTTCCTTCTAAGATTACTCCATTTCCTTTATTTTATGGTATCTGGTTTGTCCATAATAGGCAGGTGGTGTGTTAAATTATTTCCACTTGATCTGCTGGTTCAAGGGCTACAAAAATTAGTTGTGTTTTTTATCACATGGTCAGCCAATTATATGACTAAAGCATTTAAGAATAGAAGAGGTACATGTACAAAACACACTAGTTACATTTACCTCATCTGAGAGTAATGAATTGCATTATACAGCCATACCATATTGTGGTGAATGAAGTGAAGGTGTCATTTGCAGGGTGGAAAGTAAAAGCTTTTCAGAGGGCCTGGTATACTGATAAGTATACTTTCCACTCAGTGAGGAAGGCATATTTAAACCACTTCACTTCTCTAAAGAGTTTAGAGGTTTAAATCAGCTTTTCGGCTGATGACCTAAACAACAACACATCTGGTCATGTATATGAAAATTATGATTTCACTTTTTTTTGATATGAAAATACTATTTTTTTTTGAAATTATGATATGAATCTTGCGTCAAAGTTTTTACTTTCAACAAAAATAATTTCAATACTTTCAGATAATCTCGATAAATTACTAACTCATGTTCAACAAATACAGTTTTAAAACTTACTAAAAAAAAATTATTTTTAAGATAAAATATATGATAATTTTATGAAAAAATTTAATTCTTCGTACATTTTTGAGACATTACTATTATGAATTATCCAAAGTTTATTCTAAAAATTTATAAAACATTATTAAATATCGTACTGTAACAGAAAATACACCATTAAGGGCAAAGAAAGTATATTTTAGGTTAAAGCACAAAAAAAAATATTTTCTTCAAATTTCCTGTTATAGGTCGTCTAAAAAACAACTTCCTGTTTACAACTTTTTTACTGAGAAAAATAAGGCCACTTGATGCTATCCGCTGCAATTAGACTGGAAAGCTTGAAATATTTTATGCGGTTTTTATTATTGTACGTATATATGTATAAAACATTAACCCTTACAGGAAAAAATAAATGATGAAGTTAGATGCTTTCGATTATGTGGATGTATGACAGGATGCTGCGGTTAAATTGGACAAGAAACAAATAACGAAGAGGTCTTCTCTGGAGTTAATATATGTACTTCCATGTGTAAAGGAACCTGCTACCGAAAAATTAAAAAATAAAATACGAAATGTGAAATAAAATGTGAATTTTAAAACAGAATGCGATTATTGTGATGCAATATTTTCTCAGTTCTGTTTTATGGACAACACAAAAAGTTAGGGGGCGTAAATTGGGTTTGAAGTTCCAGCTTTTTCCGAAAGTGATCCAAAATCGGAAGTCAAAAGAATCTAAACCAAAAGTTGGAAACTGCAAGAGATACCAAACAACGGTTTTCGGATTCGTAGAAGAAATCAAAGTCAAAATTTTGAGATAAAAAACGTGTTATTCAATTCCTCTACAATAGTAGATACAGAAATCATTGGGTTTCAAGTTCCGGTTTCGATTGGAAGTAGCCCAAAAACGGAAGTCAAGAAATCAGAAACAGAAACTACAAGAGATAGCAACATCGGTTTTTGGGTTCATTACCTACACAAAAAGTTAGTGGGCCTGGATTGGGTTTTTTTGCATCTAGGAGACTCCAAAAAAGGAGTATAGAACATGTCAAGATAAAACTGATAAACAAAAAGTCAATCACAATGATAAATTCATCACTTACCACAAAAAATTTGTTTCTGCTACTACTTACTTCAGTAAGCTTGTCATGAACCCCTTTGTATCAAATTGCACACAAATTTAAAAAGTTAAACACAATGATAAATTCATCATTTACCGATAATTTATTACCGCTACTACTTAACTCAGTAGACTTGTCATGAACCCCTTTGTATCATTTAGTACACAATATTTGTTTAATTAGAAGTTAAATACTTTTCAACCAAAAACTATTCAGAAAAGAACTCGTGAACACTGTAAAATGTTTCATCAACCAAGTATTGTTTGTATTTTATAGCGTAGTTGGTAACGTGCTCGCCTCTCATCATGCGGTCCTGGGTTCGAATCCCACTCAGGCACGGCATATTTTCATACGTTACAAAAAATCGTTTCATCCTCCATTGTACAAAGTTACACCCCAACGTCGTCGCTAATGACCGCTGAAGTTGATGCAACGTTTTTTTTATCCCTAATTTTGTGTACGTTGCAATCTGTTCAATTTAAAACAATAAGCAACCCCATGACCCAATGAGATGAGGATGATGTGTATGATGTGTAAATAAGGTGCAGTCTTGTACAGACCCAGGCCGACCATTCCTGAGAGAGTATGGTTAATTAAACCCCAACCATCAAAGTACACCGGTTACCACTGTCTAGCATTCAAATCCGCATAAAGTAGCTATCATTATTAGGATTTGAACCAGGAACCTTCGTCTCCGAAAATCAGCTGTTAAACAGCTGATTATGGCGATGACTTTACTTCTAGACCAAAACCCGGTGGGTTAATGCAACGTTAAATAAATAAATTAATAAAAAAATACAATAGTTGTACACTTTTCTCTTTCCTATGTAGGCCTGCCTAATTACACTTACCACACATGCCACCATGATCTTCCTGGTTGGTAAACGATAAGAACGTTCTAATTCGTTTGTTTATGTACCGGTTACGAACTGCCTTAGTGTACCTTCGTTTAAATCAGGAAATTCTATAACTCAGATATAATATAATTTGCCAACGAGAATTTGAAGAAATTTAAATGATATTGAAAGGCAACGTTGAAAAAAATTTGAAGATAAATGAAGAAATAAATCATCTTGGTTGCGGAACATCAAAGACTAGACCGTTGCAGACAGAAATACCTTTACTTCATCAGATCCAAGATAGGAAGAAGCTTGCCACAATAATCGCCAAATTTAAAGAAGACGCCAGTGAGGAAGAGTTATTAATCTAGTACAAATTCAAGCGACTTTTATAAATTAAACGTGACAACTTTTAAATGTATTTCTTGTCCCTTTATGTATTTACATTTTTATGCATGTAAGTTATTTTAATAGGTAACTGGAGGATATGCCCCACTAGCCTATCCCTTCTTTTGGTAAGATGCTTCCATATACTTCTTTTTTCATCCACTCGCCTAAGAACCTCTAAATTACTTATTTTGTCCTCCCACCTAATCTTTAACATTTTCCTATAACACCCCGTTTCAAAAGTTTCTATCCTCTTCTTTTCTACAGCCCCTATCACCCACGTTTCACTTCCGTATAATGCTACCCTCCAAACATAATGTTTTAAGAAATTTTTCTTAATCTGTAAATCAATGTTTGTAGTCAGTAAGCTGTTTTTCATTTCAAAGGCTTTTCTAGCTTGAGCAGTTCTACTCTTGATATCACTTGTGCTTCTAACATCCTTTGTTATTTTACTCCCTAGATAGCAGAATTTCCCGACTTCATGTATGTTTTCGTTGCCTACTTTTAAATTTCCCATCTCTTCTAAACCACTCTTGCTGCTGCACAACACTTTCGTTTTGTTCTTATTAATTTTCATGAAGTAATCCTTTCTGAAGATCTCATCCATTCCATTTAAGGCATCCTCTAGTTCTTTCTTTGTCTCGGCTAATACTACTATATCATCGGCGAAGAAGAAGAAGACATAATACGTCCTAAAGGTTGATAGTTTTAAACACCTCGGGGAGACAATACAACCAAAGACCAGCGAAAAGAAAGTGAACGTTAGACGAGGAAACATGGGTGGTACACTTCTAGGAACTCACTACTTGTATAAGGAGAAAGTACTCTCAACACAAGTCAAGATTATCCCTTTAAGTAACAACGTTCGGAAAACAGGACGTCGATATATTTTACATACCTAGTGATAACATCCTGCCCATAACAGACAGATGGAGTGTCAAATAATTTACACTCAATCTGTTCGTTGCAAGGCTAAAATAAATAGTTCTGTTTCTTATCACATGGTCAGCCAATTAAATGACTGAATCATTTAAGAACTGAAGAGGTAGAGGTGTAAAAGACAATAATCAGAATTATCTCCTCTGAAAGTAATGAATTTCATTATACAGCCAGACCCTGTGGTGAATGAAGTGAAGGTGTCATTTGCAGAGTGGAAAATATGTGCTTTTCAGAGGGCCCGGCATGGTGATAAGCGTATTTTCCACTCAGTGAGGAAGGCAATGGTAAACCACGTCACTCCTCGTTTTACTTAGTTAAACCTCTACGGGTTCAAACCAGCCTTTTGACTGATGACCTAAACAACAACAGTGATAACATCCGGTTTACCGGACGTCCGTAAGTTATGCATAAAGTGCCAACGTCCGGATAACCAAACATTTCCAAAAAAAAAACGTTTCCACAAAAATTAATGGAATAATGTATTGTAGCAATCGGGGAAGGGGTGCAATAGGAAAAATCTGGAGGCTAGATGAGGGTAGACTTACAATAATTTCTCACCACAGCGATTCCACGATAAAATTTTATTGAAAACCAAATTTGATTCAAACTACAACTAATACCTTAAGCCACATAGGGGCACGGTTGCCGACCACAACAGATCAATAATAACCAAATAATCGTAGCAAAATTTTGAGCTGGTACCATACTACTGGTCCGTGGGCTAGAACCCCCGTTTTTACACTACTAATGACCGAGCATAGCCCGACCAGTTTTCTAACACAATATTACCAAATAAACTCCAGCAAAAGTTAAATTCCAAAACCAATACAGTAAATTACAAAACAAATTCTCAAGATAAGGTTAAATCAGGCTACCACTCATCTAAGTCCCTGTTGTGGCGGACTACAACACTATATAATAATAAACTATAGTTTATCGTAATAAACTCATCGTTGCACCATGAGGAGATCACTAAAATATAAAGGTAACTGATGATCAATCTTAACCAACACGTACTAAATTTAATAAGTCATAAAATGAATCTGACAACGGGTCAAATTCAATATTAGGTCCAATCTACGACCTCCAATTCCATAATCATTTTTGGATTTAAAGCAACAAATTTCCATTAGATCTCTTCATAATACAATGATGCTACTCTATCCTTAAACATACGCCAGGGTACACTACAAATAAAAATAAAAATTACCCATCATTAAATAATTGCCCTGGAGCGGCACTGCCCGGATTCCTAGTGGGCACAGGATAAACATATATCCGAATTCAAACATGTTTTGAACCTAACAAAACATTGTTTAATGGTAACGACACAAATCTCGTGCCAATAAAAACTCCCAAACAATGAACCAAACGTTACCAGCCATAGGCGGTGACAATCTTTACTACACTAAAATAATAATTAAAAACAAACTATTGGCAATAGTTGCTAAGGTAGCACAGTTAAGTACCGCCACTCCAGGTTTCAGGTAAATAAGAACTCTTAAAATAACGGCCGGCTTAGCCAGACGGAGAGTGCAATCAGCTATATTACCACTTACCGGTAAATACCCGGGTTAGGCCCAGCCACAACAATAGGCGGGTTGGATATCCGTGCATTTTCACTAGACCTCAATAAACTAAGTACAAGTCACTATTCACTAAAAACGTACTTCAATACATTATATAAAACATTTTACTGTTAGTAAGAAAAAAACTATGTACTCCGATACATCACATGAAATAGACTCACGCACAGGCTAACGACTTTTCATTACTCACACATTAGATGAACTGACTGACTACAGAACATAAAAATCAAGAACGTCTTACATAGGCGTACATTATAGGCCTGCTGATTGCACTCTGTACTCGACAACGAAACCCGACACTTCCTGCAGTTCTCAGAACTGCATCTCTAAGCCTACAGTATCTACATGTTAATCGTAACATACAAAACTACATTATTTATAATTACTTGCTACGATTACACTTTTAATAATTTTCATTAAAAACATTTTGTTTTACTACTACAAGTTTATTTTAACTTATATCTAAATCACCCATTAACTCTCGGTTCAATCCTCACTCTTACATTACCCTCCCTCATAAAAAAGTGGGATTACGCGGGAATCATCGACTTTATGGGACAGCGGTTGTAATCACTCCAAACACTTATCACTTTAGGCTGACCTCACTTTTATTTCAGACGTTCGTTTCACTCCCACCTTCCGCACTTGATCATCGTCGCCTACTGATCGTTCTCCGGGCTGCAGTATCCACGCTCCACCAGGTGCAGTCGGTCCCTCAAGGGCAATCGGTGGATTGGACGTCTGGGATCTCGGGTCGATGTTGTCGCTCCCTCGGATGGTCGGTCTTCCCGTCGTCGGCTCTCTACTGGCTGGCTCGTCTCCATCTGCCGCAACTCAATCTCTGGATGCTCCACACTGGCAGTCTCCTCCAAACGGGCGTCTCGAACTCGCCGCCATCGGTACCAGGATATTCCAAGAACTGCTGTCAGTCCAACGAGGACAATGCTTATGCCCATTGTCCAGATGATGGTGCGGTTGTAGGCACGTCTTCGGTCCATAGTTCGAAGCATCTCCGTGTATTCTATTTCCGGACCATGTGGGCCAGGATGGGATCTGCCCTCAGCGGTCAATTCCCCGATGATCTTCCAGCTTTCTTCCCTATCGGCTTCGGGTACTCCGTCCGGAACGTTTAGGGGGTGGGTTGTGAAGTTGATAAGAAGAGTGGGTAGCCGGGTAGTAGTGCTACCTCTCGTTCTTCGTAGTAAGACATACTGGTCGGTACGGTAGGCACACCCCTTCACTGGTTTCAGCTGCCCAACTCCATTTAAGAGTTGCTCTTGGACAGTCGTTGACGAGCCATCACGACAGTCGGCCACTAATTTCTCCTCCGTGGAAAGGCTGTAGTACCAGACGCGTTCGACTTCGTTCCATACCCAGTATGGAGAGGGAGGCGACGCCAACACTGCTCGTTCACACTGGTCCTCGTAGTCGCTTCTACTATCCACATACAAGGAGTGGAGGCAGGTCCGAGTTCGACGATATCGCAGGGCGATCTCTGCTGGGCAAACCATAGGCTCGCGCCCTCGGCATTCTTGGAGTTCATCTGGGCCCAGTTCTGCATGGAGCTCCCGGTCCTCGCTGATGATGAAGATGGGTGACGTCACACGGTACAGCACTGCTACACCCGTAGCCGGATCAGTCACTGGGATGGACCTCACTTTGAACATCTGGAACATATGACCTTGGGAGGCCAGAGGCAAGTCAATGGCTATTCTAATGTAATGTCCGACAGAATGAGCGCACACCCTAGTCACCGTGTAATATTTGTACATGTCCACTACCTCGGTACTGGTTAACAGCTCAACGCCTCTGGGTAAGGCCGATTGCACTTTCCTTACAATTCTACTTAATTCTACTGGGGAGATCAGTGACGCGCTGATTCCCTCTCCTACATTAACTTTCTGTAAGCTATAAACTAAATCCTTAATCGCTACAAGTCCCTGGAGTGAGGCTAGACGCAGGTCATCTAACAGGGTGGACGCATTCATGAAGAGATGAAGCGTAGTCTCCGTATCACGTAGTCGTTCTTCTACATGGCCCATTCTCCTCAGTATCGGACTTACCAGCTCCGCCACCTCCGCAGCCAATTGCCGTATCTTCTCGCTATTATCTTCCGTCTGTTGAGATAGCGCCCTCGTGATGGTGGTTAACTCCTTTTGCAGGAAAACAGTCTCCGCAGACGCTCGTTCAAGGCCTTGGATCTTCTCGTGCAAATCGTTGAGATCGTCGGCATCCGGATTCCCAAACATGACTTTTATCAATTTGCCACCGACGTTCAACAGCCCTCGTTTGGTCCGACCGTTCGGCAGCATGTCACGTAGCGTCTGACCGGCGTCCTCCATTTCTTCCAGCAAATCTTCCGTTTCTATCAAAGATCCCTGTAACACCTGAAGCTTTGGAATCCTAGTGATCGCCTCACTCAGGGCCACCCTAGCGTCACCCATCGCAGTTCGTAGTTCGCTAGCTTGATTGGTAATTTGTGTCACGTTCAACTCCACAATGACCCTCCAGAAATCGCCAGTCACCACCATCTCGCCCTGGCCCAGGAATAGGACTCCGTTTCTCATTGCCGTATCTGGTTTGGACAACACACCTGCACATAAAACGCGACCTTGTGAGCCCCTCCACCTCACCTCCAGGGTATACTTATCAACTACGAATATGGCTTACCTATCTTAGCCTACTAATAAATTACCTTAAGTGAATACCATCATGCCACAAAACAAATAATCCACCTTTTAAGATACATCATATAGGGGTAAAGTATTATATATCTACTTATACATCTTGCTGTCGTAACCTCATCTCTTACATTACTACTACATTACTACTACTACTCATATTTACAAGCTACAATACTGCCTGCTTTCACCTTAATAGTGTTCGGTACAGAACACTTACTAGGTTACTTAAATCCTAATATAACATCAATTATTAGCCTACTGATTATCTATCCCTCATCTCACCTCTCCCTCCCTTGTCGTTGATTATCCTTCTTCCAGTGGTCGAGTTCTGCTCCGCAATCCATACGGTGACCGTTGGCTGGGTACTCGGTCCCGCGGTGATGGCTTGTAGGACGGGTCTTCTCTGATCCGGTCAGGCGGATCTGGCGAACTTGCGGGATCGCCGAAAACGCTGTCAGTTATTGTGGGACTCCACGGACTCCAGGGTTCTTCATCTACCCTGGTTTCTTCGCCTGATGCTTCGTTGGCGTCCGCTACCGCGGTCTCCCTGTCATTCCGGGGAATAGTCCGTTCAGGTCTCTCCGGCCTCACAGGCGTGGCTGGCCCCACAGGTCCACTGGGTTCCATTAGCTCACCTGGTCCCATTGCCGTAATTGTTGGTTGTTGTTCCTGCGCGCCATCCCACTCGTCGTCCCCGTCTCTAGCTGGGTAGTATACTAACTCTTCATCTTCCTCTTCCTCGTCCCGTTCGTCTTTTGAAGAGACCGCAGGGGCGCCAGTCCCTCTCCGTATTTGTGTAGGTCTGAGTTCCCCTTCCATGGCCGCATTCTCGTGTCCTGGTTTTAATCGATTAACATGCACCACCACTGTCCGCCCCGCAGCTACCTGCAGCCGATAGTTGACATCGGACAGTTTTTCGATGACAGAGTAAGGCCCCGACCACGGACGGTGAAATTTCCTGGCCTCTCCCGTTCGCACCGCCGGTTCGTACAAGTACACCTTCTCGCCAACCTCGAATTCTCGTAGCGTCTTCCCCCGATTATAGGTGCGAGCTCGAGCAGCCGCAGCGTCTCCAGAATTCCGAACAGCTTCAGCGTAAGCCTCCTCCAGTCGCTGTCGAAGAAGAGCGAGGTGGTCCTCCGTGTCAGCGCTGCAGGTTGGAGATGGAACGACGCAGTCACCAGGTAGCACCATTTCTCGACCGTACAACATGTAGTGTGGCGAGTATCCAATAGACGTATGGGGAACACTCCGATACGCCATCAACGCATATGGGACCCACTGGTCCCAATCACGACCGTCCCGCCTAACAAAGTGGGCAATCGAGTCGTTTAACGTTCTGTGTAGTCTTTCCAGTCGGCCATTCCCCTCCGGGTGGTAAGGGCTTGTTTGGAGCTTGCGAATTCCCAGCTGCCGGCATACTTCAGCCATCAACTCTGACGTGAAATTTCGCCCTTGATCGGTGAGTAGTTTCTCGGGCACCCCATGTCTGGTCACCACTTTGGTGACGAACGCTCCTGCGATGACCCCTGTCGTCTGATCTGGTATGGGCACTGCTTCCGCGTACCTGGTCAGGTGGTCGATGAACGTGAGTAAGTACTTATTCCCATCTCTACTCTTCGGTAGTGGGCCCACGATGTCCAGTGATACTAGTTCAAAAGGTCGTGTCGGTTCATACGCCGTCATCAACGGAGCCTTCAGTTTAATGGGCGTTTTCCGTTGCAGGCATAGCCCGCATCCTTGAACATGTTTTCGTACCTCCTCGTGCATTCCAGGCCAATAATATTGTTTCTTGATTCGGATAGTGGTTCGTTCCACACCAGGATGCCCCGCCCAAGGCGTCGCGTGGCACAGCTCAATAACCCTGGTCCTCAGCTCCTTTGGCACCGCGATTCTCCATTGCTCTTCCAAATTTACCCCACCGGTCCAGTAGACCACTTCATCCCTCACGGACCCGCCCCCTACCTCAACCAGACTCTGGCACCATTCATCATTCTCTTGGCACTCGACCAATTCTCGTCGATCAATTCCTTCTACAACACGCGCTATTTCAGTTGCACGACTTAGTGCGTCAGCGTTAGTGTGCTTCCTTCCAGGCTTATGGCACACCGTGTAGTCGAACTCTGATAGGCGTAACGCCCAACGCGTTAGCCGTGAGGACGGATCCCTCAAACTTAGCATCCACCGAAGCGCCGCGTGGTCGGTGACCAGCGTAAAATTTCTTCCCAGCAAGTAGCAGCGGAACTGTCTCGTGGCCCACACAACGCCAAGCAGCTCACGTTCCGTGGTCGAATAATTTCTTTCGGCTGAGTTCAGTTGGCGGCTCGCATACGCTATCGGCCGCTCGCCCTCCTCGGTGTTTTGGGATAGTACAGCCCCTAACGCTGTGTTGGAAGCATCAGTTGCCAGAATAAATCGTTCGTTAAAATCTGGAAACATAAGTAATCGCTCTGAGCACAGAGCCTCCTTTAACGCTTGGAAAGCCGCTTGCTGCTCTTCCTTCCACATGAACCTCACATCCTTTTTGGTAAGTTCAGTCAATGGTTTCGCCACCTCGGCGAAATCCTTCACGAACCGTCGGTAATATCCGGCTAGGCCTAAAAATCCACGCACCTCTCTTGCGTTCTTGGGCACTGAGAAATTCTTCACTGCGTCAATTTTCCCCGGGTCGGGCCGCACACCATTAGATGTTACCACATGTCCCAAATATTTCACCTCGTCACTTGCAAATTGGCACTTCTCTAGATTGACCTTCAGATTCGCTCTTTTGAAAACCTCCAACACATGACTCAGTCGTTCCGCATGTTGTTCGATGCTGGTACTGAAGATAATTACGTCATCCAGATACACCAAGCACTCCGTTCCTTTAATCTGACTAAGGAGATTATCCATAAGCCTTTGGAAAGTGGCCGGGGCTCCCATCAATCCAAATGCCATCCGTTTATACTCAAAATGGCCCCCGACTGTGGTGAAAGCCGTCTTCTCCTGATCCGCTGGGGCTATGGGAATCTGCCAGTATCCGCTATGTAAATCGAGGGTCGTGAAGTATCGACACTTCCCCAGATGCTCGAGGGTCTCTTGAATTAGGGGCAGCGGGTATGCGTCTGCCCTGGTCACTTCGTTCAGTGCGCGAAAATCTGTACAAAAGCGGTACTTCACTGATCCATCAGCGGACTTCTTTCTTACTAACACAACTGGGGCCGACCATGGGCTGGTAGATGGAGTTATTACGCCTTTGTCGAGCATTTCTGCCAGATGTTCTTCTACTACCGGGCGAAGGTGGTAGGGGACCCGGTATGGTCTCTTGGCAATCGGTTTGTCATCAGTAGTCCTAATTTCATGCTGCACTCCTCCTCGACATCCTTCCCGATTAGGTTCCTCGAAGACTTCTGCGTAGCTCTTTAACACTCTTCCTAATACCTCCGCCTCTCGGCCCGAAAGATGACCCAGTTTCTCAATTATCTTCCCCTCATTAGTCGTCGCCACCTGGCCGGTACTAACACGTGCCACTCGTCGGCAATCCCGTTTGTCCTGCAACGATTCGGCGACTCCTATCATCTGTTTCTTGGGGACCTCGACCGGAGCCGCTGTCAGATTCACCACACGCATCACCACTCGTCCGGCTCGAATAGCGTCGACACTTCTGCCCACCCTCAATCCAGCCTGGGGCTGAATTACTGGCTCAATTAACACAACTTTCCCATCTTCCACGTTCTCAACCTTGCCTTCGATTAATTTTTCGGTATACGCAGGGACAACCTCCCGTCGTACACACCATACGCTCAGTTCAGCTTCTTGCATCGGAGCCCCATCTTTGACCGTCGCAACCGCTCTGCCTATAGCGTCTCTGTTGCCACTGATACTTTGGTCCTCCGCTAGTTTCCCCCTCCTCTCTATTTCAATCCTAGGAGCGGACTCCTGCCTCGATCCCATCTCGTTTTCGGTGCTCCGGGAACTCGGACACCCTCTTTCTTCTACAGCGCGAGTAACCATACACGCCGCCTGGATCTCCTCAGCCGGACCTCCCGTCGCCGCTGGCACCGTCCTTGCTCTCCTACGACGCCTCCCTGGTGTCCTATGACCGCCTGCTCCACACGGATTTGCCTCGCCATCTTCTCGGGTTCCCTCCTCTGAAGTCCCGCCCGCTTCTGAGGGATCCTCGCCGTTGACGTTGTCTTCAACCCCGCATGTCAGCGCCCTAGCTCCGACACCCCTAAAGGTTACTCCACCGTTCCTGGTATCGATAACTGCTCCTAGCTTCCTCAACAAATCCCATCCCAACAAACCGTCTCTCCACGTGTCAATCGCCGCTATTACGAACGAGTGTTGCACGCTTACGTGAGACACCCGACACTCTAGCTCTTGGACGCCCAAAACTCCTAGTTTTGCTCCGGTAACTCCCTTGGCTTCGACGTTAATTTTCTGAACTGGAACACCGGGTACCGCCTCCCTTAGGATTGAAACTTCGGCGCCGGTGTCCACCAGTAACGTCCGCTGATACTTCTCCACCTCCATGGTTACCGAGATTCCCGCTCCGCTGCTGGTAACATTAGGAATCCAATTGACGCGAGCATCCCCGTCGTGGCTTCGTTGGGGATTTTCCGTCTGCCCCTGTCTCACTGGCTCTGGTTCGGGGCAGGTCCGGAGCCGCTCGCATTTGGGGATTGTGCCCTTCTCTCTGCCTCGTCTCGCACGGTATCTGCTCTTCGACCCGCCCGTCGGGGACACTTAGCCGCCCAGTGACCCTGTTCGTCACACACGAAACATCGAGTACCCCTGGGCGCCGCCCGGTTGGTATTGATGCCTCTTCCAGCACTTCGAGCTCCAGTCTGGTTCGGTTCTCCAACTCCTCTCACGCTTCGTCCCCCTCGCCTGGAGGCACATTCTCGAGAGAAATGTCCTCGTCCGCCGCAGGTATAACAAGTATCCGGGCTCCTCCGTCGAGACCGCTCAACTGCTGCTTCAGACACCACGGGAGTCGGTTCCGCGGCCCATGGTGCCGTAGCGGCGAATATGTCCCGGGGTCGTTTTACTGCCTCATGTGCTTGCTCCACTCGTTCCGCCGTCTTGATGGCCGATTCCAAGTCCTCGGGTGGATAGACCTGCAGCGTCATTGCCGCGGCCCCGTGAAGCCCCCTTACATAGGCGGCCAGTAACAACCTGTCCATATGAGCCCGGGCCCAGGCTGCCTCTTGGGGATCGGTTGGCGGCGGGATCGCTTTCATAGCTAGCGCGCGGCATCTATCGGCAAAGGCTCGCGCCTTTTCACCAGGCTCCTGCTTCACGGTGTTCAGCGCCAGTAGGAACCTTTCCGGATCAGCCTCCAGTCCAAACCGCTGTCGGAGAACTCGTCGGTAGTCCTCAAAAGTCGACGCTTGGCGCTGTAGCTCTGGATGAGCTTCAATACATGCCGCCGCCGGGCCGGTTACCTTAAGTTGACAGATGATCTTCTTGTCGTTATCTTCCCAATTCCCAGTCGTAGCTACCAGATCAATGGATTTTAGGAAGTCGTCTACCCGAACACCCCCAACATCACCCGACCATGATTTGATCAATGCCTGAAGTCCCAGATCTTTCTTAACCACCGGATTTGGTTGCCTCGGAGGGTCTCTTACGCGTAATTCTTCCATTTGCCGTAACAGGTCCATTTTCTCTCTTTCATGTTGTGCCTGTAAGGCCGCGAACTCTCCGTTGGCCCGCCGCAGTTCCTCCAGCTGTTCCCTCAGCTCATCCCCCTCCATGACGGTAGAGGTATTCCTGCCCCTCTACCCCACACCTGACACCACTGTAGCAATCGGGGAAGGGGTGCAATAGGAAAAATCTGGAGGCTAGATGAGGGTAGACTTACAATAATTTCTCACCACAGCGATTCCACGATAAAATTTTATTGAAAACCAAATTTGATTCAAACTACAACTAATACCTTAAGCCACATAGGGGCACGGTTGCCGACCACAACAGATCAATAATAACCAAATAATCGTAGCAAAATTTTGAGCTGGTACCATACTACTGGTCCGTGGGCTAGAACCCCCGTTTTTACACTACTAATGACCGAGCATAGCCCGACCAGTTTTCTAACACAATATTACCAAATAAACTCCAGCAAAAGTTAAATTCCAAAACCAATACAGTAAATTACAAAACAAATTCTCAAGATAAGGTTAAATCAGGCTACCACTCTTCTAAGTCCCTGTTGTGGCGGACTACAACACTATATAATAATAAACTATAGTTTATCGTAATAAACTCATCGTTGCACCATGAGGAGATCACTAAAATATAAAGGTAACTGATGATCAATCTTAACCAACACGTACTAAATTTAATAAGTCATAAAATGAATCTGACAACGGGTCAAATTCAATATTAGGTCCAATCTACGACCTCCAATTCCATAATCATTTTTGGATTTAAAGCAACAAATTTCCATTAGATCTCTTCATAATACAATGATGCTACTCTATCCTTAAACATACGCCAGGGTACACTACAAATAAAAATAAAAATTACCCATCATTAAATAATTGCCCTGGAGCGGCACTGCCCGGATTCCTAGTGGGCACAGGATAAACATATATCCGAATTCAAACATGTTTTGAACCTAACAAAACATTGTTTAATGGTAACGACACAAATCTCGTGCCAATAAAAACTCCCAAACAATGAACCAAACGTTACCAGCCATAGGCGGTGACAATCTTTACTACACTAAAATAATAATTAAAAACAAACTATTGGCAATAGTTGCTAAGGTAGCACAGTTAAGTACCGCCACTCCAGGTTTCAGGTAAATAAGAACTCTTAAAATAACGGCCGGCTTAGCCAGACGGAGAGTGCAATCAGCTATATTACCACTTACCGGTAAATACCCGGGTTAGGCCCAGCCACAACAATAGGCGGGTTGGATATCCGTGCATTTTCACTAGACCTCAATAAACTAAGTACAAGTCACTATTCACTAAAAACGTACTTCAATACATTATATAAAACATTTTACTGTTAGTAAGAAAAAAACTATGTACTCCGATACATCACATGAAATAGACTCACGCACAGGCTAACGACTTTTCATTACTCACACATTAGATGAACTGACTGACTACAAAACATAAAAATCAAGAACGTCTTACATAGGCGTACATTATAGGCCTGCTGATTGCACTCTGTACTCGACAACGAAACCCGACACTTCCTGCAGTTCTCAGAACTGCATCTCTAAGCCTACAGTATCTACATGTTAATCGTAACATACAAAACTACATTATTTATAATTACTTGCTACGATTACACTTTTAATAATTTTCATTAAAAACATTTTGTTTTACTACTACAAGTTTATTTTAACTTATATCTAAATCACCCATTAACTCTCGGTTCAATCCTCACTCTTACAGTATTTTGAAACAGTCTTCGTGGCGTAGTGACTAGCGCGCTAGCCTACAAAGTGAAAGGTCCCAGGTTTAGTACCCGGCTAGGGTTTGAAAATTTTAAAACGTTAAAACCACCGTTAAGGTACCAAAACCCATAGTAGTCGCTAATGACCAAGCTGTCGATGCGACTTTAAATAATAAACTAAAAAAAACATTTTGAATATTTTTATTGTTAAACGATTTCTTTGTTTTTATGAACACAATAAAAATAATTTTTTTTTTTTAAATTTATTTATTTAACGTCACATCAACTACAACGGTCATTAGCGACGACGTTGGGGTGTAACTGTGTACAATGGAGGATGAAATGATTTTTTGTAACGCATGAAAATTTGCCGTGCCTGATTGGGATTCGAACCCAGGACCGCATGATGAGAGGCGAGCACGTTACCAACTGCGCCAATGCGGCCGGCAAAAATAAATTTTTACTGGACATTTCATTTTTCTGTATCTCTGAAATTTTGTCGGCATTGGCAGCCTTACGTCTGCAAGTTTTTGAATAAGGGTTGGCACTTTATGTACACCCTTATTCAAATTAAATGGCACTTTAGATCAAACTTTTTAATATTGTTTCGGCACTGAAAGGGTTAAACATTATAATACTGTGATTATATTTATGTGTCTGAACGCGATTGACTGCTTTAGAATGTCCGAGCAGGCTGTTCTAAGAGAATCAGAGAATTTTGAGAGAAAGATCCTCCGCAAGGTAATGGATTTGAAGGTAATAAAAGGGTAATATAGGTTAAGAGGTCGACAAGAAGTCGAGGGGTTAATGTCAAACAACACTATCTACAAAAACCTAATTTTTCAGGAGAGCCATCACCATTTACTTAACTTTGTTGTTGTTGTTGTTGTTGTTGTTGTTGTTGTTTTGGTAAACAGCCGAAAGGCTGGTTTGAACCTGTAGAGGTTTTACTAAGTAAAAACGAGGATTGAAATGCAATAGCCTTCCTCACCAAGTTGAAAGAGTATGCTATCACCATGCCAGACCCTCCGAAAAGCACCCACTTTCCTTTCATTCACCACAGTGTCTGGCTGTATAGTGAAATTCATTACTCTCAGAGGATGTAACTCTGACTAGTGTGTGTTTTACACCTCTACCTCTTCAGTTCTTAAATAGTTCAGTCATAATTGGCTGACTATATGATAAGAAACAAAACTATTTTTAGTAGCCCTGGAACCAACAGATCGAATGCAATTAATTTAACATTACACCTGCCCATCATGGGCACATTTACTATTAAGAAGTAAATTAAATTATACTAAATTTATAGTTGATTACATATATAAATAACTGAAATAATAGGAAGAGAATCAGATTAGAAGTAGTTTTTTCGCTCTCCTGAAAAATGTTAAAAAATTAGGTTTTTGTAGATAGTGTTGTTTGACATTAACCCCTCGAAGTGTACAAGGAAAATGAACGATTAGAAAAAGAAAACTAAAATTTTACAGACACTTGTAGTATATAATGAATGACAACAGGTTGGCAAAACAAATTTTTAAGACACTAAAAAATAGACCTAGGGTGTCCAATAAGTGGTTTAAAGAAAACACAAAAGATATTTAGAAAACCTGAACAGACCGTGAAAACTTAATGAACCGAACCAAATTCATACAACTAATTACGGAGGTTAAGGGCTTTTATTAAGAACAAAACCAAAACACTGGGTGGACAGAAGAAAGGAGGAAAACCTATCGCGAACGAATGATGAAAATGTGGGCTGCAAAATGGCT
Organism: Catonia carolina; assembly: GCA_035578175.1. NCBI lineage: Eukaryota > Metazoa > Arthropoda > Insecta > Hemiptera > Achilidae > Catonia > Catonia carolina. Next base: position 5,780,872 of record JAQMRL010000003.1, read on the forward strand.
TTCCATAAATGTTTTAACATATTCAGTGCTAGGGACTCGCCTAGCAGGTCCATGGGTAGGTGTCAGTTTTGTTGATATTTTTAATAATTCTGAAAGGAGACCGCCTGTGGAATATCTATCTATCTATTTGTTGCTACTGTATAGCCCTCAGAAAGAGTTTTCTTTGTAATCGTGCAATTCGTTCTTGAATTTTCGTCACACGATTTTAACCCTCGCTTATTGTAGCCATACAGAATTTTTATCGGGTTTTAGGTTGAAGCTAAGAATTTAATATCTTTCGATGCAAAATGTCTTATAGTTTTGGGTGAATTTTAAAAAGACATGTATTATTTTGTAGTTCAAAATTATATGATAAATTACGCGTAAATCGTAACAATACATGGAAATATTCAAACAATAAATGTATTTACTATAACAGGCGAAAATAAATAATGGAAAAAATTAAATAAAAATCTAAAAATAACATTGAATTGGCGCATAGGCGCAGTTGGTAACGTGCTCGCCTCTCATCATGCGGTCCTGGGTTCGAATCCCACTCAGGCACGGCATATTTTCATACGTTACAAATAATCATTTCATCCTCATTACACACAGTTACACCCCAACGTCGTCGCTAATGACCTTTGATGTTGATGCGACGTTAAATAAATTAAAAAAAAAAAACATTGAATTGTTTAATGTTATATCAGCAAATAAAAATCCATGATTAGGTCAGAAACATGGATTAAACATGGATTAAAAAAAATTTATAAAAACGTAAGTAACATACAGTTGTAAATAAAGCAAGTGGAGAACATGAGTAATCAGCCTGGAGGGAGAGATACCTCATAATTGCTCAGCATTGAATGTGTTAAGTCACCTCACATGGTCTAAATTGGCACAAAAGAGCAAAAAATGTTATTTTAATAACAATGAGATTCAGATTGCAGTTTTGGAAAACAAGCCCGGAAATAAACAGAACAGGATGAATAAATTGGTAACATATGTTGATCTGTCTTATTGGTAATAAATTGTTAACTAGTCGTTGTAATTCAGGTGTAGCTTGACGGTTCGGAGTTGAAGAGACCGGTCGGTGAATACAGAAGAGAGAGGAAAAAAAAGATAAAGAAATGCGTGGATGAAAAGGTAATAAATATATGCCGAGTAACGAGATCTACTTTAGAATGCGTCAAACGTCCGCAGAGCAAATTAGCAGCGCGTGACGCCGGCCGAGGGTTGATTAGCACCGACAACTCCGAACTAAATCGGAACCTTTTCTCTGATGCTTATTACGCGAACCTATTCCATCGACAAGGTGAATGAGTCCTGAGTTCTTAAACTTAAAAATTATTTTCATTCGTTTAGTAAAGCCAGAAAAACTCTCACTTTCATTAATATTATTAAATTTTATCATTTAGGCTATGTTGTTTAGGTCATCAGCCGAAAGGCTGGTTTGAACCTGTAGAGGTTTTACTAAGTAAAACGCGGAGTGAGGTGGTTTACCATTGCCTTCTTCACTGAGCGGAAAAGTACGCTTACCAGCATGCCGGGCCCTCTGAAAAGCACATTTTCCACTCTAAAAATGACACCTTCACTTCATTCACCACAGGGTCTGGCTGTATAATGAAATTCATTACTTTCAGAGGAGATATCTCTGATTAGTATCTTTTACACCTCTACCTCTTCTGTTCTTAAATGATTCAGTCATTTAATTGGCTGACCATGTGATAAGAAACAGCATTATTTATTTTAGACCTGCAACGAACTGATTAAATGTTAATAATTTGACACTCCACCTGTCTGTTATGGGCGTATTTAGGCTATAAATATGTGTGTATTTCCCTACTTTATTCGCATTCAGAATCTTCTAAAATAGAATTAAGTTTTATTTTTACTTTCTCTTGCCCTATATGAAATGTAGGAAAGAAAAGTTTTTTATGTCGATTTTTCCAAATCGAGTTTCACCGGAAATATACGTTTTTAGGCACCTGAATAAAAAAAACATGTTTTTAGCGATTGATGTGTGTGTGTTTATAACAAAATAATGTACGAAGTTGAACTTGGAGCTTAAGTTTGGAAACCTTCCTATATATAATACCTATATAAATAGAGCCCCAAGTGCGGTCAGAGAGTTAGTATTCGTTTGATCTTTGACGAGTGTTTATTGCGTGTGCTATCGGTGCGTTAGAGAAGGTCAACGGTTCCGAGGCATTCTATTGGTCAACTATTGTCATTCAGTTTTATTGTGTATGTGCATTCACCACAGCCAGACCCTGTGGTGAATGAAGTGAAGTTGTCATTTACAGAGTGGAAAATATGTGCTTTTCAGAGGGCCCGGCATGCTGATAAGCGTACTTTTCCACTCAGTGAGGAAGGCAATGGTAAACCACCTCACTCCTCGTTTTACTTAGTAAAACCTCTAGAGGTTCAAACCAGCCTTTCGGCTGTTGACCTAAACAAACAACAATGTGCATTGTGTATAATTTTTGTGTATGTGCATTCTGTATAATTGTTTGTAAGTAGTACTAAGTAAATTATTTAAGTTATTTATTTTATTACTTCATTGTAAAAAGTTTATTATTTATTTCGTAAATCTTTTAGTTGTAATAAATATTTGTAATTTTAAACTTTAGTGTATTAATTATTTAATTACCTAGATCCCGAAACGGAACTTAGCGATAAGTGTCAAAATACATATATATTATATATCTTATTTTATTTCGATTTCTTATTAATTTACAAGCATTAAATAAAACAAAGACTACATATTTGAAGTCTTTAACTTGTTCTATAGTTCGGTTTTCAAGTATAATTTTTGAGCGGAGTGGCCATATTCCCTTGAATACCATAATTTCATTTCATTTTATAAACAAATAATAATAATAGAGTCTTTATAATAGGCCGCATTGGCGCAGTTGGTAACGTGCTCGCCTCTCATCATGCGGTCCTGGGTTCGAATCCCACTCAGGCACGGCATATTTTCATACGTTACAAAAATTCATTTCATCCTCATTTCACACAGTAACACCCCAACGTCGTCGCTAATGACCACAGCAGTTGATGCGACGTTAAATAAAAAAAATAGAGTCTTTATTTGTAACAAAAATATATACAATGTGGTTTCCACTTAAACTAAAAAACAAATAGAACATTAAAAAATAACATAAACATAACTGGAAATTACAGAATTACAAATATTTACAACGCAGACAAATCTCATGGTCCTGAGACCGTCAGAGAGGTTGGAGCTAATTATTAATTTTATTATTTATTATTATTAATTATTGCTAAAAACAAGTACAATGAATCTTATCCTATCATATTTCGTGATACCCGCATAGGTCTAGCCTGTGCACAGGCGGGTATGAGTTGGTTTATTTTATTTATTCTATTATAATACTAGCTTTTTATATCTACACTTGTTGTTTAGGTCATCAGCCTGTAGAGGCTGGTTTGAACCTCTAGAGGTTTTACTAAGTAAAACGAGGAGTGAGGTGGTTTACGTTTGCCACAACTCACTGAATGGAAAAGTATGATTATCAGCATGCCGGGCCCTCTGAAAAGCACATATTTTCCACTCTGCAAATGACACCTTCACTCCATTCACCACAGGGTCTGGCTGTATAACGAAATTCATTACTTTCAGAGGAGATAACTCTGATTAGTGTCTTTTACACCTCTACCTCTTCTGTCCTTAAATGATTCAGTCATTTAATTGGCTGACCATGTGATAAGAAACAGAACTATTTATTTTAGCCCTGCAACGAACAGATTGAGAGTAAATATCTACACTATATTTATAAAAAAGAAAACAAACAAAAAATCTTTAATTTTTGCACCGAAATTTTATGCTTAACTCTGCGCTAATATTGTGCAACTTTTAAAAATGACATATTGTAGCCTGTCTTCTATGTGAATAATAATAACAACGGTGTCACCTGCGTACACAATTGAGTTTAGGAATACGTTATTCCAAAGCTGTAGAGGAAGTATTACAGAATATTATTTTACATATTATTATTATTATTATATTATATTATATTATATTATATTATTATACATATTATTATACATATTATTATTATACATATTATTATTATTATTATATTATATTATATTATATTATATTATTATACATAGTATTATACATATTATTATTATACATATTATTATTATTATTATATTATATTATATTATATTATATTATTATACATATTATTATACATATTATTATTATACATATTATTATTATTATTATATTATATTATATTATATTATATTATTATACATATTATTATACGGTGTATTTGTTAACCCTTTCAGTGCCGAAATAATATTTAAAACTTTGATCTAAAGTGCCATATAATTTAAATAAGGGTATACAAATAAGGGATGATCTCCTAACAAAAGGAATGACACTACAGGATATCAGAATACAAAAGGTATATCAAGATAGAGATAGATGGAGGCATTTATCGTCCACTCAAATCCTACCCGGCCTGCTGGAAGGATACCCAGATGATGATGATACAAAAAGTTCCAGCCCTTATTTCGTAAACTTGAAAGTGTAACCCTGCCATTGCTGACCAAAATTTCAACGTTACAGAAAAATAAAATTTCCTGTTAAAAATTAATTTTTGTGTTCATAAAAGTAAGAAATCCTTCAAACACTAAAAATATTCAAAATAATTTTTTTAGTTTATTTTAAGTTGCATCGACAGCTTGTTTATTAGAACTTTTGTGGGTTTTGGTACCTTAACGGTGGTTTTAACGTGTTAAAATTTTCAGACCCTAGCCGGGAATTGAACCCGGGACTTTTCGCTTTGCAGGCTAGCGCGCTAGTCACTACGCCACAAAGGCGGTTTTGTAATACATTATTTCATTAATTTTTGTTTAAAAGTTTTTTTGAAAATTTTCGGTTATCCGGACATTGGCACTTCAGGCATGACTTCCGGTAAACAGGATGTTATAACTTCGTAAAAATATAGACGTCCTGTTTTCCGGACGTTGGCACTAAAAGGGTTAATAAATAGAGGACTATAAAAACGATGTAATATATTTGTAATAGAGTTGATAGATGCAAATTGCATCACAAGTCGATCGGATGGTCAATTCCGTTGCATTGTTTGCGATACATGTATATTGTATATGATATGCAATAATAATTGACACAGTGACGCGATGTCTGTTCTTAGGGAAGGAGGTGGATCGACTAATGAGATATGTAGAGAGGAGGGGTAGTAGAATCGAAGTGGTTGAATTGTGAAGGGGTTAACAACAAGAGAGGTGAGTTGGGGTGGTTGTATCTGGGCTCGCGGATAGATGTTAATGTTTCAGAGGGTGCCACATCGGTTGCGAATAATTGAGCGCTTTGTGCATGCCCAATCTGTTGCCATTAGTCACTCGGTATATGACACAAACGTACAATAACACACACACATATATTGGAATGTATTCCACTGGAGAGGATCGAGTATACTAGTTAGGTGGTAGGATGAGGATATCATGGTAGCAGAGAGACTTGTGTTACTGATATAGAACTGGGATTCAACCGGGCGGCCTGCTACACACAGTGAGAGAGCCCTGAACACCGCCCAGCGCTGTGGTATCAACCACTCAATATACTCATGTGTAACAATAACCTAACGACATATACAACTGGATTATACACCAACCTCTGCTTATCAAATAACATCCATCTATTTTAAACTTTATACCTTCCAGTGAAAACCGTTAACCATTTTTTTAAACATTTTATAAATACACCTTCAATTCTCTGCTGAAATCAAAATATAATAATAATAGTTTTTTTATTGAACATAAGAAACATACAGTTCAAAAATAAAATAGTAATAATAAATTGAATATCTTTCACGAGACGGTGCGTATCATGTCTGGTGACAATTTTTAAAAAGGCTAACCTTTAAGTAATCGCAAAAACCATTAGTTATTTCTATATCAACTCTTTAAGAGGAATCGAATAACACTATTTTTATTTCCAAATTCTGACTTCTATTTCTTCAACCACTCTCTAAGTAGTTTTTGGGCCACTTTCTGGTCAATACCGGAACTTCAAACCCAATGATTTCTGTATGTCCTCTTTAAGAGGTATCGAATGACTGAATTTTTGTTTCTAAATTCCGACTTTGATTTCTTGAATTTCGGTTTTATGCCACTTCCTGTCAAAACCGGAACTTGAAACCCAATCCAGTCCTGTAACCTTTTTGTGTCGATTGCGAATCCAAAAACCGTTTGTAGCTATCTTTTGTAGTTTCTGACTTTGATTTTATACTTCTGGTTTTGGGCCACTTCAGGTCGAAACCGGAACTTCAAATCAAATAATTTCTGTATCTACTCTTCAAGTGGAATCGAATGATAGCATTTTTATTTACAAATTTCATTTTGATTACTTGAATTCAGGTTTTGGGTAACTTTCGGTCAAAATCAAAACTTCAAACCCAATTTAAGCCAACTAACTTGTGTAGAATGCGAACGTGAAAACAGTTTGTTGCTATTTTTTGTAGTTTCTGACATCTGGGTGTGACGGATGGATGGATTAAGGAAAATGATAGATAACAATTTTTAAAATTACCGCCAATAATAATAATAGAATATAAATAAATCCTTTGACACATTGTAAAGGAAATAAATAAATAAATAAACAAATTTTAGCGGATGACCAATAGTTGTCTGCCAAAGTTAATATTTGCGGTCCGATGCAACATAGTGTCAGATAAGCAGGGCTTCAACTTATCAAGTTTTAATGAAGACGCTAAATGAAAATCAACCACTTATTTTAAAATAAATTACCTATTACATTAAACATTTTTAGACTATTCTCCAATTATGTTACTATAATACATCTTAAGGCCAGTTAAACCATTTGTATTGAATAGTTCAGTTTTTGTTCTACTTTTTATGAGAAAACGTGAATTTCAGCACTCCAGATCAGTGGAATGGTTCGTCACCGGAGTGCCGCGGCACCCTGGGGTGTCGCAAGCAAGAGCTAGGGGTCCCGCCGTAGTCGCTGACTAAACGACATAATTGTTAATGCAGCTGGTTAAAAAGAAGTCCGAAAGCAGACAAAAAATAAGGTAATAATTAATGGGAAGAAAAAGTAAGAAAATGGATGCAAAGTTAAACTGAAATCTTGAATTAAGTTTTGCAACCACTACAATTGTCAACTTCGTGAGCGCAGACTTTCTGCACTAACCAATATAAAAACTAAAAAGAGACAAAAACTGACTTCCAGTAATCTTGAAGATAATTGCGTTTCAGCCTCTCAACAATCCGACCCACAATTTCCAAAATTTCAAAAAAAAACATCATGGATAAGTTCTAATTAAATTGCAAGTAATTTTACTTGAAATACTTGTAACAAAAAATTATTATAACATTTATTAAAATTTTTTACACTCTCTTTTTAAAACTTCTTCTTTTTTAGTACCGATCCGCTGCCGAATGTTAGCAATCATTCTGGGAATGATAATTCAATTCGCTGCTAGTTTGAAGAGTCCTATAGTAGAAGTCGCAAACCAGGTCTTCAAGTTCTTTAGCCAGGATAATGATCGTCTTCCGACGCCTCTCTTACCCTGTACCTTTCCTTACAAAATGCATTTCAGCAACTTGTAGGCCTACGTATTGTCATTTATAATGATCTATCCTAGATAATCTAATTTTTTTTTTACTGCGCACATTATTTCCTTTTCTTTACCAAGTGTTTGAAACGCAGTAATGTTTGATATTTTAAGAATTCTCCTGTAAGTCCATAACTCTAAACCCACCGGGTTGGTCTAGAGGTAAAGTCGTCGCCAAAATCAGCTGTTTAACAGCTGATTTTCGGAGACGAAGGTTCCTGGTTCAAATCCTAGTAAAGGTAGTTAATTTTATACGAATTTGAATACTAGACAGTGGTTACCGGTGTACTTTGATGGTTGGGGTTTAATTAACCATACTTTCTCAGGAATGGTCGGCCTGGGTCTGTACAAGACTATACCTCATTTACACGTCATACACATCATCCTAATCTCATTGGGTCATGGGGTTGCTTATTGTTCTAAATTGAACAGATTGCAACGTACACAAATTAGGAAAAAAATACAAAAAACAACTCCATAACTCGAACAATTTTAGTCTCATTGTTGTTGCTTCCGTTAAGGACCAAGATTTCACTCCGTACAATAAGATCGAGAATATGTAGCATCGAAGAGAGTATGATTTTCAACTTCAAATACAAATTATGCGTTCTGAACAGCTTGAAGCAGCTTGAACTGTTGAACAGCTTTTTCAATTTTGGCTTTTATTTCCTGAGAATGGTCCCATTGTAATCGGAGATAAAACTCTACAAGATAATGGCTATTATTTTGCTGATTTATGGAAGTGCGATAAGAATAAAAACAAAACACGATGACTCGCGTATTCAAGCTGCAGAAATGAGATTTTTACTCAGTGTTCAGGGATATACGTGGCAGGATCACATAAGGAATGAGGTGATTCGGAGGCAATGTAATATACAACCACTTGTCGATGTGATTTAGCAGTATAGGATGATTTGGACGAATCACCTGCTCCGTATGTCTCCTGATCGTCTTCCTCTGCAGGTATGGAATTTGAGGCAGGATGGAAGAAGAGACGTTGGAAGGCCGAAGAAACAATGGACACCGGAACAGGCTTTAGAAGCATAATTCATGATGGATGATGATGATGATGATGATGGTCTAATTGTTCATTTAAACCTATTGTTTTTTATGGTTCTATTGTTTTTAAACCTAGAAGAGTTTTTTTGTCATCAGTCTCTCGACTGGTTTGTTGCAGTTCTCCAAGCTGTTCTTTCTTGCGCAAGTCGTTTCATATCTACATGCCTGTAACATCCTACGTCTTTTGTAATTTGCTTTACATATTCTAATCTTTCCCTCCCCCTGCAATTTACTCCCTCAATATTACCCTCTATTATTGATAGCCCAATACCTGGATGTCTTATAATATGCCCCACTAGCCTATCCCTTCTTCTGCGAAGATGCTTCCATATACTTCTTTTTTTATCCACTTGCCTAAGAACCTCTAAATTACTTATTTTGTCCACCCACCTAATCTTTAACATTTTCCTATGACACCACATTTCAAAAGCTTCTATCCTCTTCTTTTCTACAGCCCCTATCACCCACGTTTCACTCTCGTGTAATGCTACACTCCAAACGTAATGTTTTAAGAAATTTTTCCTAATCTGTAAATCAATGTTTGATGCAGTAAGCTGTAAGCTGTAGAAGAGTTTAAATAATTAAAATATTTTTTTAAACTTTTATTGAAACCTATTAGCTAATTAACAATATAATATTAGGGGTATTAGAGTGCCGTTATGGGGTAGTTTCATTGGTAAGGGTGCCATGATAAAAAAAAACGTTGCGCACCACTGATATAGATGATCATAAAATTAAAGAATTAGTGATGAGTAGGTTTGAACTTTTGCATTTATTTCTACAGATTTCAAGAAATAATTTAATTTGTACGAAGTAAGAGAAATGTATTGTGAACAAATGGAATAATAAACCGTTTTATTTAATTGTAAATAGAACAAAAGATTTAAAAGGAAGGAACAACAAACAAAATGCTGGTAGATTTATTTAATATGAAAGTAATTAATAAGATGTTTAAAACTCTTTCAAGATAGTTTTATCAATTAAAACAGAGAAGAAAGCATCCATTAAGGAAAGGTTGTTGTTAGATATTATTCGATTCAAGTCCGTACCGAGTATTAAGTAGTATCTGTTAGTTAACATTTATAAAGCAGTAGAGTAGAACATAAAGGGAAGTAGAGTGACTCTGACTCTAGCTCTAAGTAAATGAAAGAGAAAATTAATTGTTGAGTCGAGTTAGAGGTGGGCGCCCGCATCCTTCGCTCCGCTCGCTCTTTGAAATGGCCAATGGCAGTAACACACTCCTCGTATCCTAGCATCCTCAAATCCTTCCAAGTATACGCCAACTATTACGTTGATAATAATGAATCGCTTTCTGTTTTCACATCGTTTATCTAAATATATCAAACGTTTACTTATATTGAATTCAATTTACAATACTCACGTTTAATTGTTCACTGATTTAAACTTATGTGTAATGTATTACTTCGAAAATTATTTTAGTTGTTATCTACTGTATCCTATAACAGTACCGACTAACGTATATAATGCTGCGGAAAAGCAAAACAATACTTTAAAAAATCTGGTGAGAAAAACTCTTACGACATACTCATACGATTTTATTTTTCCTGTTTTATTTGTGTAAACGTATTATACTGCCCATAACAGGGATGTCGGAAGCAGGATTACTTAGGCTAAGAATGCTTTTAATAAGACGAAGAGCTTATTCATTTCTAGGAATGTTAGTCTTGATGTAAGGAAACGCATGCTGAAGACATATGTGTGGAGTATTGCAGCTTACGGGAGTGAGGCTTGGACACTTGGTGTGAGGGAAGAGAGAAGATTAGCTGCATTTGAAGCCTGGTGCTATAGAAGGATGTTGAGGGTCAGCTGGAGAGAAATGATGACGAACGAACAAATTTTCAGTAGAACGGGGGAGGAAAGGAGCTTCCTAAAATGGATCAGACAGAGAAGAGCCCAGCTGATAGGCCACATACTCCGACATGACAGTATGTTGAAAAGAATAATCGAAGGAGTTGTAGAGGGGAGAAATTTGAGGGGAAGACCCAGATTGGAGTACATGAAGCAGTTACTAGAGGACATGGGATGTGCTTCATATTGCGAGTTGAACTGAGTTGCGAGTTGAGATGACCGAGGAGCATGGAGAGCAGCTGCCAACCAGCCTTATGGCTGTTAACTAGAGAGAGAGAGAGAGAGAGAGAGAGAGAGAGTGAACAGACAGGTAGAGTGTCAAATTATTTACACTCAATCTGTTCGTTGCAGGGCTAAAATAAATAGTTCTGTTTCTTATCACATGGTCAGCCAATTAAATGACTGAATCGTTAAAGAACAGAAGAGGTAGAGGTGTAAAAGACACTAATCAGAGTTATCTCCTCTGAGAGTAATGAATTTTATTATACAGTCAGACCCTGTGGAACCCTGTGGACCCTGTGAAGTGAAGGTGTAATTTGCAGAGTGGAAAATATGTGCTTTTTAGAGGGCCCGGCATACTGATAAGCGTACTTTTCCACTCAGTGAGGAAGACAATAGTAAACCACCTCACTCCTCGTTTTACTTAGTAAAACCTTTACAGGTTCAAACCAACCTTTCGGCTAATGACCTAAACAACAACAACATTATATAATATTATATTTATATACTCACAATACTCACTGTAATTATTATATATTACAGTATTATTTTTAATATGAAGCGTAAACATAATGGAATTTATTAAAATATCAGTTATTTGTAATAAACAGTTGAATTTGAGGAAGGTTGATTGGTTTTGAGGAGATGTAATATATTGTTGGTGCAATTAACCAATGTGTGTATGTTTTCATCGTAACACGGGTTGTAGTAATAGAGTGAAAGAGGTCACGTGATGAGTATGTATGTTATATGTTGTATGTTGTATGTATGGAAGGAGGATGTGATGAACGGTGGATGTATGTGATTGTGACTATTGCCAGGTGAACGGTCAGGTCAATAGAGAACAGAAGATAGAACGGGGTACAAGTTGCGTTCCATTATTTATGACCGGTCTGCTATGATTTATTGAACGTACCCCTTTCTCTTTGCTCACCCTTACGGGAGCAAATTATACTCGCGATAAAACTGGAATTAGCCCGGTCGGTCATCGATACCCTCCACAATTAACAGAGAGACAAATGCATCCGTACTCCGCTTCAAATAATTTATATATGTGATATACATTAATGCCGTACCGCACGCCCCACCCACTCTATTCGTCACTCCGCCTCTTATTCGATCCCATATTGCTCCACCGGCCACCACCTCACCTATCAACTTTCGTCATCCCCGTCGATATCCGATAAACGATCACGCTGGTGGGCGGGCATTTCCCGATTTCATCAGAATTCTTATATCACGGAACCAATGCAAATATTGTTCTGTAATCTAAATTATTTGCCGGTAATAAATATTGACCTTGAAATATCAGTTCCCTAAGGTTGGCTATCACCATGATACTCTTCCTTATTTCTTCCCAAACGGAACAACTCTTCAATACTGGCAATCCTGATCCAATCCTTTATGTTTCTCAATAAACATTGGTCAGCTACAAATTATATTTTTGTTTATTTTAGGCTATTTTTGGTCTCAACTTGTAGCGTTACAAATGTACAAGGTGATAATAACCACGTATTTATAACCTGACTGCTTTTGATAATTTTTTAAAATTTTTTATTTAAGGGCTCCCAAACTCCCCTACACCCCGCCGTCTCCACCCTTTACTATGGCTGGCCGCAAGGGAGCGTGGTGGTACAATAGAACAGCAATAGAGTACCGCCTCAGTATACTGCACCGTTATAACTTAACGTAGCCATTCTTTCTTCACTAGAAAACAGTCAGCCGCCGAGCCCAACATACACCACATAAACACAAATAACATAAAAATACATAAAATAACATAAAGATCACGCAGTATTTACAGCCTTCCTTCACAGTATCCTGTATAGTTTTTCTTTAATTTTACCATCTCTGTGAAACAGATCTACCTCTCCATTTACTTTATTGGCTGTAGCTATACATCTATTGATTGGAGCTATTTTACTTCTTGTGGCTCCAGCAAACAGCCTGAAACTTCTTAAAGCTGTGCAAGGCACCCTCAGAAAAATCTTCGAGATATCCGGAACATCAACTCGTGAATGCAGAATGTTGTAAATGTATAGAACTTCCATCACTCTACGCTGCGTGCTCAGACTCTGAAGCCCATAGAATGAGAGGGCATCCTCATAGCCATCAAATTTTCTCCCAGGTCTACATTCCAACTTATGAATTAGTATTTTCTGCACCCTCTCTCTTTTCTTTTCTGTGACGTCTCTTCTATAGTTCCACACCGTCAAACAATATTCGAGGACGGAACGCACAAGGCTCTTATAAAGTCTAAGCACGACTTCTCAAATTTGAAATCACGACTAATCCAAGGTATGAGTCCTAAATTCCTTCGAGCTTTTGCAGCTATTGAAGCTACTTGCTCACGGAATAATAGCTTGGAGTCAAACAACACACCAAGGTCCGTGGTGCTGATCTTTCTTATGATTTCCTCATGACCAAGGGTGTACTTGTGTACATAGCTCATCGTTTTTCTAGAATAAGTAATAACAAGAGTTTTAGTTGAGTTTAAAGAGAGCCTGTTTTGCAGTGACTATAGCTGTATTAAATCAATATCTCTCAGAAGTACTCTGCACTCAGCTGAATTATTAGATGTAGCACAAACTTTCAAATCATCGGCGTACATATAAGTATTACATTTAATATCATAAACAGTGTCGTTGACAAAACATACAAAAAACAGAGGACCGAAAATCGAACCCTGAGGAACTCCTGAAGTAGCCAGATGTTCATCCGACACTCTACCTCCAACCTTCACTACGTAAGTAGTAATAAATGTAAACATATATAATTAAATTCTTACATTTTGTTAATTATTAAACTGACTAATTATAATTAAAATCTTATTTATAAATTATTAAATCCAATAACTTAATAATCTCAGCTAATAATTAAAAATCAAGTGTTAATTTAGTGATGGAAGTTTTTATGTTTAAATGAATCAAAAGAGTGTTTGAAAACATTTATTTAAATTTTAAAATAAGAAAATATAAAGAAATATCTACGCAGATCATCAAATAACTTTCAAAGACATATTTACAACACAAATTTATATTTTATTCGAAAGTTTTAAAAATTATCAAACAAAAAGTAATTAATATAAGAGAATAGCCCACCGAGTTGGTCTAGAGGTAAAGTCGTCGCCAAAATTAGCTGTTTAACAGCTGATTTTCGGAGATGAAGGTTCCTGGTTCAAATCCTAGTAAAGGTAGTTACTTTTATACGGATTTGAATACTAGACAGTGGTTACCGGTGTACTTTGATGGTTGGGGTTTAATTAACCATACTCTCTCAGGAATGGTCGGCCTGGGTCTGTGCAAGACTACATCTCATTTACACGTCATACACATCATCCTCATCTCATTGGGCCATGGGGTTGCTTATTGTTCTAAATTGAACAGATTGCAACGTACACAAATTAGGAATAAAAAAAAATATATATATATATATATAACAGAATGCATATTTGATTTGGTGTGCTGTCGACCGGGGCAGTTTGAAGAGAAAGGTTGTGTTTGTGTGCGGTTTGATTTATGGAATGTGTTAAATAAATATAAGGTATAATTGTTTTGTAATTCATAGTATAAAGTCACAGATTGACCTATAAAATAATATTGAGTGAAATAACATTATTTTATTAAATTACGGCGAGAAATATATTACAATATGAACGGAACATTGAACGAAACTCTAAAGGCGAGCGACGGACTTCAGAAACTATAAGTATAGAACATTAACCGGTAAACTATTAAATATTAATTCAACAACAGCTGAGGTAGACTTCATAAAATATATTTTAATGATAATAATAACTCAATAAGATCTAAAATATTCTAAACTTCATTTTTTTAAAAAGCCGGTCAGATTCAATTAAAATTTCACTTAAAACCGATTTTCTTTTGTTTTATTTTGATAGTCATTCGTTTTTATGTGTTAAATAAGTTAGAGGCCTTCGGGCCAGCCCAGTCAGTCAGCTGGTAGAAAGTCACTATTATTTGTTAAGTAACACCGGTTGGGCAAGGGACTTTGTATGGTGACCAGCTGACAGCCATCCATAAACAAACTCTACTGGAGGTCCCTGTTCAAACTCATGCCTTATTCACGTCAAATAATACAGCAAAAGCAGCGATCAAATTGGGTAGTTGTCAAAAATGTACAGTTCCCGATAACACATAAAAGCTAACAAAAAAGGTTAAAAATAAATAAAAAACGTTAGACACTGTGAACAATATCGGACTATTTAGTTTTTAAGTTTCTGAAAAAAATTGTTTGTGTCTCTTGATAAGTAAATACAGTGGAGTTTTCAAATGAGCGCTGCGATTGAAAATCCCGCCAGTTGTGAAGTGCGTGGTTAGTTGTGAAAAGAAACCATGTTATCGATCGTATCGTAACTGGTGACGAGACTTGGGTAAGCGCGTCAACTGTGAAACAAAACGGCAGTCGATGGAGTGGGGTCACACGCATTCGCCCAAGAAACCGAGGAAGTGTCTGCAGAGGCTATCAGCAAGAAAAATCATGGCTACTGTGTTTTGGGACGCTAATGGAGTGATTTTCGTTAATTTTCTTGAACGAGGCCAAACAATCAATTCAGGAGGTATTGCGAAACACTCAGACAATTAAGACGCGCAATACAAAACATGCGTCGGGAAAAACTTAGTGGGAAAGTTTCGTTTTTCCACGACAACGCCCGTCCACACACGGCCAAGCGTACTCAAGAGCTCTTGGAAGGTTTTGGATGGGAAGTTTTTAATCATCCGCCGTACAGCCCGGATTTCGCGCCGAGCGATTACCATCTGTTCCCAGCGATGAAGACATGGCTCGCTACGAAACGCTTCGACACTGACGCTGAACTACATGCCAGTGTAAACCAGTGGTTGAACTCGCAGGCGGCAGATTACTACAAAGAGGGCATTGAAAAGCTTGTACCACGTTACGATAAATGCCTTAATTTACTTGGCGATTACGTAGAAAAATAGCCTAAGAATTAACCTCCAAAATGTACGTAATAAAAATTGTTTTTTTTTTTTACTTAGTTTATTTTTTATTTCAAAAAGTCTGTTACTTTCTGGATAGCCCCATGTACAAATTATATGAAAAAAGTTAAATTCAATGAAGATAAGTATGGGATTGTAAAAATATTAAAGAATATAGTCAAGAATATTTTATAAGATATAATTAATATAGTAAAGAATATATAATTAATAAGAGCAAAACGAAAGTGTTGTGCAGCAGCAAGAGTGGTTTAGAAGAGATGGGAAATTTAAAAGTAGGCAACGAAAACATACAGGAAGTTGGGGAATTCTGCTATCTGGGAGTAAATTAACAAAGGATGGTAGAAGCACAAGTGATATCAAGAGTAGAATTGCTCAAGCTAGAAAAGCCTTTGAAATGAAAAACAGCTTACTGACTACAAACATTGATTTACAGATTAGGAAAAATTTCTTAAAACATTATGTTTGGAGTGTAGCATTATACGGAAGTATAACGTGGGTGATAGGGGCTGTAGAAAAGAAGAGGATAGAAGGTTTTGAGATGTGGTGTTATAGGAAAATGTTAAAGATTAGGTGGGTGGACAAAATAAGTAATTTAGAGGTTCTTAGGCGAGTGGATGAAAAAAGACATATATGGAAGCATCTTACCAAAAGAAGGGACAGGCTAGTGGGGCATATCTTACGACATCCAGGTATTGGTCTATCAATAATTGAGGGTAATATAGAGGGAGTAAATTGTAGAGGGAGGCAAAGATTAGAATATATAAAGCAAATTACAAAAGATGTAGAATGATACAGGTATATAGATATGAAACGACTTGCGCAAGATAGAACAAGTTGGAGAACTGCATCTAACCAGTCGAGAGACTGATGACAAAAAATAAGTAAACAATAAATACTTTTATAACGAATGTCAAATTTTACATTTTTGACATTACTACCCCTTTAAAAATGTTGACAGGTATCATTTTTCAAAATTTTATCCCACTTTTTGGGCAACATTATATTTTGTAGATATAATCATTTGATTAAAGAATGCAAAAATATTTAAGCATAAAGGTAAATACCATGACGGGCGTGTGTATTAATATAACAAGTAACTTTTGCGTGTGGTAGAGTTTTAATAACACGACCCATTTTATCAGAACCATTACAATCCCCACACCACAAAAACTCTTTCATAACGATTTATATACTTTGTTGATGTTACGATCTGAAAAAAAATATTTTAAACATTTATTATGAAACATGAACAAATAAGGGTAATAAACAGCAGTCTCTAATTCTAATTAACTAAACATTTATAATCGATCTCTGTTAATACATCGGACACTTCCACCCTTTTATCCAACCCCCCCAACCCCTAATTCTTGTATTTATATTATTAAAATACGAGAGGTAAATTCACATAGCTGTCTATACAAGGGTATAAAACCTAATATTTTATCATTACCATTAACTCGATCACGTTTAATATTGTGTGAATATGTATAATTAAAAAGTTACAAAAAAACAATACAAATGTTTTCATTATTATTAGCTTCACTGTTATAATGAACCCTTCCTATAATATATATTGGTTGAATGTAAATGTAATATTCTCTGTTTTTCTATAGTGAACTTATTTTAAAATTGCATCAGTGTAATCAATAACATGCAGGGCTAAAATAAATAGTTCTGTTTCTTATCACATGGTCAGCCAATTAAATGACTGAATCATTTAAGAACAGAAGAGGTAGAGGTGTAAAAGACACTAGTCAGAGTTATCTCCTCTGAAAGTAGGAGATAACTCCTACTTTCACTATGTAATGAATTTCACTATACAGCCAGACCCTGTGGTGAATGAAGTGAAGGTGTCATTTACAGAGTGGAAAATATGTGCTTTTCAGAGGGCCCGGCATGCTGATAAGCGTACTTTTCCACTCAGTGAGGAAGGCAATTGTAAACCACCTCACTCCTCGTTTTACTTAGTAAAACCTCTAGAGGTTCAAACCAGCCTTTCGGCTGTTGACCTAAATAACAACAATCAATAACATATCAAATGATAGGTTATAATGTTATAAACTTTCATTTTTATCTTTATGGGGACCTTGTACCATGAAAATTAAGAAAATACCGATTTTTGAATTTCACGGTTTTTGGTTAGTTTTAACGGTTTTTTATTCATTGGTAATAATATTTTAGCTTAAAAACAATTTTAAATATTGAAAAAAAAATATCCAATGTGCTGCATGGCAAAAAGCAGTATCTTTTTAGAGTTTTTCATTTAAAAAAATAAAAGTTGTAAAAGATTTTACAGGGAATTTTTTTTCTTATTAGGGATATTTTATGTTGTTACAGTGAGTTTATTGTTTTTACATCACTGATTTATGACATCTAAGTAGTGTTGACAAACAAATTGTGCTTGTTTACAAGATAGGTTATACAAGATAGATTTTTTCTTTAATCTCCGTTTACCGAAAATTAACTTTTTTATGATATATGCCCCGTTTTCTCAAAAACCGTTCATTACAAAAATTTGAAATTTTTACAGTAGTTTTACATAATAGAGGTACAAACACTGAGTTTTTTTCAACCTTGTAGATGACATAGAAAAAAATGTATATATGTTTAACAACAAAAAATTAAGACAAAATCAGAAGAGTTCGGGAAAGAATTCTGAAAAAAAAATTGTTCAGATAAACGTTTAAAAAACTCAGTAGTCATAAAAAGGTATCAACTAAGACTATGCAAAATTTCAGGGCTGTTACCCTTATGGAAGCTGAGAAAACGGGTCATAAATTTGGCTATTTTAACATGGGTAAGATACATGGTACAAGGCCTTAATTTTTATTACGTTACTGTAGCCTACTGTTTGAGTCCCAGCTCCGTGTAGTTGGGAGGAATGCAGTGCGTTGTTATAGTAGTGGGAGAATGAATGAGTGTATGAATGAATTAGTAGTGTTTCACAGCTACTGCATTTGTAGTGGTAACGTGTACTAACTAGACTAAAAACATATTCTTATCATCCGGCGCATTAATTTAACAAATACCTAACGGGTTATTTACTTGGTCGGATTCATAATATTTAACTTACCATTTTACATCAAAATATGTAAATAAATAAATGTAATAAATACAAACAAATATGTTAAATACGGAAAGTTTGAAAACGAATGTTTTGTATCAGAGTAATACAACAATCGTTCTCCCAGCATGCGTCACTCATTCATTATACCTCACCCGTACCCTTCACCACGCAACTACACCCAGCTGGGACTCAAGAAGTAAAATTAGCTGCATAATTACCGTATATGACATTTAATTTAACGAGCGGTTGGAAATTTAACTTTATGCTGCTGATTTTCGGAGATGAAGGTTCGTGGTTCAAATCCTAGTAAATGTAGTTACTTTTATACGGATTTGAATAGGTACTAGACAGTGGTTACCGGTGTTCTTTGATGGTTGGGGTTCAATTAACCATACTCTCTCAGGAATAGTCGGCCTGAGTCTGTACAAGACTATACCTCATTTACACGTGATAAACATCATTACAATGAGTCATGGGTTTGCTTATTGTTATGAATTGGACAGATTGCAACGAACACACGTCAGGGAATAAAAGAAAAAATTAAGTAGTGTCACCACAACCCCTTCTAATTAATCATTTACTGTGTTGCCGGCCTTTAATAGTTCTCCCGGCCTTTGTCGGCGCACCGACAAACCTTTCGGCTTCGCACCGACAGAGGCCTTTGTCATCAAGGCCGAGCCAGTCACCGCCCTCTACCACAGCGCTCTCGGCAACTATATAAAGAGCGCTAAACTGAACCGAGGGATTCAATACCGATCCAGACACAGAGAGCTTCACTTCCGATCCAGACAGCAGACAAGACGTCCACCACGGCACACAGCTGTCGGACTCCAGCGAAGACTAATCGACGACCCCGCAAGAGAGATGATGCTTCCGCTCTCCGACCCGCCACCGTAAGCCGTCGACCGGACCATCATCGCCCGCTGACGCGAGCGATGCCCACAGCGGTCCCTCAACCGAGCCGTACGCCCACCGAATCCAACGAAGCAGCCATCGACGCACTACTGCGAGGGAAGAAGATGATGTCTCCGCTGGACGACGACACGCCGTGTCGCTCAGCTCCTCGACCGCCACGACGACTACGACCGACGCTTTCCATCAAGACGACCACCGCTTAAACGGTTCTTTTCAGGGCCACCAAACAAATAAGGTTTGCCATTTAATGTCGCCATACGGTGACAGTAGAAAAGTAGCTTCTAGAGGTGGTTAAATTCTAAACGATTTCAAGTAGATGATGCTTCCAAGTTAGTTGCCAGCCAAGCTACAAGCCAAGGTAACGGACCATTCTAGCTTGGAGGATGTGAACATCGTTTAGCACCATAAGTGGACAAATTTAACGTGGTAAGGTGAACGTAACTTATGTTAATTTATTTGGATTCACCTTATTCTGGCATTGTACGATCACCACACACAAATAGTCATCGTGCTAATTTGTTTACGTTTAGGATATCAGTTGAAAGGCTGGTTTGAATCTGTAGAGGCTTTATATAGTAAAACGAGCAGTGAGGTGGTTTACAATTACCTCTCTCACTGAGAGGAAGAGTATGCTTATCAGCATGCCAAGTCCTCAGAAAAGTAAATATTTTCCACATTGCATATGACACCTTCACTTCATTCACCACAGGGTCTAAATGTATAATGAAATGCATTACTCTCAGAAGAGAAAACTGTGACTAGTGTCTTTTACACCTCTACTTCTTCTGTTCTTAAATGGTTTTCATATAATTGGGTGACAATGTAATAAGAAACAGAACTATTTTTTATAGGCTTGTAACTGTCACCGCCACCCCTTCTAATTAATCATTTACTGTGTTGCCGGCTTCAATAGTTCTCCTGGCCTTTGACGGCATACCGACAAAGCTTTCGGCTGCGCACCGCAAAGGCCTTTGTCATCAAGGCCAAACCAGTAGCCGTTCTCTACCACAGCGCTCTCGGCGACTATTTAAAGAGCGCTGCACTGAGCAGAGATTCAATTCCAATCAAGACACCGAGGGATTCACTACCGATCCAGACTATGACAAGACGTCCACCACGGCACACGGCTGCCGGACTCCAGCGAGAACTAATCGACGACCCCGCAAGAGAGAAGATGATGCTTCCGCTCGCCGTCCCGTCACCCTAGGCCGTCGACCGGACCGTCATCGCTCGCTGGCGCGAGCGATGCCCACAGCGGTCCCTCGACCGAGCCTTACGCCCACCGGATCCGACGAAGCAGCCATCGACGCACTAGTGCAAGGGAAGAAGATGATGTCTCCGCTGGACGACGACACGCCGTGTCGCTCAGCTCCTCGACCGCCAAGACGACTACGACAGACGGCTACCGCTTAAACGGCCCTTTTCAGGGCCACCAAATTAATAAGGTTCCCCACTTAATGTCGCCATCCGGTGACATAACTAGCAGATCGAGTGCAAATAATTTAACATTCCACCTGCCTGTTACGGGCATTCATGTTAATTTATTTATTTATTTTTTTCGAACACCATATACTTGTGTCGCTATTTAATTTTCTATCGTGACGTTGATCTTGTTGTAGAGGTTAAGAAAACGAAGCCATATTTGGATGAGCATGCAGTCGCCTTAATCGACACCTCAACACGCTACTGCTCTCGCTCGTCTGAATCTATCAAATCAAATTAAAGTACTTGACCAGCTGTGCTGACATTACTCTTCGATGCGATACACTTGTCTGCCTACTTTTAACGGGGTTCGTGCGTGTGGTCTAATCTCCTTTTATTAATTATTTATATTCTATTTAACGACACTTGCAAACTCATCCGGCAATAATATTATTGTACCTCTGCAATCAATTTTTAACATCAACTTTATTATAATCCGATTTTAAATTAGAATCTGAAAAAATTTGTTTGTTCAGGCTGTTTCCATGACGTAATGACCAATCTCTGCGTCAAAAATAACAAGAAACCTGAGTTTGAAGCTCAATCGTTAAAATAATATGGCGTCAATTGTAACGTACTATATGTCAAATTAATTTTGGTTTAATTCTGCGTTGGACCCACCGGGTTGGTCTAGAGGTAAAAGTCGTCGCCAAAATCAGCTGTTTAACAGCTGATTTTCGGAGACGAAAAATCCTGGTTCAAATCCTAGTAAAGGTAGTTAGTTTTATACGGATTTGAAAGCTAGACAGTGGTTACCGGTGTACTTTGATGGTTGGGGTTCAATTAACCATACTTTCTCAGGAATGGTCAGCCTGAGTCTGTACAAGACTACACCTCATTTACATGTCATACACTTCATCCTCACCTCATTGGGTCATGGGGTTGCTTATTGTTCTGAATTGAACAACAGATTGCAACGTACACAAATTAGATTTTACAAAAAAAAGCTCTGCAATAAATTTTGAACATCAACTTTAGTATAATGAAATTTTAAATTAGAATCTCAAAATATTTGTTTGTCTAGGCTGTTTCCATGGCGTAGTGACCAATGTCTGCGTCAAAAATAACAAGAAACCTAAGTTTGAAGCTCAATCGTTAGAAGAATGTGGCGTCAATTGTAACGTACTACATGTCAAATTAATTCCGGTTGAATTCTGCGTTGAACGGTGAAAACTTGAAATTTTTATTTATTTTTTAAAAAAAGTGATATTGACAACAAAACAAAAAAGTGCCCGTTTTTGAAGACTTTACAGATTATGCAAACTTATTGGCCTATAACTCTGTAAATAATCATCCGATTTCAGTAAAATTTCGTCACAGTGTAAATAAGAGTGTTGTTATTGTTTACACCGATATCCAAGTTTTTATTTTTTTACTTTTTCCGATCCCTTGTTATCTCACCAACCGGTCTTCTTCTTCTTATTCTTACTATCAAGGATTAGGCAAATGCCTTTTCCGAACTCACAAACTATCCTGCACGTCTACAGAAACACGAGACATTCTAACCCGTATATCTCGACTACTGCCATCTTCTTCGAGGTCTTCCCACCTCCCTTCTTCCTACTGGAACTTATTCTATATATTTTAGAGGTATTCTCTCCTCTGATATCCGTTCCAAATATTGCCTCCATTGATTCCGGTACTCCTCCACTTTTTCATTCAAGCAAGTTATGGGCAAGTGTGATGTGATAAAATAATAGATGTTATTATTACTATTTTTATTAACTTATTATAACTTTAAATAGACACTTTGTTATTTATAAACAACCAGATCTCAAAAGAACCTGAAATACATGTCACATTTTTACTTTCTCTTGCCTATATGAATATAATTATAGGAAGGAAAGTATTGTTTTCATGTCGATTTTAAGAAATCGAGTTTTCACCGGATCTATACGTTTTCAGACCCCTTGAACCCACACAAACATGTTTTTAGCGATTGGTCTGTGTGTGTGTCTGTGTGTGAGTGTGTGTGTGTGTATACAAAATATCTCAAGAACGGAACATTGTACGAACTTGAAACTTGAAACTTAAGTTACATACCACTACCGGACCCGACATGAACATTTTCATCAAAATCGGTCAACCGGAAGTAGTAGTTTATTCGTATAATTTTTCACTTTTTTGTGATTTTCTCAAAAACTAGTCCTACGATTTTTATAAAAATCGCCTGGTTTACTCAATTTTTTATTCTCTACAAGATAGGGTAGGCGTCATGCGTGCTGAAATTCTTGGTGAGGCTGTTTTCACGTAAAAACATAGTTTTTTTTTAAGATTACGGCTTTAATATGCATTTTAGCGCAAAAACGTATATAATAAAAGTTGTAGACAATTTAAAATTCTACAACTTTTATTTCAAACATTTTTTTGTATAATGCTTAGTTTAGCGGTAATAAGCGATTTTCTGTTTTTTCTCACGAAAACGTGTGAAAAATCGATTTTTTTAAGATTTTGGCTTAGGACGCATTTTACGACAAAAGTGTATATAATAAAATTTATAGGAAATTAAAATATCTACAACTTTTATTAAGAGAATTTTTCTCTACAGAGCTTAGTTTAGCATGAAAGTGTGATTTTCCGTTTTTTTAAGCCAAACTAAGTTCGATTTTCATTTTGCGTCATTCACTCATGATTAAAATAAGGTTATGTTTTTGAGGTTAGTTTTTTTGTTTATTTCTAATATTTTATTAATAATGTTAAGTTTATTGTTAATTATTTGCATTGGCAAGAAAAAGTTGTGTGAGTGTTTCATACCAGATTTTTTTTTAAATGATGATGATAAAAGGAATAATAATAGAAGAGGTTAAAAATAAGACGAGTGTAAAATTGTCTCATTAATATCAATAATTACATTGGATATGTTTCAAAAGACAATTAGCATAGTTGTCATCTTTCTTAAAAGCATTCAATCTAACATTCAACATTATAATATACGAAGAACAAATGAACAAATGTTGAGAATGACTCATATTTAAATGATTTCACATTAACTGAATAATTTATATTGAATTTAAATTCTACTCTATAATTACCATCAGCTATTTACATTATTTGTAAATTAAGTAATTACAGTATTAATAACAATGTAATGTAAATAAAGTAGGAGAGACATTTAAAATATCTTAACCTATCATTTTTTTATTGTTACCAGGTGATATTATTATTATTATTAATTCAATTATTTAACTTATAGTGTGTTTAAAAAACTAAACATACTGTAAAGTTTTAAAATCTGGTTATTCATTTTTTTAGCTTTTATTTTTGTTGTCGGGAACTGTATATTATTGAAAACTACCCAATTTGATCGCTGAATTATTATTTATTTTTTAATTCCTAATGTGTGTACGTTGCAATCTGTTCAATTCAGAACAATAAGCAACCCCATGACCCAATGAGATGAGGATGATATGTATGACGTGTAAATGAGGTGTAGTCTTGTACAGACTCAGGTCGACCATTCCTGAGAGAGTATGGTTAATTGAACCCCCAACCATCAAAGTACACCGGTAACCACTGTCTAGCACTCAAATCCGTATAAAAGTAACTACCTTTACTAGGATTTGAACTAGGAACCTCCGTCTCCGAAAATCAGCTGTTAAACAGCTGATTTTGGCGACGACTTTACCTCTAGACCAACCAGGTGGGCTGTATTATTTGACGTGAATTAGGCATGCGTTTGAACAGGGACCCCCAGTAGAGTTTGTTCACGGATGGTTGTCAGCTGGTCACCATACAAAGTTGCTTGCTCAACCGGTGTTACTTAACAAAATAATAGCGACTTACTACCAGCTGACTGACTGGGCTGGCCCGAAGGCCTGGTTATTAATTAATAACAAAAGTTCCTTTAAAACTTATGTGTGTTGTTTATGCCCAAAACGAGCAGGTGGAGTGTTATTTTAACTGCACTCTATCTGTTCGGTCCAGGGCTAAAAAAAATAGTTCTGTTTCTTATTACATAGTCAGCCACTTATATGACTGAACTATTTAAGAACAGAAGAGGTAGAGGTGTAAAAGACACTAGTCAGAGTTATCTCCCCTGAGAGTAATGAATTTCACTATGCAGCCAGACCCTGTGGTGAATGAAGTGAAGGTGTCATTTGCAGGGTGGAAAGTGAGTGCTTTTCGGAGGGCCTGGCGTGCTGATAAGCATACTCTTTCAACTCAGTGAGGAAGGCAATGGTAAACCACCTCACTCCTCGTTTTTACTTAGTAAAACCTCTAGAGGTTCAAACCAGCCTTTCGGCTGTTGACCTAAACAACACGTGTGTTGTTTAGGTCATCAGCCGAAAGGGTAATTTGATCCTCTAGAGGCTTTATTGAGTAAAACGAAGTGTGAAGTGGTTTACTATTGCCTTCATCTCTGAGCGGAAAAGTATGCTTATCAGCATGCCAAGCCAGGCTCTGTAAAATGCATCAACTTTCCACCCTGCAAATGACACTTTCACATTCATTATTCTCAGAGGAGATAACTCTGGCTAGTATCTTTTACACCTTAATTTCTTCTGTTCTTAAATACTTCAGTCATTTAATTGTGTGATCATGCGATAAGAAACAGAACTATTTTTAGTAGCCCTGGAACTATAAGTTCGAGTGTAAATTACGAGTATTTAAAACTCCACCTGCATGTAATGGAAAAATTTAAACTTAAAACTTAACTTAATAGAAACTTAAACTATAACTTAAACTAAAATTAAATTTTAAAAAATAATTATTAAAAAATTAATTAACTAAAAAAAATATTTCTGTTGGTATCCTCTTCTTTCTTGGACTACCCATAGTTTCGAACGACTGAGATAATCGAATGCTCTCAAAACGTCAATAAAAGCAATAGTGTGGAGTTCCTTATTGAATTCTCTTCTTTTCTCAATTAGGGCTACTAGTTTTGATTGTAAAAATTGCATCCATGCAAGGTTTAACAATATTCTTTTTCTTCTTATTTTCACAGGTAGACATTTCTACCTGATCCGGCACCCATTTTTTCTTCTGTCTGCCAATACCTCTGCTTCCTACTGGTTTGTATCTCCTTGCTAAAACAAGGTAATCGGCTTTTTGGCATTCTATTTAAATGGTTAACCCATTTGGCACGGCACTTTTTTATTTTCTGTAAGACTGTGAGTTTGCTGATTTTTCTGCAAGTAGGATACCACCCTACTGTGCAACCCCCAACCTGGAGGGCCAGGGAATTTGTGTAAAGTTTACCATCTCCTAGACAAATTGCCTTCTCCATGACTTAAAGAGCTTTGTCTACCCTTGATTTCTATTCGGGGTTTTCTCCCCTATGCTCTTCCGCTCTCTCTATCGTTGGGAATTTCTTCCTTCTCCTCCTTTGAGACCGCTGGCCATCCCAATATTGTTGTATGGAAGTGAAGCATGGGTTCTCGGTAAAAAGGAAGCAAGCAGAATTCAGGCGGCAGAAATGCGCTTTCTAAGGAGTGTTAAAGGCTGCACAAGATTGGATCTCTTGCGAAATGAAGATATTCGAAATGAACTAAAGGTGGAGTCATTGAACGGGATGATGGAGAAGTATCGAATCAAATGGAGAGAACATCTGGAAAGAATGCCATCTGATAGAATCCCCTTTCAGGCTCTGAAATATAAACCAACAGGAAGAAGAGATATTGGAAGGCCTAGAAAAAGATGGGAACAAAACTAGAAATTAAAAGATTAAAAAGAAATCGACAAAATTAAAAATTATTTTTTTTTTTTTTTTTTTTTTTTTTTTTTTTTTTTTTTTTGTTACTTGCATCCTGGAGACTCCAAAGGGAGTATAGGACATGTCAAGGTAAATTTGATGAACTGAAAGTTTATCACCAATGTGATAAATTTACTACTTACCACCAAAATTTGTTTTTGCTACTGCTTGCTTCAGTATGCTTGTCATGAACCGTATTAAATTAAATATCACACACAATAAATAATAAAAATAAATCAAACACAATGATAAATTCAACACTTACCAATAATTTCCCCCTACTACTGCTTAACTCAGCAGGCTTGTCAAGAACCCCTTTGTATCAAATTGTACACAATATTTGTTTAATTAAAGTTAAATACCAAAACTATTTAGAAAGGAATTCGTGCACACTGTAAAATGTTTCATCAATCAAATATTGTTTTAGCTTTTTTTTAAAATGACTTAAATTGTCACAACTTTTTAAACCTTGAGGCAATTTATTGATGTATTTTCTACCTGCATAAGTTGGTTTTTGTTCAAACAATTTAGTGTTGTGATTAGCAACATAATAATCGATTCTGTTTCTTGTGTAGTGGTTGTGAACATCTAAATTCTGTAAAAAGGTATTTTTCTTTACGTACATTATCACTTCAAAAATGTACAAAGAAGGAACCGTGAGCAATTGCAGCTCTTTAAATAGTGATCTGCATGAGGTAAGGTGGTTGACTCCCATCATACACCTAATAGCTTTTTTCTGTATTTTAAAAACTCTTTCCATGTTACCCTGTGATGAATTACCCCATACTAATATGGCATACCTGATATGAGATAAAATTAAACCATGATAAGCTGCTATAAACAATTTTTTATCATTTAATCTGGCAACTTGCTTTAATGCAAATACCCCAGATGATATTTTACTACAAATTTGATCGGTGTAATAATCCCACGATAGGGTCCTATCTAGTGACACTCCTAGAAACTTCACTGTTTGCACATGATCTAGGATATTATTTTGTATCAAGACATCCACTTCTCTGTTTTCCCTTACGTTGTGTTTGTTTTTGAACTGTAAGAACTGACACTTTTTCCCATTAACTGTTAACATTAATTCATTCAGAAATTGGACTACAGATTCTACGCTAATCTGTGTGTTCACTTCGAGACTATCTACCAGTAAACTTTTGTTTATGATTGAAGTATCATCAGCAAACAATAAAGCTTTACTGTTGGGTAAGATATCTGGTAATCTATTTATATACAACAAAAACAAAATGGGACCTAAAATTGACCCCTGTGGAACACCAGCTTTGACATCAAGCTTTTCAGACAAAATTTTTGTAAGTTTCCCCCTAACTACTCTAGTTATTTCTACACACTGTACTCTACCTACCAGATAAGACTGAAACCATTTAAGTTCTACGTCCCTAATACCTAATGACTCTAACATTTTCAACAAAACTTCATGATCAACACAGTCGAAAGCTTTACTGAGATCTAAAAACACAGCTAAGGCTTTCTCTCCTGCATCCAATATATCAACTATCTGCTCAAAAAGTGAGACAATAGCAGTTTTGGTTGACTTACCCTTTTGGAAACCATGCTGATCTTTTGAGATGATAAGGCTTTTGAGATGATTAACAGAAGGAGGCAATCTTATAGACCGGAACAGGCAGATATGCCTATGCCGTGGATGTCAGAAGAAGAAGAAGAAGACTTTTTTATTTTTTTGTTGAGTGGAAAAACTCCTGATTCTTGTCTTATATCTTCATTTCAGATCCTGTCCAGTCTGGGTACAACCCTTGACAGACGTCAAGAATTTACCTTAACAATATTAAATAAAGAAATAATTAAATTTAAGAAGGACCTTAACAGTTATGGTTAAGTGCTGAAATTACTGTTGACTTTTTGAACTCGGTGAATATTAAAGATAATTAAATAGATTAGGTGCAGTCGGAAGCGGAAGGGAGTTTTGTAAAATAATCAAATTTTACGGAAAAAAGTATAAGTATTACATTGCTCAAATGTTTCTCTTTAAAATTATAGATGCTGAAGTCACGAGATTGCCTTTTGCGTATGTATTGGCTTTGAGGAAGGGAAGTGGAATATCTGCAGTGCTGCCAACCTCAACAGTGAGACACTACTCGTACATTTCACTACCGTACAGTTTCTAGAAACATTTCGTAAGCTGTGGTTTATTCAGAGAAAATGTTTTCTCCATAAACCTTATAAGAAATAAATATGATCTGTAATACTGCATATAACATAATAACATTACTAGAAATTTTTGATTTACTCTAATTACGAATGAATCGCCTTCTTTCTATTGCTGTCATCGGCGTTTTCATTATCAGTCTCTCTAGTATCTACCTAACCGTTTCCTTTTTATACCAGGTGCCAACAAAACTGTTAAAGAATAGCTTCTTCACGTTCTTAGTTTTCTTCTTTATTTTTCGAATTGTGCAAAGAGAAACATCACAGTAGTTAGCCGCTCGCTCACGGCTTTTGTTAAGAGGCACGGATAGTCATTTTTGTTTAGCTTCAACTTTACAACATTTTGTTATATTGCGTTCAGCAATGTGAATAGTTCGACCATGTTTTCGAGAAACCGACATTTGTTTTACGGTAACAAACAGTTATATTCGTACCTACAAAAGGTTAACCTACAAAAGGTTCCGTAATTTACTGTATATGCTCTGGGTATAGTATACGAGTTATTTTTGTCGTACTAAAATTAAAGCAGTCGCGCATGCGCACTGATGCTGTTCCCCCTTTACCCCTCGTTGCAAACAAGGGCAAACTCGTGACTCAAGTAACTATATGAATAATTTATAGAAATTTGATGGATAAAAATTGTGTTGTACAATTTTTTTCATGTAACTGTATCTACTGAAATATATTGAATATATACTCGTACATCACTGATAATTTCGTAACTTTTTTCTTGCGTTTGTTGTACAAGAAAAGGAGTTCCAGTAGGTAAATTTTGTTTCCTTAGGTTAAGAAAAAGTATAATAAGGCTAAGTATTTAAAAAGAACTAATAAAATAAATTAGTGAAAATGTGGAAATATAACCTAGTGTGAGTGAAATCACTGTTAGAACCATTATACAAAAACCATTACCATATACTTTTTTCAATTTACCGAAAATGGGCAATTTTTAAAATCAATATACCTTTTTGAAGTTTTGGTGAGAGAGAAAGAGAGAGAGAGACGGGGATATGAAATTTTGCAGACATGTACTTCTTGTATAGCTTTACAAAATGATGGAGCAGTTTAAAAAAACAAATTGTACTTTTAGAATTATTTTCAAAAATTTCCATGAAACAGATTGGAAAAATTTAATTCTTTTTGAAATTAATTAATAAAAAGAGTAGTGAAAATTGTTAAAAATCCTTCCATCAAATTGTAAATAAAAGTGTACCGTACTCTGGCAAATAAAAAAATGCTAAGTCCTATCTGCAACCAGAACTTTAAAAAGGAATATTAAATAAACCAAATTTAACATTTCAGATATGGGCACTTCGAACTTCCCTGAACTGGCATCACTGAAAAAATTCTTTCGGCCAATTTATCTACACCAGCATTCTTCTAATAAAGGCTATCTCATTTCTTTTGTTTATTCAATAAATCTTTAAGGGGGGAGTCTACCCAGTTTTATCTCTAAAATTAAAAAAATAATCAAAAAATTTTCTTTGTTGATTATAAAACTTCAGAATTTTCTTAATCCAGCTATATATTATGTTTTTATGTACGAAAACTAGAAATTTGTAAAACATTATTTTACATAATCTGTGTAAGTGCAAGTGTAATTTGTAAGTGAAACTTTACATTCAATTTTCTCGGCATTTAGTATTTCAGGTTTTCTTCATGATAAAATCCTTATGACTTTCTTTACATAAATCTTATCTTGATGATTTTTTTTCCACTGTATTCAGAATTTATTGCTTTTTTATTTGTAGGTTGGCCATGTTGAAACTTATTATAGGAGTTATTAAAAAATTAAAATATAATGACCTTATCTGTATTTTTGGGAGAAAATATTTTAAAAAATAATTTTCTCTCCATTGTAAAGTTAAGTGTATAAATGGAACCTTCAAAAAGAGCGTAATTTTCTGATTATTTTGACATAAAAACTAGGTCTGTACCTCTAAAATTAACTAAGTTATAAGCAAATATATATGACATAGCTAATAAAATTGTGAAAGGAAAGGCATTAACTGGTCAACTGAACTCAATTCTGTGGAGTCTCAACATAAGAAAAGACATAAAGAAACGAATATTTTCAGCAATAGTGGAAGGTACGGTGACATATGGGGCAGAAGTGTGGACCATTACACAAAACATGAAAAATAGAATCAGTACAGTGGAGAACAGATATTGGAGAAGATGTTGCAGATTGACGTTACGAGATAGGGTAACGAATATAAGAGTAAGAGAGATAATGGACATTGAAGACTCAATAATAGACCGTATTGAGAGAAAACAACTGCACTGGTATGGTCACATGCGAAGAATGAGCAACGTACGAATCCCACTGAAGGCGTGGAACTGGAGACCGCAGCGAAATAGAAAAAGAGGAAGACCGAGAGGGAGATAGATGGAAGGTATTGACAGAGCCATGGGGAGAAGAAACATGGAGGAGGAGTCATGGCAAGACAGGCAAAAATGGCGTTTTGACTGCGACAAACGACCCATAGTGTTGTAAATAGTCGCCACTATATATATATATATATATATATATATATATATAAGCAAATAACGGAGATATGATTTTCCCCCTTCCGCCCCTTATATTTGGGGTTGTAGTGAACAATATTAACATTTTTTTATGTGAAAAAATTAAAAATTTAATGTTTATTCACTTGCAAAACAAACAGATTATTTATCTAAAGAGAGTAAAAAAAACTTTTTTTGAGTAGACTCCTCCCTTAAAGTCAATGAACTGTAATCTCCAGATTTTGAAAAAAATCTGGTGTGAAACACTCACACAACTTTCTCTTGCCAGTGCAAATAATTAGCAATAAACCTAACATTAGTAATAAAACATTAGAAATAAACACACAAACTAACCTCAAAAAACATTAGTGAAATACACAAAATTAAAATCGACCTCAGTTTGGCTTAAAAATACGGAAAATCGCTCATTCACACTAAAATAGGCACTGTAGAAAAAAAAGCTTTTAATAAAAGCTGTAGATCTTTTAATTTCCTTTAAATTTTATTATAGGCCTACTTATACACTTTTGTCGTAAAATGCATTCTAAGGCCGAAATCTAAAAAAAATAGATTTTTCACACGTTTTCGTGAGACAAAAACAGAAAATTGCTAATTACCGCTAAACTAAGCATTATACAAAAAATGTTAAAAATAAAAGTTGTAGAATTTTAAATTCTCCATAACTTTTATTATATAACGTTTTGCGCTAAAATGCATATTAAAGCCGCAATCTTAAAAAGAAAATGTTTTTACGTAAAAACAGCCTCACGCAGAATTTCAGCAAACATGGCGCTTACCCTATCTTGTAGAGAATAAAAAATTTAGTAAACCAGGCGATTTTTAAAAAAATCGTAGAACCAGTTTTTGAGAAAATCGCAAAAAAGTGAAAAATTATACGAATAAACTACTACTTCCGGTTGACCGATTTCGATGAAAATGTTCGTGTCGGGTTCGGTAGTGGTATGTAACTTAAGTTTCAAGTTTCAAGTTCGTACGATGTTCCGTTCTTGAGATATTCTGTTCACACACAGACCAATCGCTAAAAACATGTTTTTTGTGTTCAGGGGGTCTGAAAACGTATAGATCCGGTGAAAACTCGATTTCTTAAAATCGACATGAAAACAATACTTTCCTTCCTATATATTCATATAGGCAAGAGAAAGTAAAAATCAAATAGTTTTTATAACTTTATTTACACCCTGTGTAAATTTTAATAATAGTAATAATAATAATATACATTAAAAATTACATTATAGGTATAGTAGGATAGGAAAGGATAGTAGGCGTGGACAGTTAATTGTGGCAGGTAAAAGCTATTGTAGACTGGACTGATTATACTATCCCGTAAAAATAAATACAAGATGTAGGCCTACATGCACAGCGATCATAATATACGTGTTAAAGGTACAATAGGAGTTTTCCCCATTCCCCCTGCCGTGGGGGAACATAAGATACTCATGATGTTGATGATTCATCCATTTCATATGCCTACGACAGACAGACAGTCGGATAGACAGAAACTTCCTCACTCCTTACCAAACCGCCTCCTATATTGTCATATACATATTCCTTCCTTCTTATTTTATACATTAATATTAGACTCATCATCCAAAAAGATAACTGCCTACGCTAGTTAATATACAACCATAGCTATTATACTTAGGCCCCTTTTACTATATACAGTACAGGATGACTAAAAAGTTAATTTCCGTTCAATTTTATTCATTTTTAGACATAATAATAGAGTGGAAATACATTGTAAACCCTGCAATTTGTGTACATAACCATATAAAAATTTCCTTCTATTCCGGTGTGTGCAATATACAAATTTAAAAAATATTTTTTTCAGTTGGAAGTCAATCTGTAGCAGTCAATATTGATAAATTATTATTAATTAATTAATTATATAATATAATTATCT
This sequence comes from Catonia carolina, assembly GCA_035578175.1. NCBI lineage: Eukaryota > Metazoa > Arthropoda > Insecta > Hemiptera > Achilidae > Catonia > Catonia carolina. Next base: position 5,814,392 of record JAQMRL010000003.1, read on the forward strand.
GCCCATAACAGACAGGTGGAGTGTCAAATTATTTACACTCAATCTGTTAGTTGCAGGACTAAAATAAATAGTTCTGTTTCTTGTCACATGGTCAGCCAATTAAATGACTGAATCATTAAAGAACAGAAGAGGTAGAGGTGTAAAAGACACTAATCAGAGTTATCTTCTCTGAAAGTAATGAATTTCATTATACAGCCAGACCCTGTGGTGAATGAAATGAAGATGTCATTTGCAGAGTGGAAAATATGTGCTTTTGAGAGGGCCCGGCATGCTGATGAGTGTATTTTTCCATTCAGTGAGGAAGGCAATGGTAAAGCACCTCACTCCTCGTGTTACTTAGTAAAACCTCTACAGGTTCAAACCAGCCTTTTGGCTGATGACCTAAACAACACAATATAATTATTAAAAACTAGATCTGGAAGTATGAAAAGATACGTATGAAAAGATAAAGCTAAGAGAAAAGCAGCTCAGAAAAATAACTCCAAAAGTTGATTTAAAGTAGTCCTATCTGGTCGTAAAAGTATAAAAAAATTATTAAAAAGCTTATAACAGGCAGATAGTGTTAAATTATTTTCCACTCGACCTGATAGTTCCAGGGCTACAAAAAATAGTTCTGTTTCTTATCACATGGCCAACCAATAATATGACTGAAATATTTAAGAACAGAAGAGGTAGAGGTGTAAAAGAAACTAGTCACAGTTATCTCCTCTGATTTCCTTCTCTATCTTTAAATAAGTCCTCCAAATTTTTAATTGCGGAACAGTTTAACTCCAAATTTTCACTGCACGGTAATATACAAAATATAAAGTAAAATTGAATTTTTTATCAGACACCGTGCGTTTCGACCCGAGAAAACAGACACCTGAATAGAATGAATGAAAAATGGTTGATAAAATATATTTTTAAGAGATTAAATCATAGATATAAGTTATCGGATAAATAGTTTAAAGAAGTAAAAAAGTATATTTAAAAAAACTGGAATAAACTGAGAAATATAATGGATCAAACCATATTTTAACAACTGTTTATTGAATTCAAGTAGGCCTACTTCAACCATAAACAACAGTGGGACATTAAGGGCAGATGGCACGATGGTTTTAACTCAACATTTTGATTTATGGTTTTTATGTTTTTCAATAGTTTAAGCCTAGAATCTACCAGAAAAAAACATTAAATTACGTCAAAAAACATTTTTTTTATGAAAAATTTAAGTTTTTTATTAAGTTTACTCAGAATAATTATGTTACCGAGAAATTTTATACTGCTCGTTTTAGTGCAAAGAATTTTAGTTTTTAAAATATCTGCATCACTCTTTTTTGTATTCTCAGCTGCTGGTTCAGCTTTCTAGACAACTGTTGCTGGGAAATTTACTTGTTTTTGTACATTTTTTTTGATTCGTGCCTTTTTGTTTCTTGCGTTTTCCCGTAAATTTAGATTTTTAACACTAGGTACATTTTTCCCAGAAACCAATAAATCTACCAGGCTGAAATTTTTACCAGTCATTTATCTTGTATATTTACATATACCGACATTTTTATAACTTTCTCAGGTGCTCCAAAAATTAGTAATACGCAAAAAAACGTAGAAAACATTTTGTAAAAATTTTATGTTATTGTAATTTAAAACAAAAAAAAAATGGTATGGTCCAAAGATTAAATTGAAAAAATGTCAGTAGCTCGAGAAGAAACTCAACACCTATGGTGTGTAAAGTTTAATTTCCCTATATTTTACCAATCCTATGAAAAATGTACCTAAAAATAGCATATTTAACATTGGCGGGATACAAAGTACAGTCTCCCCTTAAATGGACGGAAACCAGTAACAAAAGCCTGGAGTAAAAAAATCCCGAGAATCTTTAAAGTAAAAAGAGGTTCCAAAAATGGCTAAAAACACTTAACGTAGTCTAAAATGGTTCGTGTTGTTGTTCAGGTCATCAGCTGAAAGGCTGGTTTGAATCTCTGCAGGTTTTACAAAGTAATACGAGGAATAGGTTTTTTCCACAGCCTTCCTCGCTGAGTGAAAATATATCCTTATCAGCATGCAATGTCCATTGAAAATCACATATTTCCTACTCTGCAAATGACTCCTCCACTTCAATCACCACAGGGTCTACAGTCCAGCCTTTCTTAGTTGGTCCTACTGTAAACAAATAATGTTGTCACTGAGCATGCGCACTATATAAAAATGTGTACACGCTGATGAAAAAGTATTTAAATACAAAATACTTTTAAAAGTTTTTGTTGTAAATGAAATTGTTAGGCCTACATTATATCATGACTGATGTTTTAAGTACTTTAAGTGCTTATAATTAAAAACATAGTTAACTTAATAGGAATACGACATTCACAAAGTCGTGGACCCTAGCGTTCACCCTGTAGTAGCTTGCTTTGGTTTGTTGACAGTAGGAGCAAATTAAGGACGGCTGAACTGTAGCTGTATAATGGAATTCATTGCTTTCAGAAGAGATAACTTTTACTTGTGGTCTTTTACATCTTTCCTTCTTCTGTTCTTAAATATTTGTCATTTAATAGCTCTTTACGGAAAGTAAACTAGAAGTTATAACTTACTTTTAAAATGTTAAAAGCAAAAAGTACGAAACTTTTTGTCCACCCTATAAGTAAGTATGCATTACATTATTCGTTCTAATCTGTAGGAGAAAAACGACCCTCGGGTAAGGAAACAACGAAATTAATCACTTCCTTTTTGTTGGCCTTCCATCTACCATCTACCTCTGCACCTCCCCATTTACCACTCTGTGACACTCGCTTAATCGGTTATACTTCTTCTTCTTCTTCTTCTTCTTCTTCTTCTTCTTCTTCTTCTTCTTCTTCTTCCTCTTCTTCTTCTTCTTCTTCTTCTTCTTCTTCTTATTCATCTTGTCGCATGTGGAGGAGATTAAAGTTCTCAAATTACTTAAAAGATTATCATGTTCTTTTTCTAACGGTGTAAACCCGGCGAGCATTCGCAGAAGTTGGCATTCGCAAATATAACAAATACAGCATAGAAGAACTTATTGAATGAAGGTGCTATGTAACATTTTTCAAAACCTATTTGGTGTGCACACTTACAGGACTTTACCTTGCCAATTTAAATAATAAAACACAACCAATGTTTAATCATGAGTAAACCATTTAAAATGAAAAACATAACCTAATATTTTAATCTTGATTGAATGAAGTTAAATTAAAATTAACTCTGTTGGACTTGAATATAATATTTTCATGAGAAAAATACGGAAAAACACTTATTGGCGCTTTACGAAGCTCTGTAGGAAAACGTTGGAAATAAAAGTTGTAGGTTTTTTTAATTTTCTACAACTTATGTAAACGCTTTTGCTTTAAAATGGATATTAAGGCTGTAATTTTAAAGAAAAACATCACGAGAACACAGCCCCATGAATTTCAGCTGATATGCCGTTTACCCCATCTTATAGAGCACGGAAAACGTTGTAAATAAGGGAATTCAAAACAGAATGGTAAAAGCCGTTTTTAAGAACATCCGTTTGAGTATAAAATAAAAATTTTTAGTTTTAGTTTTAATTTAGTTTTTGTTTAATTTTAGCTTTAAAATTTGTCTTACACACACTATTTGGCTAAATACTTTCTAAATAACACATCCTGTGTCACTTGTTAATCAAGCTCTAACTGTGACTCCCTTAATTATTATCTTCAATGTCTTCATTTCAGTCTTTAACACAGAAGTGAATATGTATTTTTTTTTCTTGTATAGGGCCAATTTTAGACCACCTCAGGTGACTTTAGACGTTTCTGGAAGCTCTTTTGCAGCCCACGTTCTCAGTATTCGTTCACTGTACGCTTTTCTCCTTTCTTCTGTCCATCCGGTGTTCTGTTTTTGCTCTTCATGGAAGCCATTAAAGTCCATAATTAGTTGTCTGAA